>JAVIAB010000101.1:13741296-14341296 GCA_032433765.1 Megaustenia siamemsis
CCTACAGTATATGAATCCTAAAATGTGGAGATCCAGCTGGAGCACGCTACCTGTCGAGTGAGAGATATAATAAGTGAATATTATTATGAAGGGAAACTTCCGAGGCGATAGATCAGCGAATCCTTTCAAACGGAGAGGTATGTTTACAACACTCGGAAAAGGCAGATATAATCAACAGCAGAAAAAAAAACAATAGACAGCCTGAAGTAGGATCGAACCCATACTCCTCGACACAGCGCCCTGCCACGAGAAACAAATGCTAGATCACACGACCAACTAAACTACCTAAAAAATATATATCATTGGCGATGTCTTTCGCGCATGTGTACTCTATCCGTGTCTGGATCGGAGAACAACAGTTGATCAACCCTTCACTTCTCAGTGGTCTCCTGCAACATGCTATACAATTAGAAGATAAAAGGCAACCGGGTACAATAAATTGTCGTACCGTAGTACGTGTTGGGTCGTAAAATATCCCAGCCTGGCTGCAAAACACAACATAACGCATCACGCCAACGTGAAGTTCTCTCTCTCTCTCTCTCTCTCTCTCTCTCTCTCTCTCTCTCTCTCTCTCTCTCTGCGATCAGGACTCAATCAGAGTAAGGATTCCAGACTCTCACATGAAGTCAGCTGTCAGGTTAAGTGTGTTGATCGCCCCAACAGACAGAACATCACAATTAGAGTCTGCCAGATCCACTCTGATTGAGCACCCGTTAAAACGTTGCACTGTGTTCTGCGCCAGTGGCCCAGTGCATCCGATTTCAGCCAGCATTTTATTCGGGTTTGCTATCCTTAGCCTTTGATTGTCCCCAATCTTCCTGCAAGGCAGCAGATGATCTTTTCTGTAGGGGGGATTCTGCCCTTAGATGGTCGGCCCTCCCAGGTTTACGAGCACCATCTTCCCGAGTCACTAGATGTGACTAACACAGACATGTACACACAATAGATATGAGATGTGACTAACACAGACATGCACACAACGATATGAGGCATGACTAACACTGACACACATCAAGATATATGACACATGACTAACATAGACATGTACACACAAAGATATGAGATGTGACTAACACAGACATGCACACAACGATATGAGGCATGACTAACACTGACACACATCAAGATATATGACACATGACTAACATAGACATGTACACACAAAGATATGAGATGTGACTAACACAGACATGCACACAGCGATACGAGGCATGACTAACACTGACATATATATAAGATATATGACATATGACTAACATAAACATGCACACAAAGATATGAGATATGACCAACATAGACATGCACACACAAAGATATGAGATGTGACTAACATAGCCATGCACACACAAGAATATGAGATGTGACATACACAGACATGCACCCACAAAGATATGAGATATGAGTAATATAAACATGCACACAAAGATATGAGACATCACTACCCCAATCATGCATACACAAAGATATGACATATGACTAACACAGATACACACTAAGATATGAGATATGACTAAACACACACACACATAAAGATATGAGACATGATTAACACGGACACACCAAGATATGAGATATGACTACCATGACACACACCAAGATATAAGCCATGGCCAGCACACACACACTAGCTAAGATATGAGCCATGGCTAGCACAGAAACACATCAAGATATGAGCCATGGCTTCACGGAAAAACACCAAGAAATGAACCATGTCCAGCACAGAAACACTTTAAGGTATCCATATGCTTGGGTCTGTTGTAGTCGGCAGACTCTTCTTAACCATGGGAATCATCGACATACGATACGCAGGCCCCGATTAACTGTTCACAGGTTTCGTTCAAACAGTTGTCCGGAGATTTGAGAGTGCAATCTGACCCGTAGAACGTTCCCTTGCATGTACAATTCCCGGTTGACTGTTCACAGGTGTCGTTGAAACAGTTGTCCGGACATTTGAGAGTGCAGTCTGACCCGTAGTACGTTTCCTTGCACGTACAGTTTTTTTTGTATTTTTGCATACTTTGGAAGAATTTCTAAGAGACAATTTGTTGCTGTAGTCTTGTGACTCTAACCATTTGAATGCCTTAGTCACTGCCATTGCCTCCATTGTCCTGCTACTCGTGGTCACGACGTATGCACTACTGTCTTCCTTGACTATTCTGCCTGCAGAGCGTGCTGTAAATTACCGTGCACTTCTTTGGTGTCGTCTTACAGATCCGTCTGTATAGATGACTGCAACTTTCTCATCGGTGTTATCGCAAATGAGACCGTTGACCTCAGCATTAACCACGACCGGGTTCTGTTCCCTACTTTTCCTGTCGAGTGTGACAATACACGAGAAAGTCCCCTCGAATGACTTAGGCACCGGTATCCACTCCTCACCAACGCTGATATTGGTAAGCCCACAGACCTGTTTGATGACATCTTCTGCTCGGCCCACCCATGATTTGTCTCTTTTTAGCCTGGCACCTTTCTCTGTGTTGAGCACATGGTACAATGGATGCTCTGGACCGTGCTACTGAGTAAGTGCACGTGAATTTAGACCATCCAAAGCATCAACGTTCAGCAACGTTCATCTATGACGACAGTAAGTGCACGGAAAGTTTACTGGGGAACCCCCATTAGTAATGTCTAAGACATAGCTTTTGGTTATGAGCTAATGTTCACTGTTATGTTTTGGGCCGGAAAGATGGTTAATTCTATATTTCCAATGCAGATAAGTAAATATAGATAGGAAGTTCCACTGTTGGGATCTTCGCCGGTGAAGGTGATTACGTGCATGTGAACTGAAATCCTCTACAGTGTGCGCAATAGTATGTTCTATGTTGATTGCAATATACGTCATCATTGGAATACCGGTCAATATGGCGTATAGGCGGCAGGAACCATTGAGGCATAGTCTGAAAAGTGTTCCTATTGCAATTTCCTCATATTTCAAGACCGGCTTGCTGCCGGAGCTCCTGAGTTTAGTGCTCTATGCACACACTGAGCTGTGTGTTTCATCCGGATTGTGTTTCGATATTTCGATTGCTTACGATGAACGATGGTATAAAAAAGACAATTCAACTGCGTTCACTTTCGGTGCCGCTTGGCTTTATGTCTTCTGGCGTGTGCTGTAGCTGCTATTATGGGGATTGCAACTGCCTTTCTTTGTTTGGATCCTTCAATAAGATAATGTTTAATTCGGATGATTCCAAAGGCACGGGCGGTTGAGCAATTATGGATTTTAATTCGTTTACAGTGATACTGAGACCTTCGAATAATCATGCATAGCCTTCAATCATAGCCATATCTCTTGCTCTGTATCATGCCTTACCTGGTTCTTATGATATTCTATTTCTAGACAATTCTCCCGTCCTGATTTTAACACACTTCATATTTTTCTACCTGGCTTTCGGCCCAAGTCTTCGACCAGCCACTCCTAGATAGGCTCACTTCCCTCACGACCACGTTTGCACCAATCCACTCATTAGCCAGGATTATTTCCCTCGTGACCATGTTTGCGCCAAGCCGCTCATTAGCAGGCTTATTTACCTCGTAACCACCTATCTTGGGAGCCGCAATAACTCTGTGGTTAGTGAACTGGACTACAAAGGACAAGAGGTAGGGTTCGATCCCAATCGACGGCTTCCGGTTCACCCAGCCTTTAATGGGTACCGGATTTTTTTCTGGGAAAGTAAAGCGGCACGGGCGTAATACCGACCACATTACCCCAAAACACATGTGTCGAAGGTCTGTAAAATTTATGGTCACTAACACCGTATTCCCTATACGCCACTTGGCAAGACGGGGGTACTTTACTTTTTTCTTAACCACCTATCTTACGGCCCCTGTATTAGCCTGGTCACTCCAAGCCTAGCTCGTTTCCTCCGTGATTCGGTCACAAGCAAATATCGTAGCTTTTGGGCTACATTATCGTTTACTAGTCGTTTACTATTTTTTTTACACATTTTCCGTACTATTGTCTTTTCTATACATTACTTTACTATTGCACTTGCCATTAGTAAAGTGAAGGCAACCACCAAAAGGATATACAAATCTAGAGAACCATCCAGGCCTAAAATCAATATAGCTGCAACAATATTATCTGTCAACCAAGTCCCTTTCCTGCAATGCATGGAGAAAGCAGAACACCTAGACAATGTAGGTGATTCATGGATCCGCTAAAATCACACATCATTGACTGTGCAATCTCTTCTTTTGGGAAAGAGCAACACGCCACCAAGGATTGGGTTCAAGAAAACTCGATGAAACTCATGCCACTCGTATAGAAGAAGAAGAAATCTTTCTTAGCCCTAAAGAACCTGATATCAAATTCGGAAGACAAAAGGCGCAAGAGAAAGGAGACAAGGCCAGGTACCGCAAATACACCTTGTCCGTTCTGTGAATGGATCTGTCTGTCCATTATTGACAGATTCAGCCACGAGAGAAGCTGTTCAGTATTGAAGCATCCAGTATGAGAACTTATACTTTACCAAATTACTGACGTGTCACGATTGCTTGCTACAAACCGTCTATCAAGACGCCAAAGGCCATACACATACATTTGACTATGTAGTGTATAGTTTATTTGTTTACCTATCAGCGTGTGCGTTGTCCATTGTTCACGCTGAAGGTATTTGGAGCCGAAACACCGTTCGATTGTGTTGTTCTTTAATCACGTAAAACTGTTACCAGACCTTTATCTATTTTTTTCCCTTTCACCACCACTAAGGATTGGGTAGAAATAATCGCGGAAAGATGCTAATCATTCATCTCAGCACGGAATGCCGCAACTGGGCCTACTGAGCTAGTTACCGATGTCATTAATGGGGAGTCCATCGAAAACATGTCACCTCATGACTATCCGCGTTTTCTCCTTCTGCGTTCATTGTTTATTCAGACTAGGACTCTGGACTCTCTTATGGGGGCAGCTGTCTGTTTCAGCGATTCGGTTGACTCGAAGAATGTCTTCCAGGGAGGTGGATGTAGGCCATATTGCCCTCCTCAGGTTTGTGTACTAGAGGCACTCCTGTACAACATGTTTTGTTGTCATGTTATCCAGGGTGCAGTAGCATTGGCTGGTAGTTCCTATTTTGTGTTCGGTGAACATATGGGTCTTCATTCTGTTGTGGCCAGTGCGTAATACGAAGTATAATGACTTGATCTCTCCGTGATAGTTGGAGATATCCGTTCCTCTCGTTATACATTGGGTGTTCTTGTTTCCATTTTTGATGATACTGGCCTTTAATGGCGGATTTGGCTTCGTTGTAGCTGGCCAGAATATTCCCTTGTGGTAATATCCCCCCCCCCCTCTTATCTAGTTTATCTGCACATTTGTTTCCTTGTATATTACAGTGTGATGGTATCCACTGAATGACCATTCTCTGGAAGTTATTGCATAATTTGTCTAGGGTTGTTCTCAAGTCATCTAGCTTGCTGTCTGTGGTTTTTTTTAAAGAGCTGTTAGGACTGATCAGTCAGTATGACTAATTTCTTGTGCATGTTATTGTTGTGTTGGATAGCCAGTTTTGCAGCGTCTTCGATGGCTTCAGTTTCTACTTTATAGTTGTTTGATAGTTTCCTAGCAGCTATTGACTTGGTGATCTCTCCCTGGTTATTCAGCTTAAAAGAACACACCTCCTCCATTTCTGGTGGCGTTTGTAGCAGAGCCATCAGTTTATATACCAGGAGTCTTGTGGGTAGTCGTTGATCGTCATATTTTTTGTTTCATGTAAAGCGCTTGGTGATGTTAGGACATCATTTTTTACTTCAAATTCGAACATATAAAACACAGTCGTCGGATTATTCCCTGAGGAGAAACCTTTTAGTGTTGAAATAATTCACTGGTAATACTGTCAACTGCAGGTACTTTTCTACACCTAAAGTTTAGTGTTGGTATTTATCTATCTCTTGTAGCCTGAACATCACTATCATACACTCTACTGGTGCTTTTGTTTACTTTTGAAGAAATTTATTTTGGGATATTACTCATTTAATCCTTTTGATGAAATATGAATTTTGTTTTCTGTCTGGTATGTTTTGGCCAGTAGGTCCGCTGCTGCCTTGTTTGTAACAAAGTTGGAGTCCGAGACTAAGAGTCCTTATTCTTTTTATACTGTCCCCACTTAGGCTCCTTGTTAGGTTTCCTAGTTATTTTGAATTCTCCTCAAAGTTCAGTTTGGCAGTATTTTCATGCCAGCTTTCTTAAATATTTGTCTTTTCCTCGCTGGTAATGGCTGCTTTTACCTTGTACAAGATGACGTTTTCATCTGTGAGACTATTTTCTATGTTTTCCCTGCAGATGTTGAGCTCTGTGTGGAGTTATATGAGTTTTTGAATCCTGAATTGTTGATAGTCCTTGCATCAGCATCTGGAGATGTTTCTTTTTGCTGCATTGAGAATGGTCTTGGTGAAAATGTGAATTGAAAAATTCAGGGCTGGTTAAACTGCCTGAGAGATAAGATCAGAAATGAAGAACTGAGAAAGAAGCTACGAACAGACCCGGGCTTAGAATATATAAAGAAACAACAGATAAAATGGTTTGGCCACGTGACAAGGCAGAAAGATCAAAATTCAACACAACGAGCCTTCAATAAACGTTGCGAGAATACCAGACCTAATGGTCGACCACGAAAAAGATGGATGAATGGAATATTAGAAGCACTAGGAAACATAACAGCAGCAGAGGTGAACAGAAGAGCAAAAGACTGCAAATTATATCTCCCCTCGACGCTGAAAGGCAAATGATGAGAAGGAAAGAAAAAAGAAGAAGGGCTGGTTTTGATAATCTAGGGAGTCGCGATAGCTCAGTGGTTAGTAAACTGGACTACAAAGGCAAATGATGAGAAGGAAAGAAAAAGAAGAAGGGCTGGTTTTGATAATCTAGGGAGTCGCGATAGCTCAGTGGTTAGTAAACTGGACTACAAAGGCAAATGATGAGAAGGAAAGAAAAAAGAAGAAGGGCTGGTTTTGATAATCTAGGGAGTCGCGATAGCTCAGTGGTTAGTAAACTGGACTACAAAGGCAAATGATGAGAAGGAAAGAAAAAGAAGAAGGGCTGGTTTTGATAATCTAGGGAGTCGCGATAGCTCAGTGGTTAGTAAACTGGACTACAAAGGCAAATGATGAGAAGGAAAGAAAAAGAAGAAGGGCTGGTTTTGATAATCTAGGGAGTCGCGATAGCTCAGTGGTTAGTAAACTGGACTACAAAGGCAAATGATGAGAAGGAAAGAAAAAGAAGAAGGGCTGGTTTTGATAATCTAGGGAGTCGCGATAGCTCAGTGGTTAGTAAACTGGACTACAAAGGCAAATGATGAGAAGGAAAGAAAAAGAAGAAGGGCTGGTTTTGATAATCTAGGGAGTCGCGATAGCTCAGTGGTTAGTAAACTGGACTACAAAGGCAAATGATGAGAAGGAAAGAAAAAGAAGAAGGGCTGGTTTTGATAATCTAGGGAGTCGCGATAGCTCAGTGGTTAGTAAACTGGACTACAAAGGCAAATGATGAGAAGGAAAGAAAAAGAAGAAGGGCTGGTTTTGATAATCTAGGGAGTCGCGATAGCTCAGTGGTTAGTAAACTGGACTACAAAGGCAAATGATGAGAAGGAAAGAAAAAGAAGAAGGGCTGGTTTTGATAATCTAGGGAGTCGCGATAGCTCAGTGGTTAGTAAACTGGACTACAAAGGCAAATGATGAGAAGGAAAGAAAAAGAAGAAGGGCTGGTTTTGATAATCTAGGGAGTCGCGATAGCTCAGTGGTTAGTAAACTGGACTACAAAGGCAAATGATGAGAAGGAAAGAAAAAGAAGAAGGGCTGGTTTTGATAATCTAGGGAGTCGCGATAGCTCAGTGGTTAGTAAACTGGACTACAAAGGCAAATGATGAGAAGGAAAGAAAAAGAAGAAGGGCTGGTTTTGATAATCTAGGGAGTCGCGATAGCTCAGTGGTTAGTAAACTGGACTACAAAGGCAAATGATGAGAAGGAAAGAAAAAGAAGAAGGGCTGGTTTTGATAATCTAGGGAGTCGCGATAGCTCAGTGGTTAGTAAACTGGACTACAAAGGCAAATGATGAGAAGGAAAGAAAAAGAAGAAGGGCTGGTTTTGATAATCTAGGGAGTCGCGATAGCTCAGTGGTTAGTAAACTGGACTACAAAGGCAAATGATGAGAAGGAAAGAAAAGAAGAAGGGCTGGTTTTGATAATCTAGGGAGTCGCGATAGCTCAGTGGTTAGTAAACTGGACTACAAAGGCAAATGATGAGAAGGAAAGAAAAAGAAGAAGGGCTGGTTTTGATAATCTAGGGAGTCGCGATAGCTCAGTGGTTAGTAAACTGGACTACAAAGGCAAATGATGAGAAGGAAAGAAAAAGAAGAAGGGCTGGTTTTGATAATCTAGGGAGTCGCGATAGCTCAGTGGTTAGTAAACTGGACTACAAAGGCAAATGATGAGAAGGAAAGAAAAAGAAGAAGGGCTGGTTTTGATAATCTAGGGAGTCGCGATAGCTCAGTGGTTAGTAAACTGGACTACAAAGGCAAATGATGAGAAGGAAAGAAAAAGAAGAAGGGCTGGTTTTGATAATCTAGGGAGTCGCGATAGCTCAGTGGTTAGTAAACTGGACTACAAAGGCAAATGATGAGAAGGAAAGAAAAAGAAGAAGGGCTGGTTTTGATAATCTAGGGAGTCGCGATAGCTCAGTGGTTAGTAAACTGGACTACAAAGGCAAATGATGAGAAGGAAAGAAAAAGAAGAAGGGCTGGTTTTGATAATCTAGGGAGTCGCGATAGCTCAGTGGTTAGTAAACTGGACTACAAAGGCAAATGATGAGAAGGAAAGAAAAAGAAGAAGGGCTGGTTTTGATAATCTAGGGAGTCGCGATAGCTCAGTGGTTAGTAAACTGGACTACAAAGGCAAATGATGAGAAGGAAAGAAAAAGAAGAAGGGCTGGTTTTGATAATCTAGGGAGTCGCGATAGCTCAGTGGTTAGTAAACTGGACTACAAAGGCAAATGATGAGAAGGAAAGAAAAAGAAGAAGGGCTGGTTTTGATAATCTAGGGAGTCGCGATAGCTCAGTGGTTAGTAAACTGGACTACAAAGGCAAATGATGAGAAGGAAAGAAAAAGAAGAAGGGCTGGTTTTGATAATCTAGGGAGTCGCGATAGCTCAGTGGTTAGTAAACTGGACTACAAAGGCAAATGATGAGAAGGAAAGAAAAAGAAGAAGGGCTGGTTTTGATAATCTAGGGAGTCGCGATAGCTCAGTGGTTAGTAAACTGGACTACAAAGGCAAATGATGAGAAGGAAAGAAAAAGAAGAAGGGCTGGTTTTGATAATCTAGCCGCGATAGCTCAGTGGTTAGTAAACTGGACTACAAAGGCAAATGATGAGAAGGAAAGAAAAAGAAGAAGGGCTGGTTTTGATAATCTAGGGAGTCGCGATAGCTCAGTGGTTAGTAAACTGGACTACAAAGGCAAATGATGAGAAGGAAAGAAAAAGAAGAAGGGCTGGTTTTGATAATCTAGGGAGCCGCGATAGCTCAGTGGTTAGTAAACTGGACTACAAAGGCAAATGATGAGAAGGAAAGAAAAAGAAGAAGGGCTGGTTTTGATAATCTAGGGAGCCGCGATAGCTCAGTGGTTAGTAAACTGGACTACAAAGGCAAATGATGAGAAGGAAAGAAAAAGAAGAAGGGCTGGTTTTGATAATCTAGGGAGTCGCGATAGCTCAGTGGTTAGTAAACTGGACTACAAAGGCAAATGATGAGAAGGAAAGAAAAAGAAGAAGGGCTGGTTTTGATAATCTAGGGAGTCGCGATAGCTCAGTGGTTAGTAAACTGGACTACAAAGGCAAATGATGAGAAGGAAAGAAAAAGAAGAAGGGCTGGTTTTGATAATCTAGGGAGTCGCGATAGCTCAGTGGTTAGTAAACTGGACTACAAAGAACAAGAGGTCGGGTTCGATCCTGATCGACGGCTTCCGGTTCACCCAATCTTAAATGGGTACCTGATTTTTTTCCGAGAAAGTAAAGCAGCATGGGCATAATACTGACCAAATTACCCCCAAAATTATGTGCCGAAGGTCTAGAAAGATTATGGTCACTAATACTATATTCCCTATGCACCACCAGGTGTGACGTGGCACTTTATTTTTTTTTTCGTATTCTGATTTTTTTTTTTTAGATTGTGATCAGTTTGTGAAGTGAAATGGTCCCAGTTTGCCTTCTTATAATTCCAATAAAGACACAGGACCACCAATAATGGACCACCAGAGTGAAGTGGAGGAGACAGAAACAATTTAACACATGAAAATAGGCAAAGCTCCAGGTCCCGACAATATAGCAATCAAGAGATAGATGCATTAGGAGAGCTGGGAGTACAAGTCATAATAAAAATATTCAGTGACATACCCAAAGATTTACTAAAAACTACCTTTGTAGCCATACTGAAGAAGTCAGGTGCCACTGATTGTGAAGACCATCGCACTATTAGTCTCATGATCTATATGACGAAAATATTACTAAGCATCATCATAAGACAAGTAAGAAATAAATAAAACCAAAAATAAGTGAGGAACAATGTGGATTTGTGGAAGGAAAGGACACCAATAATGCAATATACATCTTAAGAACATTGATAGAAAGTGCCATAAAGGTAAAGAAAGATCTATATATGTGCTTTATAGACAGACTACACAAGAGCATTTGACAAAGTAAAGAATGTGGAATAAATCAATCTATCTATCTATTGACCTTTCGAGCCGTAACCGGCCCATAGGGCGTAGACCAAGATACACCTTCTCCTATATGGATTTTTTTTTGTTCTAGCAGTTTTCTTTTAAAGATATTTTATCAAATCTCGCCATCTGTCTCTGTTCTGTGCAAGCAGTTCTATCTCATTGAGGGAGCCGACTCCTGCTGCTCTTGCCTCTCTCATCAATGTTCTTCTCAGTGTCTCCCTGGGTCTTCCTCTTTTTCTTTTACCTGTTGTTTCCCATATGAGGGCTTGCTTTGCTATTCGGTTATTATCTCTTCTCATCACATGTCCAACGTATGACCATCGTCTTTTCTTTATTACTGAAGATATTAGTGGTTGATTGGCGATTTCTCTAATTTCCTCATTTGTTTTGAATTCGTTCCATGCTATACCAAGTATTTTCCTTAGACATTTATTTTCGAATGCGTTCAACTTTGTTTCTATATCTCTTGTTGTTTTCCAGCTTTCACACGCATACGTAAGGGTTGATAGTACATTTGATTTGAATAGCCTAAGTTTTGTGTTTGTGCTGATAAGTTTTGATTTCCACAACTTTTCAAGGCTTCTGTAATAAATCAATATGCTGGAGAAATTAAATATTGAAGGCAAGGATCTGAGAATCAGAAAAAAACATGTACTTGCAACAAAACAGCTATAAGAATTAGCAACAAAACAGGACAGTTCCAATATATAAAACAAGGAGTCAGACAAGGCTGTGTACTGTCACCGGATTTGTTTTCACTTTACAGCGAAAATATTATGAGATCAATAGTAGACAAAAAGGAATTGAAATCAATGGTCACAACACAAACTATTTGAGTTGTGCAAATGACACAGTCTTAATAGCAGAGACAGAGAATGAACTACAAGAAATGATAGACATAATAGTAAAAGAAAGCAACAAGAAAAGTCTTGGTCTGAATAGTAAGAAAACAGAAGTAATGGTCATATCGAAGAAACAATCATCACTATCATGCAGCATAAAAATAAACAGGACAAATCTAAAACAAGTGCAACATTTTCAAATACTTGGGCACAATAATAACATCAGATGGAAGATGCACCACAGAAATAAAAAGCAGAATAGCTAAGGTCAAAATATCATTTCAGAAAATGAAAAATGTCTTATGCAACAAGTCTAATTAATAGAAGTGAGAAAGTGAGTGCATCGGTGCTATATAAAGACAATTCTGACCTATGCAAGCAAATTTTGGACAGTAGACAAACAAATAAAAAGATGATTAGAGGCCACAGAGATGGGATTTCTCAGAAGAGTGCTGAAAGTTCCCTGGACAGCTAAAAAGACCAATGAGGAAATTCTCAAAGAAGACAGCACAGAAAGGGAGCTCCTAATAGACATCAGAAAGAAAAATTAACATTTTTTGGGCACATCATGAGAAGAGGAAAGTTTGAGTACTTGGTTACAACTGGCAAGATACTGGGAAAGAGAGATTGCTGATGACAAAGAAAGAAGATACTGGATAGCTTTGTGTCATGGCATGGAAAACAGTGAACAACAGAATTGATATGATACACTGTGGATTGTGGACAGACAAGATCGCTTACTCCAATTGGTATGGCACAAGATGAAGATGATCGTTCCAGCTGGAAGGATGGTTGATCTCATATGTAAACTTGGAAATCTTTTCAATGAACTAAGTAAGGGTCTCTGATTACTGACTCCAAGTTATAGGAAAAAACTTCAACTCACAATCTTCTCTAAATTTTCACTTACAATGGCAAGATCTGGGCAGCTTGTGGTTCACTAAGATTTGGAGTACTATGAGCATTTGTGGTTGGATTTGTCAAGAATAATAAGAATATTTTATAAGACAAAGACTTCCATGTCACCTTTTACAATTAGATCTGTGTACCAAGACTTTATTTGAAGTCAATTATCCAATACCAAGGTATTTAATAGATTTTACAACCAAAGCACCAGCTTCACAGTTAGATATCAACTTAGATGACCTCACTTTGAATGAAGTAGAGATGACTGTAAGGCTCATGGCTAACAACAAGGCTGCAGGTGAAGATGATATAATGTCTGAGATGCTAAAGGTAATGGATAGCCTTAACTTAAGACACCTGCAGAAAATGTTTAACCCAATATGGAAATAGAAAAGGTAAATATATAATTGAAAAGAGGTGTAATCGTTAAACTTCCAAAAAAGGTCAATCTCAAGGAGAGTCAACAACTTGAGAGTCGTGACCTTCTACCAGTTGCCTCTAAAGTATTCTGTACGATCATCATGAACAGAATCAAAGATGCTGTAGATACTGTTGTGCGTGAATAATAAGCAGGATTTAGGAAAAGAAGAAGTTGTCTATATTTTCACCCTGAGAATTATATTAGAAGAACATACAGAATAGCAGAAACCACTTATTCTAGATTTTGTTGATTTCAAAAAGGCTTTCAAACAGCATACATAGAGATCCATTCTGAAACATACTGAGACAATATGGAATGCCAGCAAAAATCATTAACATCGTAAAAGATATGTAAGAGGGCTTATCATGTGTAGTTCACACAGAGGCAGGTTTAAGTGAATAATTCTAAACTGAAACAGGAGTGAACAAAGGATGTATTTTATTTCCCTTATTATTTGGAATTTCTATCAACTTCAAAATGCAGAAATGCTGTATAGGTAACAAAGGCATTGAATGGACACTTGGATCTCAATTGGAGGACCTTGATTTTGCAGATGACATGTCCTTCCACAATCTTCTATCCACAGCGCATCATATCAATTCTACTGTTGACATTGTTCTTATCAATAGCAATGTGAACATTATGTAAGAAAAAAAACCCTGAAAATGAAAACCCTGTCGCCAACGCTAGAAAAATAGAACTAGAGATCAACCAAGCAAAGAAAAAAAGTAATGAAAAACCAAATTCGCCCAGAAGAAAAAATGTAATTGGAAGGAAAAGTAGTGGAGGAAGTAATTCACTTTGTATATCATAGAATCAGCACAAATCAAGCAGACACAGCAAGACATATTAGAATCAGAATAGCCAGGGTGATGATGACTTTCAGAAACCTCGATGAAGTATGAAAATAAAAATTACTAAGCACGAGAACAAAGCTCAGGATTTTTCAAATTAAATGTGTTATCTACCCTTACTTATGGATGCGAGAACTGGTAAGCACTTAAAAAAATAGAAAAAAAAACTGGATGCTTTTGAAAACAAATAAGTAAAGTAAAGAGCCCATTCACACCAAGTGACATATAGGGAATATGGTGTTAGTGACCATAATTTTTATAGACCTTCGGCACATGATTTTTGGGGTAATGTGGTCGGTATTACGACCGTGCCGCTTTACATTCACAGAAAAAAATCAGGTACCCATTTAAGGTTGGGTGATCCTGAAAGCCATCTCAGGATCAAACCCGACCTCTTGTTCTTAGCAGTCCAGTTCACTAACCACTGAGCTATCGCGGTTCCCTTTGAGAACAAAAAACCTCAGGAAATTACTTGGTATAACATGGAATGAATTTAAGACTCATGCAGAAATAAGAGTCATGGCAAAGTATTTTAAAATATCAACTGAAATCCAGAGAAGAGGTGGTCATATGGTGGCCATGT
Organism: Megaustenia siamemsis; assembly: GCA_032433765.1. Classification (NCBI taxonomy): domain Eukaryota; kingdom Metazoa; phylum Mollusca; class Gastropoda; order Stylommatophora; family Ariophantidae; genus Megaustenia; species Megaustenia siamemsis. Next base: position 13,755,608 of record JAVIAB010000101.1, read on the forward strand.
GATGAGAAAAGGCAACAAGAAAACTTCAGAGCAGGCCCTCAAATGGGAAACAGAGGGTAAAAGAAAAGTGGACAACCTAGAGATACACTAAAAAAAAAGAACACGGAGGTGAGATTAGACGGATGGATGGACAGACAGATTAGATAGGTTAGCTAGATAGATTAGATTAGATAGATCAACTAAGAGCTTGGAAAGTGGCTCTTGAGGTCTCCTACAATTGTCCCGTTTTTGTTTGGCTTGATGCTTTTTAGGTGAATACCTTTTTATTGGAGGTGAATAGATATTGCATACAGTATATTCTTTGTTCATGGTTTTCAGGCTGGTGATTATGTATTGTAACTGTAAATTTTAAAATTGTAATAATGAATTTAAATATTTGGGAACTTTGTTAACCTCAGACAGACGATGTACAAAAGAGGTGAGATGCAGAATGGCTCTGGCAAAAGCAGCATCCCAAAAAATGAGGAAGATACTATGCAATTCATTTTTGACAATAGAAACAAGAAAAAGAGTTCTTAAATGTTACGTAGAGCCAGTCTTAACATATGGATGCGAATCATGAACAACAGACAAGAAAATCACTGGAGTCTGCAGAAATGTGATTTTACAGAAGAATATTGAGAATACCATGGACAGTTAAGAAGAGTAATGAAGATGTTCTGAAAGAGGTCAAAGCAAAAAGAGAGCTAATTTCCAATATTAGGAAGAAACAATCATCACTTTTTGGCCATGTAATGAGAAGAGAACAACTGGAATATATTGTAACAACTGGAAAAATTGAGGAACGAAGAGATAGAGGGAAGCAAAGAGAAAAGATACCAGACAGCTTAAGAGAATGGCTTTGCAGAAGGTGAACAACAGAAATGATAAATAGCTGCCAAGATCGAAAGTTGTGGAGAGACATGATCACCTACGCCAGAGGCCCGGTACTTGATGATGATGATTACATATTCTGTATAATGCATTTAGAAACTTTTGAGTTTCCCAGACTGGGATCTACTTTCTGATTGCAGCTATGGCCCCTACCTTGGTATCTCTTCTTGGTCTTGTCTGAAGACTTCATTATCATTAGTGGAGCATCTGTATTCACTTGTGAGATGAATTTCCTGGATGCAGCACACATCAATGTCATTTCTTTTTTAGATATTTCTTGAGTTCTAGTTTTTGTGGACAACTTCCTGTGTTACAAGGCATCATTTTGAACTTAAGCTCTTGATCTTCCTTGGACACTTCTGAGAGGTTTGGGTTTCTGTCATACTTGGTGGGTCTTTGGTTCTTGGTAACTGGAGGTATCCCTGATTGGTTACCTTTCAAATGAGTGACACCCTTTCAGCCCACCTAGTCTGCTACATACAGCTTAAATCTTTAAACTTCAGCGATTCAGATTTATTCTCTGGTTGCTTCCTCCCATATGCTTTCTAGCTTTCCAGGGTTTTTCTTCTTCTTCTTCTGCGATCATGGCTCATTCAGACTACGATTCCGGACTCTCTTATGAAGGCAGCTGTATGTTTAAGTGATTCGGTTGCCCCATATAGTTTCTCTTCCAGGGAGGTGGGTGTGGACCACATTGTCCTTCTCAGGTCTGTGTACTGGGGCCAATCCTGTAGAACATGTTTTGTTGTCATTTTGTCCAGTGTACAGTGGCACCCTCCACAGTAGCCCCACTTTGTGGTTGGAGGGCTTGTGCGCCTCCAGGATCCAAGGAGCTATGCCAGCAGGAGCTTAGCTCCTGGCAGGGTCACCCAGGCTGGACAGGTCCTTGGTGAGGAGCCAGACAAAAGAGCCAGGAGTAGATGGAACCATTTAAGTGAAGACGCAGAACCCACCGACGAGTGGTACACGCTCTGGTCTGGACTAACCCATCCCCACTTCATGGGTTAAATGCTTCTCTGTCTTTTCTCCTCTTTCTGTCCTCTATCAAGCAGGCAGGTGGTGCTCCAGAACTCTGAAGACCAGACCACCTATGAGAGAGACAACTCTACACAAAACTCGGGCAGATGATGCTCGTAAACCTGGGAGAGCCGACCATTTAAGGGCAGAATCCCTCTACAGAAAAGACAAAATTGCTGCCTTGCAGGAAGATTGGGGACAATCAAAGGCTAAGGAAAGCAAACCTGAATAAAATGTTGGCAAAAATTGGATGCACTGGGCCATTGACGTAGAACATAGTGCAACATTCGAACATGTACTCAGTCAGAATGGATCTAATGGGCTTTCCAGGGTTTTAACCAGCGCCTGCTAACATTTTCTGTAGGGTTTTTGCTGCCTTAGTTTTCTGTTCTATCAGGAACTTCTGCAAGACAGTGGTGGTTTCACATTATTATGTAGCCTTCACATAGGTGGACTTTTGTGTGATATTATTCTTGGCTTTCTAGCTCCATCTGTCCCTGCTAATGGTGGAATGTAATGGCAGTTCTTGAGGAGGTTCCTTGAAACACAGAGTGCTTCAAAGAGATCACATTTATCTGATGTTATAACACATCAGAGTATGAAGTAAGAAATAAAAAGAGAAAGAACTAAAGATAAAGGAAAAAAAGAAGAAAGAACAAAGTGCTTTTTTGGCTTGATTATCAAAAAGTTACTGTCAGGAGACATGTCCTAGTGATATAGAAATATGGTGAACAATTATCCCTGCAACATCACAACCCACATAACAATTTTTCTTGAATACAAAAAAAATCACATATAGTTAACACACAAATGTTGAAAGCCTTTCCTCTAATGAGTTCTAATGTCATCTTGATGTGAAGATGCAATCTGTAATACAATGCAATAATTATCCAGATTCAATTCTGTAAATAAGATTTTGTGATTATTGCGTAAAGTGTGATAAAACTTGCACCACAAATATCACATTAGTAAGACTTCTCTCTTGCAAGCATTGTTATTTTACTTAATTATCAATTTCATCATTGCAGTTAATCATTTACCACAAAGATCACATTTCTGATATTTCTCTTCCATGTGTATTGTTTCTCTCTCTCTGTCTGCGTTCAGGACTCAATCAGAGTAAGGATTACAGACTCTCATATGAAGTCAGCTGTCAGGCTAAGTGTGTTGATCGCCCCCACAGACAGAACATCACAATTAGAGTCTGTCAGATCCACTCTGATTGAACACCCGTTAATATGTTGCACTGTGTTCTGCGCCAGTGGCCCAGTGCATCCGATTTCAGCCAGCATTTTATTCGGGTTTGCTTTCCCTAGCCTTTGATTGTCCCCAATCTTCCTGCAAGGCAGCAGATTGTCTTTTCTGTAGGGGAATTCTGCCCTTAGATGGTAGGCCCTCCCAGATTTACGAGCACCATCTGCCCGAGTCACTAGAGGTGACTAACACAGACATGCACACACAAAGATAGGAGATGTCACTAACACAGATACGGACACACAAAGATGTGAGATGTGACTAACACAGACATGTACACACAAAGATGTGAGATGTGACTAACACAGATACGGACACACAAAGATGTGAGATGTGACTAACACAGATACGGACACACAAAGATGTGAGATGTGACTAACACAGATACGGACACACAAAGATGTGAGATGTGACTAACACAGACACGGACACACAAAGATGTGAGATGTGACTAACACAGACATGCACACACAAAGATGTGAGATGTGACTAACACAGATACGGACACACAAAGATGTGAGATGTGACTAACACAGATACGGACACACAAAGATGTGAGATGTGACTAACACAGACATGCACACACAAAGATGTGACTAACACAGATACGGACACACAAAGATGTGAGATGTGACTAACACAGACATGCACACACAAAGATGTGAGATGTGACTAACACAGACACGGACACACAAAGATGTGAGATGTGACTAACACAGACATGCACACACAAAGATGTGAGATGTGACTAACACAGACATGCACACACAAAGATGTGAGATGTGACTAACACAGACACGGACACACAAAGATATGAGATGTGACTAACACAGACATGCACACACAAAGATGTGAGATGTGACTAACACAGACATGCACACACAAAGATATGAGATGTGACTAACACAGACATGCACACACAAAGATGTGAGATGTGACTAACACAGACACGGACACACAAAGATATGAGATGTATTGTTTCAAGAACAATGAAATTACAACTCTGGTTAAGTTCTTTACCAAACATTACATTTGTTGGTTTAATCTCTGGAATGCTTTCTTTTATGATTCTTCATACAGTTATTTCTAGTAAATCTTTGATTACAAACATCACATTTGTAAGGTTTTTCTCCTGTGTGTGTTCTTTTATGAACTGTCAATTTACTATTCTGAATAAATCCTTGACCACAAACATCACATTTGTAAGGTTTATCCCCTGTATGTTTCTTTTATGAACTGTCAAGTCACCACTTCTTATAAATCCTTTACCACAAACATCACAGTTGTAAGGTTTATCTCCTGTATGTGTTCTTTTATGAACTGTCAACTCACCACTACTTGTAAATCCTTGACCACAAACATCACATTTGAAAGGTACATCTCCTGTATGTGCCCTTTTATGAATTATCAATTTACTACTATAAGTAAATCCTTTACCACAAACATCACATTTGTAAGGTTTATCTCCTGTATGTGTTCTTTTATGAACTGTCAAGTCACCACTTCTTGTAAATACTTGACCACAACATCACAGTTGTAAGGTTTATCTCCTGTATGTGTTCTTTTATGAACTGTCAAGTCACCACTTCTTGCAAATCCTTTACCACAGACATCACATTTGTACGGCAAATCTCCTGTATGTGCCCTTTTATGAATTATCAAGTGACTGCTCTGAGTAAATCCTTTACCACAAACATCACATTTGTAAGGTTTATCTCCAGTATGTGTTCTTTTATGAACTGTCAAGTCACCACTTCTTGCAAACTCTTTACCACAAACATCACATTTGAAAGGTTTATATTCTGTATGTGTTCTTTTATGAACTATCAAGACACCACTTCTTGTAAATCCTTTACCACAAAAATCACATTTGTAAGGTTTATCTCCAGTATGTGTTCTTTTATGATCTGTCAATTTACTACTCTGAATGAATCCTTGACCACAAACATCACATTTGTAAGGTTTATCTCCTGCATGTGTTCTTTTATGAACTGTCAAGTCACCACATCTTGTAAATACTTTACCACAAACATCACATTTGTAAGGCTTATCTCCTGTATGTGTTCTTTTATGAACTATCAAGTCACCACTTCTTTTAAATCCTTTACTACAAAGATCACATTTGTAGGGTTTATCTCCTGTATGTGTTCGTTTATGAACTATTAAGACACCACTTCTTGTAAATCCTTTACCACAAACATCACATTTAAAAGGTTTATATTTTGTATGTGTTCTTTTATGAACTATCAAGTCACTGCTTCTTGTAAATCCTTTACCACAAACATCACATTTGTAAGGTTTATCTCCAGTATGTTTTCTTCTATGAGCTATAAAGTGAACATTTTGAGTAAATCCTTTTCCACAAATTCCACATTTGAAAGGTTTATATTCTGTATGAGTTCTTTGATGAACTGTCAAGTCACCACCAGTTGTAAATCCTTTACAACAAACATCACTCTTGTGCTGTTTAATTGCTGTACTTTTCTCAGAAACAGAGAATTCATTTTCTAACAGTTTGTTACATGCTCCATTACCTAAATCCAACCTGCCATCATTCAGAGAGATCTTAGATGTGATGTCTACAACCATTACCTGGCACTTTCTTACTTTCATTGAATCTCTTAATTCATTCACTTCCTGCTCTCTTAATTCATCCACTCCCTGCTCTCTTAATTCATTCATTTCTTGTCCCCTAGATGTCCTGTACAAATCTAAGTTTTGGTTTTCTGTTTCAATCCCAGTGTTTTCATTATTCTCATTGATCAACTTAAAATCCTCTGTTTCTTCTTTGATGTGATCAATGATTCTTGTGTGATCCAACAGATTTTCAGAGAAAACATCTTGTCCTGTAAGTTGGGATTGAACATCACCCTGAGAGTTGGTGATGTAGCTCCAATTATTAGCACAGGGTTCTGAAATGTGGAGACAAAGAATGAAACTAAATACATTTTAAAACATGGATAAAGGAATATCTGCACTATGTACTAACTGTCAATTTAACCACAATACTATACCAAAGATGAGTTGGGTTAATGATGTTAATTTATGTGGTAATGCTATTACTGATTACAATTGGAGCTGGTAGTATTACTGATGCTACCGGTAATATTACTAATGACTCCTACTGTTAACATCATTGCTAATTACTATAGATAATGTTAATACTGATTATTATGGTGGTAATATTATTGATTATTACCTGAAGCAATACTCATTATTGTTGTAATATTGGATAATAAAATACATGTACTGACAACAAAAATAGGTCATTAGAAAAGGAAACAAATTGGGAATGCATCAGCAAATTAAAACAAGGTGTCAGGTAATGGTGTGTACTATCACCAGATTTATTCAAAATGTTTAGTGAGATTATACTAGGATCCATAAAGGACATACTAGGAATACCAGTCCGGGGTCACAGTATAAACAACCTGAGGTATGTTGCTGACACAACCTGAATCACTAAGAGTGGAAATGATCTACATTAGGACCTCTGGTTGGTGCAGTGGGCCAAGATGGTCGTCTAGTCCAATCAGGTTTAGGACTGGTGGCAATTTTGCTGCATTGTGTTTTCAATTGATTCTTTCTGGTGTGGATTGTAGTTTGTGGAGACAGTGGTGAACCGGTCGCATTCACCTGACCACAAACTGAACATGGTTGTGACGCTCACACATGAAGCTATGTTTTGTGGGTGACTGACTGTTGATTGAAGTGAAATGGTACCAGACACCAGCGTTCCTATAAGTCAGGATGTGTGATCTGTGTATGCATGCAAATTGGCTACCAGTTAGACTAGATTCATTTCAAGTATTTTACCAAAGTCAAGGCCTGAATTCATATTTTGGGACCTTGGAGCACACTCACTGAACATGAAGTGCACATGGATTCAGCATGGGTGCAAAAAAACTGTACTGCCTGCAATGACCGTTAAAATTTCATAGTATTGCCACGGCACTCAAAACGTGACATAGAGGTCCCGTCAATTAATACTTGCTGTTAGGGTTATTACTTTATGTGGGCTTTATTGTCACTCTCAATCATAGTAGTAGAAACTTCGAGCTTCTCGCTTTTTTGGGCCATTCTTGTAACTCTCCGCGTCATCATTACTTAACTTTATATTATAATACCTATGTGACTGGCGTGTTTATGACACTATAGAAAAAGTTACTACGACTTAAAAGTAACATCAAGAGCTAAAAAAATAGTATTTTCTCTGAGCTTTTGACACACAGTTGTGTGTTTACATAGGCCAGACACAGGAACTCAGAATTCCTACTTCAGGTTGATTTATGATCTGAATTTGATCACATGGGCCGAACGTGTTACAATGTCTATCGGTACAGTCGATGTTAATCTGTCAGAATGTTCAGCTACAGCATAGCGTTATTTGCTGTTCTTCCCGAGTCACAAAGGGTTGTTTGATGTCAACCAACAAAATTTCTCTGGTCACAGTAGAAAAAAAAATAATAAATACAAATATTTGAAAAAAAATAAAAATAAAAAGGAAAAACAACCAATTTCTTAAAAATTGACAACAGAGTGACTGTCTTTCTACTTTGCTCAACTGTGCCTATCAACGAACTATCTCTATCTATACCTACCCAGTCCTAAACTACATGAGACTGCCAGGTACATGGGTATGAAAATATAGCAACCTCCTCTACATCTTGTGCTGCTGATGCTCTCTAGTGACTAGCTTGAATAACTGCCAGTCTATGCCTGTCTGTCTTCTGATCTTGTTCACTAGTTTTCTTCTTCCATCGTCTCCCAGAGGGCTCTAACTATTTCCCCATTGGTCAGTTTGAAAATGTGGATGTGTCTCTTTCTATACATGTCCCACCAGAATCTGTGGGGCATACACTATCCTGTCTCTGTGTTTTCCTAAAACTATCAAAGTTTCAATACCCTTGACCCATTTCTCCCTTAGCCCATTAAGTCTCTGCCTACTGTCTGTACAGGTCATACAGCACAGTCTCCATCTCACTTACCATGTAATCTAGATTTAACTCTGTTACACCCTTACATTATGTAATTTTTCTCTGTTCTGTTACAACAGCAACCCATATGTGTGTATCATGAGCTGCACACTTTTGATTAAAAATAATACATTCACTTAAACAGTCAGAATGATCGAGATAAACACTTTATTGTTTGTTGGAAACAGGGCTGTGCAGATATGGGAACGTCCTGTCTGCAGAGATGCCAGTCCATTCTAAATTTTAAATGATTTACAGACAATAACTGACATTATAGTGATGGAAAGTAAAATTAAATGCCTCAGCCTCAACAGTAAAAAGATAGAAGTATGGTTGCAACAAAGAAAAAGACATCTCCTAAATGCACAATTAAAGTAAATGGGAGAATATTTAAAACAGGCCAATGAATTCAAATATCTAAGAATGATGTTAACTTCAGATAGTAGATATACATGAGATGAGGTGTTGAGTGACTCAGGCAAAAGCAACATTCTAAAGAATGAGGAAATTATTAACCATTTTTGTCAATGGAATGATATAGAGAATTCCTCAGTGGTATATGGAGTCAATGTTGATATATGGACGTAAACCCTGAATAATCAGACAATATTGTCTTTGTTTATTTTTCTCAACATTGGCATTGTGTTTTAATTTGCAGTATAATCGTGGTATTTGCGCCTTTTGGTCGAACACAATCTGAGATAAAAATGACATTTTTGAGTACTAGGGTTGCCTTTCTTCCTTGATCTCTGCTCGCTTTAGCAGACTAGCTAGTTTGTTTTCAGAAGAACTACTTAGAGGTGGAGTAGGGTTTTGATCAACTCTGTGTCGCTGACTACACTCAAGTCAGCTGCCAGTGAACAACAAGAGGTCGGGTTCGATCCTGATCGACGGCTTCCGGGTTCACCCAATCTTAAATGGGTACCTGATTTTTTTCCGAGAAAGTAAAGCAGCATGGGCATAATACTGACCAAATTACCCCAAAATTATGTGCCGAAGGTCTAGAAAGATTATGGTCACTAATACTATATTCCCTATGCACCACCAGGTGTGACGTGGCACTTTATTTTTTTTTTCGTATTCTGATTTTTTTTTTTTAGATTGTGATCAGTTTGTGAAGTGAAATGGTCCCAGTTTGCCTTCTTATAATTCCAATAAAGACACAGGACCACCAATAATGGACCACCAGAGTGAAGTGGAGGAGACAGAAACAATTTAACACATGAAAATAGGCAAAGCTCCAGGTCCCGACAATATAGCAATCAAGAGATAGATGCATTAGGAGAGCTGGGAGTACAAGTCATAATAAAAATATTCAGTGACATACCCAAAGATTTACTAAAAACTACCTTTGTAGCCATACTGAAGAAGTCAGGTGCCACTGATTGTGAAGACCATCGCACTATTAGTCTCATGATCTATATGACGAAAATATTACTAAGCATCATCATAAGACAAGTAAGAAATAAAATAAAACCAAAAATAAGTGAGGAACAATGTGGATTTGTGGAAGGAAAGGACACCAATAATGCAATATACATCTTAAGAACATTGATAGAAAGTGCCATAAAGGTAAAGAAAGATCTATATATGTGCTTTATAGACAGACTACACAAGAGCATTTGACAAAGTAAAGAATGTGGAATAAATCAATCTATCTATCTATTGACCTTTCGAGCCGTAACCGGCCCATAGGGCGTAGACCAAGATACACCTTCTCCTATATGGATTTTTTTTTGTTCTAGCAGTTTTCTTTTAAAGATATTTTATCAAATCTCGCCATCTGTCTCTGTTCTGTGCAAGCAGTTCTATCTCATTGAGGGAGCCGACTCCTGCTGCTCTTGCCTCTCTCATCAATGTTCTTCTCAGTGTCTCCCTGGGTCTTCCTCTTTTTCTTTTACCTGTTGTTTCCCATATGAGGGCTTGCTTTGCTATTCGGTTATTATCTCTTCTCATCACATGTCCAACGTATGACCATCGTCTTTTCTTTATTACTGAAGATATTAGTGGTTGATTGGCGATTTCTCTAATTTCCTCATTTGTTTTGAATTCGTTCCATGCTATACCAAGTATTTTCCTTAGACATTTATTTTCGAATGCGTTCAACTTTGTTTCTATATCTCTTGTTGTTTTCCAGCTTTCACACGCATACGTAAGGGTTGATAGTACATTTGATTTGAATAGCCTAAGTTTTGTGTTTGTGCTGATAAGTTTTGATTTCCACAACTTTTCAAGGCTTCTGTAATAAATCAATATGCTGGAGAAATTAAATATTGAAGGCAAGGATCTGAGAATCAGAAAAAAACATGTACTTGCAACAAAACAGCTATAAGAATTAGCAACAAAACAGGACAGTTCCAATATATAAAACAAGGAGTCAGACAAGGCTGTGTACTGTCACCGGATTTGTTTTCACTTTACAGCGAAAATATTATGAGATCAATAGTAGACAAAAAGGAATTGAAATCAATGGTCACAACACAAACTATTTGAGTTGTGCAAATGACACAGTCTTAATAGCAGAGACAGAGAATGAACTACAAGAAATGATAGACATAATAGTAAAAGAAAGCAACAAGAAAAGTCTTGGTCTGAATAGTAAGAAAACAGAAGTAATGGTCATATCGAAGAAACAATCATCACTATCATGCAGCATAAAAATAAACAGGACAAATCTAAAACAAGTGCAACATTTTCAAATACTTGGGCACAATAATAACATCAGATGGAAGATGCACCACAGAAATAAAAAGCAGAATAGCTAAGGTCAAAATATCATTTCAGAAAATGAAAAATGTCTTATGCAACAAGTCTAATTAATAGAAGTGAGAAAGTGAGTGCATCGGTGCTATATAAAGACAATTCTGACCTATGCAAGCAAATTTTGGACAGTAGACAAACAAATAAAAAGATGATTAGAGGCCACAGAGATGGGATTTCTCAGAAGAGTGCTGAAAGTTCCCTGGACAGCTAAAAAGACCAATGAGGAAATTCTCAAAGAAGACAGCACAGAAAGGGAGCTCCTAATAGACATCAGAAAGAAAAAATTAACATTTTTTGGGCACATCATGAGAAGAGGAAAGTTTGAGTACTTGGTTACAACTGGCAAGATACTGGGAAAGAGAGATTGCTGATGACAAAGAAAGAAGATACTGGATAGCTTTGTGTCATGGCATGGAAAACAGTGAACAACAGAATTGATATGATACACTGTGGATTGTGGACAGACAAGATCGCTTACTCCAATTGGTATGGCACAAGATGAAGATGATCGTTCCAGCTGGAAGGATGGTTGATCTCATATGTAAACTTGGAAATCTTTTCAATGAACTAAGTAAGGGTCTCTGATTACTGACTCCAAGTTATAGGAAAAAACTTCAACTCACAATCTTCTCTAAATTTTCACTTACAATGGCAAGATCTGGGCAGCTTGTGGTTCACTAAGATTTGGAGTACTATGAGCATTTGTGGTTGGATTTGTCAAGAATAATAAGAATATTTTATAAGACAAAGACTTCCATGTCACCTTTTACAATTAGATCTGTGTACCAAGACTTTATTTGAAGTCAATTATCCAATACCAAGGTATTTAATAGATTTTACAACCAAAGCACCAGCTTCACAGTTAGATATCAACTTAGATGACCTCACTTTGAATGAAGTAGAGATGACTGTAAGGCTCATGGCTAACAACAAGGCTGCAGGTGAAGATGATATAATGTCTGAGATGCTAAAGGTAATGGATAGCCTTAACTTAAGACACCTGCAGAAAATGTTTAACCCAATATGGAAATAGAAAAGGTAAATATATAATTGAAAAGAGGTGTAATCGTTAAACTTCCAAAAAAGGTCAATCTCAAGGAGAGTCAACAACTTGAGAGTCGTGACCTTCTACCAGTTGCCTCTAAAGTATTCTGTACGATCATCATGAACAGAATCAAAGATGCTGTAGATACTGTTGTGCGTGAATAATAAGCAGGATTTAGGAAAAGAAGAAGTTGTCTATATTTTCACCCTGAGAATTATATTAGAAGAACATACAGAATAGCAGAAACCACTTATTCTAGATTTTGTTGATTTCAAAAAGGCTTTCAAACAGCATACATAGAGATCCATTCTGAAACATACTGAGACAATATGGAATGCCAGCAAAAATCATTAACATCGTAAAAGATATGTAAGAGGGCTTATCATGTGTAGTTCACACAGAGGCAGGTTTAAGTGAATAATTCTAAACTGAAACAGGAGTGAACAAAGGATGTATTTTATTTCCCTTATTATTTGGAATTTCTATCAACTTCAAAATGCAGAAATGCTGTATAGGTAACAAAGGCATTGAATGGACACTTGGATCTCAATTGGAGGACCTTGATTTTGCAGATGACATGTCCTTCCACAATCTTCTATCCACAGCGCATCATATCAATTCTACTGTTGACATTGTTCTTATCAATAGCAATGTGAACATTATGTAAGAAAAAAAACCCTGAAAATGAAAACCCTGTCGCCAACGCTAGAAAAATAGAACTAGAGATCAACCAAGCAAAGAAAAAAAGTAATGAAAAACCAAATTCGCCCAGAAGAAAAAATGTAATTGGAAGGAAAAGTAGTGGAGGAAGTAATTCACTTTGTATATCATAGAATCAGCACAAATCAAGCAGACACAGCAAGACATATTAGAATCAGAATAGCCAGGGTGATGATGACTTTCAGAAACCTCGATGAAGTATGAAAATAAAAATTACTAAGCACGAGAACAAAGCTCAGGATTTTTCAAATTAAATGTGTTATCTACCCTTACTTATGGATGCGAGAACTGGTAAGCACTTAAAAAAATAGAAAAAAAAACTGGATGCTTTTGAAAACAAATAAGTAAAGTAAAGAGCCCATTCACACCAAGTGACATATAGGGAATATGGTGTTAGTGACCATAATTTTTATAGACCTTCGGCACATGATTTTTGGGGTAATGTGGTCGGTATTACGACCGTGCCGCTTTACATTCACAGAAAAAAATCAGGTACCCATTTAAGGTTGGGTGATCCTGAAAGCCATCTCAGGATCAAACCCGACCTCTTGTTCTTAGCAGTCCAGTTCACTAACCACTGAGCTATCGCGGTTCCCTTTGAGAACAAAAAACCTCAGGAAATTACTTGGTATAACATGGAATGAATTTAAGACTCATGCAGAAATAAGAGTCATGGCAAAGTATTTTAAAATATCAACTGAAATCCAGAGAAGAAGGTGGTCATATGGTGGCCATGTGATGAGAAAAGGCAACAAGAAAACTTCAGAGCAGGCCCTCAAATGGGAAACAGAGGGTAAAAGAAAAAGTGGACAACCTAGAGATACACTAAAAAAAAAGAACACGGAGGTGAGATTAGACGGATGGATGGACAGACAGATTAGATAGGTTAGCTAGATAGATTAGATTAGATAGATCAACTAAGAGCTTGGAAAGTGGCTCTTGAGGTCTCCTACAATTGTCCCGTTTTTGTTTGGCTTGATGCTTTTTAGGTGAATACCTTTTTATTGGAGGTGAATAGATATTGCATACAGTATATTCTTTGTTCATGGTTTTCAGGCTGGTGATTATGTATTGTAACTGTAAATTTTAAAATTGTAATAATGAATTTAAATATTTGGGAACTTTGTTAACCTCAGACAGACGATGTACAAAAGAGGTGAGATGCAGAATGGCTCTGGCAAAAGCAGCATCCCAAAAAATGAGGAAGATACTATGCAATTCATTTTTGACAATAGAAACAAGAAAAAGAGTTCTTAAATGTTACGTAGAGCCAGTCTTAACATATGGATGCGAATCATGAACAACAGACAAGAAAATCACTGGAGTCTGCAGAAATGTGATTTTACAGAAGAATATTGAGAATACCATGGACAGTTAAGAAGAGTAATGAAGATGTTCTGAAAGAGGTCAAAGCAAAAAGAGAGCTAATTTCCAATATTAGGAAGAAACAATCATCACTTTTTGGCCATGTAATGAGAAGAGAACAACTGGAATATATTGTAACAACTGGAAAAATTGAGGAACGAAGAGATAGAGGGAAGCAAAGAGAAAAGATACCAGACAGCTTAAGAGAATGGCTTTGCAGAAGGTGAACAACAGAAATGATAAATAGCTGCCAAGATCGAAAGTTGTGGAGAGACATGATCACCTACGCCAGAGGCCCGGTACTTGATGATGATGATTACATATTCTGTATAATGCATTTAGAAACTTTTGAGTTTCCCAGACTGGGATCTACTTTCTGATTGCAGCTATGGCCCCTACCTTGGGTATCTCTTCTTGGTCTTGTCTGAAGACTTCATTATCATTAGTGGAGCATCTGTATTCACTTGTGAGATGAATTTCCTGGATGCAGCACACATCAATGTCATTTCTTTTTTAGATATTTCTTGAGTTCTAGTTTTTGTGGACAACTTCCTGTGTTACAAGGCATCATTTTGAACTTAAGCTCTTGATCTTCCTTGGACACTTCTGAGAGGTTTGGGTTTCTGTCATACTTGGTGGGTCTTTGGTTCTTGGTAACTGGAGGTATCCCTGATTGGTTACCTTTCAAATGAGTGACACCCTTTCAGCCCACCTAGTCTGCTACATACAGCTTAAATCTTTAAACTTCAGCGATTCAGATTTATTCTCTGGTTGCTTCCTCCCATATGCTTTCTAGCTTTCCAGGGTTTTTCTTCTTCTTCTTCTGCGATCATGGCTCATTCAGACTACGATTCCGGACTCTCTTATGAAGGCAGCTGTATGTTTAAGTGATTCGGTTGCCCCATATAGTTTCTCTTCCAGGGAGGTGGGTGTGGACCACATTGTCCTTCTCAGGTCTGTGTACTGGGGCCAATCCTGTAGAACATGTTTTGTTGTCATTTTGTCCAGTGTACAGTGGCACCCTCCACAGTAGCCCCACTTTGTGGTTGGAGGGCTTGTGCGCCTCCAGGATCCAAGGAGCTATGCCAGCAGGAGCTTAGCTCCTGGCAGGGTCACCCAGGCTGGACAGGTCCTTGGTGAGGAGCCAGACAAAAGAGCCAGGAGTAGATGGAACCATTTAAGTGAAGACGCAGAACCCACCGACGAGTGGTACACGCTCTGGTCTGGACTAACCCATCCCCACTTCATGGGTTAAATGCTTCTCTGTCTTTTCTCCTCTTTCTGTCCTCTATCAAGCAGGCAGGTGGTGCTCCAGAACTCTGAAGACCAGACCACCTATGAGAGAGACAACTCTACACAAAACTCGGGCAGATGATGCTCGTAAACCTGGGAGAGCCGACCATTTAAGGGCAGAATCCCTCTACAGAAAAGACAAAATTGCTGCCTTGCAGGAAGATTGGGGACAATCAAAGGCTAAGGAAAGCAAACCTGAATAAAATGTTGGCAAAAATTGGATGCACTGGGCCATTGACGTAGAACATAGTGCAACATTCGAACATGTACTCAGTCAGAATGGATCTAATGGGCTTTCCAGGGTTTTAACCAGCGCCTGCTAACATTTTCTGTAGGGTTTTTGCTGCCTTAGTTTTCTGTTCTATCAGGAACTTCTGCAAGACAGTGGTGGTTTCACATTATTATGTAGCCTTCACATAGGTGGACTTTTGTGTGATATTATTCTTGGCTTTCTAGCTCCATCTGTCCCTGCTAATGGTGGAATGTAATGGCAGTTCTTGAGGAGGTTCCTTGAAACACAGAGTGCTTCAAAGAGATCACATTTATCTGATGTTATAACAGCAAGAATTTTTCTTTCACTATCACACTATGGTCAGTGAGAATGAAAGTAAGAAATAAAAAGAGAAAGAACTAAAGATAAAGGAAAAAAAGAAGAAAGAACAAAGTGCTTTTTTGGCTTGATTATCAAAAAGTTACTGTCAGGAGACATGTCCTAGTGATATAGAAATATGGTGAACAATTATCCCTGCAACATCACAACCCACATAACAATTTTTCTTGAATACAAAAAAAATCACATATAGTTAACACACAAATGTTGAAAGCCTTTCCTCTAATGAGTTCTAATGTCATCTTGATGTGAAGATGCAATCTGTAATACAATGCAATAATTATCCAGATTCAATTCTGTAAATAAGATTTTGTGATTATTGCGTAAAGTGTGATAAAACTTGCACCACAAATATCACATTAGTAAGACTTCTCTCTTGCAAGCATTGTTATTTTACTTAATTATCAATTTCATCATTGCAGTTAATCATTTACCACAAAGATCACATTTCTGATATTTCTCTTCCATGTGTATTGTTTCTCTCTCTCTGTCTGCGTTCAGGACTCAATCAGAGTAAGGATTACAGACTCTCATATGAAGTCAGCTGTCAGGCTAAGTGTGTTGATCGCCCCCACAGACAGAACATCACAATTAGAGTCTGTCAGATCCACTCTGATTGAACACCCGTTAATATGTTGCACTGTGTTCTGCGCCAGTGGCCCAGTGCATCCGATTTCAGCCAGCATTTTATTCGGGTTTGCTTTCCCTAGCCTTTGATTGTCCCCAATCTTCCTGCAAGGCAGCAGATTGTCTTTTCTGTAGGGGAATTCTGCCCTTAGATGGTAGGCCCTCCCAGATTTACGAGCACCATCTGCCCGAGTCACTAGAGGTGACTAACACAGACATGCACACACAAAGATAGGAGATGTCACTAACACAGATACGGACACACAAAGATGTGAGATGTGACTAACACAGACATGTACACACAAAGATGTGAGATGTGACTAACACAGATACGGACACACAAAGATGTGAGATGTGACTAACACAGATACGGACACACAAAGATGTGAGATGTGACTAACACAGATACGGACACACAAAGATGTGAGATGTGACTAACACAGACACGGACACACAAAGATGTGAGATGTGACTAACACAGACATGCACACACAAAGATGTGAGATGTGACTAACACAGATACGGACACACAAAGATGTGAGATGTGACTAACACAGATACGGACACACAAAGATGTGAGATGTGACTAACACAGACATGCACACACAAAGATGTGACTAACACAGATACGGACACACAAAGATGTGAGATGTGACTAACACAGACATGCACACACAAAGATGTGAGATGTGACTAACACAGACACGGACACACAAAGATGTGAGATGTGACTAACACAGACATGCACACACAAAGATGTGAGATGTGACTAACACAGACATGCACACACAAAGATGTGAGATGTGACTAACACAGACACGGACACACAAAGATATGAGATGTGACTAACACAGACATGCACACACAAAGATGTGAGATGTGACTAACACAGACATGCACACACAAAGATATGAGATGTGACTAACACAGACATGC
Organism: Megaustenia siamemsis; assembly: GCA_032433765.1. NCBI lineage: Eukaryota > Metazoa > Mollusca > Gastropoda > Stylommatophora > Ariophantidae > Megaustenia > Megaustenia siamemsis. The sequence continues at coordinate 13,773,087 of JAVIAB010000101.1, forward strand.
ACACACAAAGATGTGAGATGTGACTAACACAGACACGGACACACAAAGATATGAGATGTATTGTTTCAAGAACAATGAAATTACAACTCTGGTTAAGTTCTTTACCAAACATTACATTTGTTGGTTTAATCTCTGGAATGCTTTCTTTTATGATTCTTCATACAGTTATTTCTAGTAAATCTTTGATTACAAACATCACATTTGTAAGGTTTTTCTCCTGTGTGTGTTCTTTTATGAACTGTCAATTTACTATTCTGAATAAATCCTTGACCACAAACATCACATTTGTAAGGTTTATCCCCTGTATGTGTTCTTTTATGAACTGTCAAGTCACCACTTCTTATAAATCCTTTACCACAAACATCACAGTTGTAAGGTTTATCTCCTGTATGTGTTCTTTTATGAACTGTCAACTCACCACTACTTGTAAATCCTTGACCACAAACATCACATTTGAAAGGTACATCTCCTGTATGTGCCCTTTTATGAATTATCAATTTACTACTATAAGTAAATCCTTTACCACAAACATCACATTTGTAAGGTTTATCTCCTGTATGTGTTCTTTTATGAACTGTCAAGTCACCACTTCTTGTAAATACTTGACCACAAACATCACAGTTGTAAGGTTTATCTCCTGTATGTGTTCTTTTATGAACTGTCAAGTCACCACTTCTTGCAAATCCTTTACCACAGACATCACATTTGTACGGCAAATCTCCTGTATGTGCCCTTTTATGAATTATCAAGTGACTGCTCTGAGTAAATCCTTTACCACAAACATCACATTTGTAAGGTTTATCTCCAGTATGTGTTCTTTTATGAACTGTCAAGTCACCACTTCTTGCAAACTCTTTACCACAAACATCACATTTGAAAGGTTTATATTCTGTATGTGTTCTTTTATGAACTATCAAGACACCACTTCTTGTAAATCCTTTACCACAAAAATCACATTTGTAAGGTTTATCTCCAGTATGTGTTCTTTTATGATCTGTCAATTTACTACTCTGAATGAATCCTTGACCACAAACATCACATTTGTAAGGTTTATCTCCTGCATGTGTTCTTTTATGAACTGTCAAGTCACCACATCTTGTAAATACTTTACCACAAACATCACATTTGTAAGGCTTATCTCCTGTATGTGTTCTTTTATGAACTATCAAGTCACCACTTCTTTTAAATCCTTTACTACAAAGATCACATTTGTAGGGTTTATCTCCTGTATGTGTTCGTTTATGAACTATTAAGACACCACTTCTTGTAAATCCTTTACCACAAACATCACATTTAAAAGGTTTATATTTTGTATGTGTTCTTTTATGAACTATCAAGTCACTGCTTCTTGTAAATCCTTTACCACAAACATCACATTTGTAAGGTTTATCTCCAGTATGTTTTCTTCTATGAGCTATAAAGTGAACATTTTGAGTAAATCCTTTTCCACAAATTCCACATTTGAAAGGTTTATATTCTGTATGAGTTCTTTGATGAACTGTCAAGTCACCACCAGTTGTAAATCCTTTACAACAAACATCACTCTTGTGCTGTTTAATTGCTGTACTTTTCTCAGAAACAGAGAATTCATTTTCTAACAGTTTGTTACATGCTCCATTACCTAAATCCAACCTGCCATCATTCAGAGAGATCTTAGATGTGATGTCTACAACCATTACCTGGCACTTTCTTACTTTCATTGAATCTCTTAATTCATTCACTTCCTGCTCTCTTAATTCATCCACTCCCTGCTCTCTTAATTCATTCATTTCTTGTCCCCTAGATGTCCTGTACAAATCTAAGTTTTGGTTTTCTGTTTCAATCCCAGTGTTTTCATTATTCTCATTGATCAACTTAAAATCCTCTGTTTCTTCTTTGATATGATCAATGATTCTTGTGTGATCCAACAGATTTTCAGAGAAAACATCTTGTCCTGTAAGTTGGGATTGAACATCACCCTGAGAGTTGGTGATGTAGCTCCAATTATTAGCACAGGGTTCTGAAATGTGGAGACAAAGAATGAAACTAAATACATTTTAAAACATGGATAAAGGAATATCTGCACTATGTACTAACTGTCAATTTAACCACAATACTATACCAAAGATGAGTTGGGTTAATGATGTTAATTTATGTGGTAATGCTATTACTGATTACAATTGGAGCTGGTAGTATTACTGATGCTACCGGTAATATTACTAATGACTCCTACTGTTAACATCATTGCTAATTACTATAGATAATGTTAATACTGATTATTATGGTGGTAATATTATTGATTATTACCTGAAGCAATACTCATTATTGTTGTAATATTGGATAATAAAATACATGTACTGACAACAAAAATAGGTCATTAGAAAAGGAAACAAATTGGGAATGCATCAGCAAATTAAAACAAGGTGTCAGGTAATGGTGTGTACTATCACCAGATTTATTCAAAATGTTTAGTGAGATTATACTAGGATCCATAAAGGACATACTAGGAATACCAGTCCGGGGTCACAGTATAAACAACCTGAGGTATGTTGCTGACACAACCTGAATCACTAAGAGTGGAAATGATCTACATTAGGACCTCTGGTTGGTGCAGTGGGCCAAGATGGTCGTCTAGTCCAATCAGGTTTAGGACTGGTGGCAATTTTGCTGCATTGTGTTTTCAATTGATTCTTTCTGGTGTGGATTGTAGTTTGTGGAGACAGTGGTGAACCGGTCGCATTCACCTGACCACAAACTGAACATGGTTGTGACGCTCACACATGAAGCTATGTTTTGTGGGTGACTGACTGTTGATTGAAGTGAAATGGTACCAGACACCAGCGTTCCTATAAGTCAGGATGTGTGATCTGTGTATGCATGCAAATTGGCTACCAGTTAGACTAGATTCATTTCAAGTATTTTACCAAAGTCAAGGCCTGAATTCATATTTTGGGACCTTGGAGCACACTCACTGAACATGAAGTGCACATGGATTCAGCATGGGTGCAAAAAAACTGTACTGCCTGCAATGACCGTTAAAATTTCATAGTATTGCCACGGCACTCAAAACGTGACATAGAGGTCCCGTCAATTAATACTTGCTGTTAGGGTTATTACTTTATGTGGGCTTTATTGTCACTCTCAATCATAGTAGTAGAAACTTCGAGCTTCTCGCTTTTTTGGGCCATTCTTGTAACTCTCCGCGTCATCATTACTTAACTTTATATTATAATACCTATGTGACTGGCGTGTTTATGACACTATAGAAAAAGTTACTACGACTTAAAAGTAACATCAAGAGCTAAAAAAATAGTATTTTCTCTGAGCTTTTGACACACAGTTGTGTGTTTACATAGGCCAGACACAGGAACTCAGAATTCCTACTTCAGGTTGATTTATGATCTGAATTTGATCACATGGGCCGAACGTGTTACAATGTCTATCGGTACAGTCGATGTTAATCTGTCAGAATGTTCAGCTACAGCATAGCGTTATTTGCTGTTCTTCCCGAGTCACAAAGGGTTGTTTGATGTCAACCAACAAAATTTCTCTGGTCACAGTAGAAAAAAAAATAATAAATACAAATATTTGAAAAAAAATAAAAATAAAAAGGAAAAACAACCAATTTCTTAAAAATTGACAACAGAGTGACTGTCTTTCTACTTTGCTCAACTGTGCCTATCAACGAACTATCTCTATCTATACCTACCCAGTCCTAAACTACATGAGACTGCCAGGTACATGGGTATGAAAATATAGCAACCTCCTCTACATCTTGTGCTGCTGATGCTCTCTAGTGACTAGCTTGAATAACTGCCAGTCTATGCCTGTCTGTCTTCTGATCTTGTTCACTAGTTTTCTTCTTCCATCGTCTCCCAGAGGGCTCTAACTATTTCCCCATTGGTCAGTTTGAAAAATGTGGATGTGTCTCTTTCTATACATGTCCCACCAGAATCTTGTGGGGCATACACTATCCTGTCTCTGTGTTTTCCTAAAACTATCAAAGTTTCAATACCCTTGACCCATTTCTCCCTTAGCCCATTAAGTCTCTGCCTACTGTCTGTACAGGTCATACAGCACAGTCTCCATCTCACTTACCATGTAATCTAGATTTAACTCTGTTACACCCTTACATTATGTAATTTTTTACTCTGTTCTGTTACAACAGCAACCCATATGTGTGTATCATGAGCTGCACACTTTTGATTAAAAATAATACATTCACTTAAACAGTCAGAATGATCGAGATAAACACTTTATTGGTTGTTGGAAACAGGGCTGTGCAGATATGGGAACGTCCTGTCTGCAGAGATGCCAGTCCATTCTAAATTTTAAATGATTTACAGACAATAACTGACATTATAGTGATGGAAAGTAAAATTAAATGCCTCAGCCTCAACAGTAAAAAGATAGAAGTAATGGTTGCAACAAAGAAAAAGACATCTCCTAAATGCACAATTAAAGTAAATGGGAGAATATTAAAACAGGCCAATGAATTCAAATATCTAAGAATGATGTTAACTTCAGATAGTAGATATACATGAGATGAGGTGTTGAGTGACTCAGGCAAAAGCAACATTCTAAAGAATGAGGAAATTATTAAACCAATTTTTGTCAATGGAAATGATATAGAGAATTCCTCAGTGGTATATGGAGTCAATGTTGATATATGGACGTAAACCCTGAATAATCAGACAATATTGTCTTTGTTTATTTTTCTCAACATTGGGCATTGTGTTGTAATTTGCAGTATAATCGTGGTATTTGCGCCTTTTGGTCGAACACATCTGAGATAAAAATGACATTTTTGAGTACTGGGTTGCCTTTCTTCCTTGATCTCTGCTCGCTTTAGCAGACTAGCTAGTTTGTTTTCAGAAGAACTACTTAGAGGTGGAGTAGGGTTTTGATCAACTCTGTGTCGCTGACTACACTCAAGTCAGCTGCTAGTGAACATCTTGGCCTTGCTACATTAATGACTACTGAAATGTTACTGATTACTAGAATCAACCTCACAGAACTGTACACAGTCCTTCCTAATGAAAATGTTGAAATTGTTATCTGACTTTATTTTCCTCACTGAGTGAGCTTCATTATTTTTGAAGAAATAAAATCTGACAGAAGATTGTACCAAATGAAGGTCACAGACTTCATATATCTCTACAACTGTCACCAGAATAAAACTGACAGTATTCTTCAGATCTGATCAACAATTTTGCTGAATCTGCTGGATTATCACCAGAATGATTCGGACAGTCTTCTCCTGATCTGGTTAGCAATGATCATGTTAGATTTGAAGACCTAACACCAAATTAAGCAGAGACACCTACAAACATGTCACCAATAATTGACTTACCATCTCTTTTACACATCTTGTCCTCCCAACTTGGACCAGGTTGTCCTTCTATCCCCAGTCCTGTCACTCCCTCACTGAAGCTCTCAACTTTAATGACTTGACTGCTCCAATCTTTCCTCATTAGATTCTCTTCAGATTTCTGAAATAATGAACAAATACAATGGAGAAAAAAACAGTTTCATTTAGTGAGACAAACAAATAAAACGAGTTCATCAGTTTATAAAAGCTCACAACCATCATGTGTAGACTAAACATTTAGAAAATCAAACCTTCAGAGACTTGTATCTACTGCTCTGGTCACACATGAGTCCATGACAATGAAAGAGCTGACAAGTTTTGATTTGCAAACACTAGTTAAACAATAAAAAGTTTGATAATAGAGAAACGTTAAATTCTCTCAACAACAATTATTAGAGAGTGATCAAGTTACTGATGAGGAATCATTACTGTGACTGTAGAATGGATGTCTGGGTCAGTATGAGAGATAATTGAGGGGACATACCAGGACTGTGGTTAGTTAATCAACAGATCATCCTCAGTGCACATTGGACAACCCCATATGTACTCAGATCTCATCTGTAATTCCCTTAGACTATAGTGATTTATGACCCCAGTTCTGACTTGAATTTTTTAAGTCTTCTTAAGCTCCTGCACAGAGTTTGTAGAGTATCATCTTTTCTGACTTGTGACCTAGTTAAAGTAGACTCACATTAATTTCTTGAATCATTCACTTCTTCTGTATTCCAGAGAGCATTTGGTATGTCAGAATGATCTATGCTTATCCAGTCTCCAAGATTGTCATGTCTATTCTATTATGCATAGATGCAAAAACATCTTTCCAAAAATCGAGGAAGATGCTATGCAATCTATTTTTGACAATAGAAACAAGAAAAAGACTTCTTAAATGTTATGTAGAGCGAGTCTTAACATATGGATGTTAATTAAGGACAATAGGACAACAGACAGGAAAATCACTAGAGTCTGTAGAATTGTCATTTTACAGAAGAATGTTGAGAATACCATGGACAACTAAGAAGAGTAATGAAAACGTTCTAAAAGAAGCCAAAACAATAAGAGAGCTAATTTCCAATATTAGGAAGAAACATTCATCATTTTTTAGCCATGTAATGAGAAGATAACAGCTGGAATATATTGTAACAACTGGGAAAATTGAGGGATGAAGAGATAGAGGGAAGCAAAGAAAACAGATACCAGACAGCTTAAAAGAATGGCTGGCAGAAGGTCAACAACAGAAATGATAAATAACTGTTGAGATTAAAAGTTGTGGAGAGACATGATCACCTACGCCAGCAGGCTTGGTACTTGATGATGATGCTATTATCAATACTTGGTCTAAATATCTCATTTATTATTTTGTCTGCATGTAATTCAAGGCTGGGTCTATGACAATTCTTTCTCCAATGGTCTTATTCACTATTTTGTCCCTTATCGCTCCAGCCACATTTCTCAAACATTTCATTTCTGTGCTGCCTTGTTTCCCCTTGTTCCAGGTCATGAGTGGAATGTTTGAAAGCTAAAAGTCATCCTCACCTTAGATAGTTGCTCCTGCTTCATCAGGAAGTCTGTCAGGAATGGGAGCTGACCTTTCATGTTTGGTTTAGTCTAGAGATGGAAATAAACATGGCAATAAATAAAATACTGTAGGTTGTAATGTTTGATTTAATAAAAACAAGACAAAAACAGTGTCTGACAGCAACAGAATGGAAGCTGTCAGCAACTCATAGCTGATGGCCTGCACCTAGGACCAGCTATCCAGAACCAACCAGACTCTACTCCACCTTTTTGTGGTGTTTCTAGAAACAGACTCAGTCAAATCTGGCAAAGCGAGTAGGGATCAAGGAGGAAAGTCAACACAGTACTCAAAAATCCCATGCTGAAGTCAGATGTGTTGGGTCGAAAGGTGCAAATGTTTTACTGTTGTACTGCAAAACCTCAACACAAAATATCTATCCCCACTTAATGCCCTTTTAAGTACAGATGACAAAGAGGTCAATCAATTCTTTGAATAGTCATCAGCTGAACATCAGAAAGAAATAAAAACAAATAAAATCAGATGCAAAAACATAAATGCTCACCTCCAATGTTAAATCTGTCTATTATATGGATGTGGAGCATGGAGTGCAACAAAGGTGCAATCAGGATGACATGTGGTACATCTACTTATATATTTGGCTTAGTTACAAGGGTTCTACTTGACAATCTGTCTTGCACCCCTTCTCATAAGCTTAGTATCTGGACAACTCCATGCTCCTGTTTTTATGTTTGAAGGTCATGGACATATAATTCAGGTATGACTGCCAATCCCTTTGATAAACTCTGAATGACAGAACAGATAAAAAATGCTGACCCAGTATCAATAACAACTGCCCCAAAGAAAACCATTGATACATATACAGATGACTGGATGCATATATATACTGATAGTGCAGCAACAAAGGCAACTATTAAAGCTGGATACGGGATTTTGATACATTATCCAGATGGAACAGCAGAAGAACTATATGGCCCATATGGTGGAAGACTACAATAATTATGAAGCAAAATTAACAGCCATAGAAACAGCAGTGTACCATTTGAATACTGTTTTTGATACCATACATTCAAAGAAAAGAAATATAGTCAAATTTGACATTTTGCCATGGTTAAACATAACCTCCCAACTCCATGTACCTTCCTACTTCTGATGACCCTTGAGAGTTGGATTTCTTTCTATTGATGTAGGATTTTTTTTTTTCATTTCGAGAGACACATCGCTTTTGGTAAAAAAAATTGCCAATTTTCAAGACATTGGTCATTTTTTCCTTTTTTTTCTGTGACCAAGGGAATTTCCTGAGTCATCAGCAGACATCAAATAACCCTTTTTGACTCGAGAAAAACACAGCAAATAACACTGTGAGATAGCCAAACATGCTGATGGGCTTACGGTAACGGTACCAATAGACATTGCAACATGGGATCAACCTGAGCCCGGAATTCCAAGTCCCTGTGTTTTGCCTAGTGTGAGCACATGGCAGCATATCAAAAGTTCAGAGAAAACTATTTTTAGAGCACCTCATTTTATGATGTAACAAGTAAGTGGTAGTAATTTTTACTATGCTATTGTAAAAGGAGGAGTTACAAATATGTACCATAATTAAGGGTTAAGAGGAGTAACCCAAAAACTTGATTAAATAACAGTAGTTAATAATAAAAACAGCAGCTGCAGACACCAACAGCACCATAGCTGGACAAGCTGTGTGTAGCTGTCACTGAACTTTAGGAGACCAGTGATTTAATTCGACTTTGTAACAGTAAAAGAAGAAGAAATAACAAATTTATTAAAACACACTGACCTCATTCACTACTTCCTGCTTTACTCCTGACACCAAACCTGGGACATTAGGGTCACTGGTCATGGCAGCCTGGTCAATGTTAAGAGAGATAAGTCACACTAAACATGAATGATAATGAAAGTATAAGAGAATGTAACGTGTTTTCTATAACAATACTTCACATTGTAATCATAAAACCATAGTGGCTGAGTGGTTAGTGCACTCACTACTGACCAGAAATGTCCAGATTCAATTCCAAGATGTGTCGCGTTATTATCAGACAAACAGTGCTTCGGGTTTTACCCAGTCTCTTAAAATAGGTACTAGAGATAGTTGATGAGAAAGGATACAACCCAGCATGATACCAACCACATCAGCCATAAAATATGCCAAGTTCACTTAAATATTATGTTCACTAACACCATATTTCCCATTTGTTTTATCTTACTTGATCAATGGCACAGGTGGGGAATAACTCCACTAAAAAATTACATCAATAAAACAGACAACTGGTTTGCAAGACAAAAAGTATTTTATTTTTTAAAAACTCATGATACTGAAAGTCATGTAAAGTAACTCATACATCTGTGATATCAATACTGTTGACAAGAATAACAATATATATTAAGAACATTGCAAACATTTTTAAAAAATATACTGAAAACTGGAAACACATACCAACATCATAGAATAGATAGCCAATTGGAAATAATAAGAGAGATCTAAAAACAAATGATTTAAGATTAAACAGCAAGAATTGGAAAGGCTAGAGAAGGTTTTGTGCAGCTGAAGAATATATGGAAAGTCAAGGGATTGTCTTTAACAGTCAAATTTAAACTATTTAATATAAACATCAAATTTGTCCTTTGGTATGGATCAGAAACATGGACAACACAAACTAAGAATATAAGGAAACTGCAGATATCTTTTATTTAACATTTGCTGAGCAGGAGTGCCACTGTCAGAAATAGGAGATCGCTGGTGCAGCAGTAGAATCAGTCACCTAGCACTTCTATATGCTCATCATGATGAGAATAAGAATAAATAATCCCATTGAAAAATAAAGATATGAGAATTCTATGGTCCACTAGCTCCTCAAAAGTTAAACAATCAGAACAGTCTAATGAGTGCAACTGATGTATTTTGAAACAACAAAACACATGCATTTTTTAAAGAAACGCCCTACACATGGACACCATCTTGAGCAAAAACAGATTAGTGTCACAACTTAACACACAATGACTAACCTCTGCTGTTTCCACTTCTTGCTTCATCTCACCTCTCTCAAACTATAAATATGTCAGGAAATACTCAAGGACCCTTTCTTCTCTACTAAAGTTAGTCTCAGCAAAGTGTTTTAAAACAATTGAGGAATCTGAGAATGAAGAAATTAATCAACATTTTTTGTTGAAGGTTCAAGTTATGTCAATGATATTTTAGTACAATTTTCATTCTAATTGAAATGGACATTACAGCTATCCCTTTAATTCTCTCTAGACATTAACCAACCAATACATCAGTTCATTAATGAAACATTAGCAGAGCACTATCACTTCTGATAGTTAGTTATTACTAGTCATTGGTATTATTGTTTAATTTTTGTTTTGTAAAGCAGCAAGCCAGGAGTGAAATACTTGAATAATTATTTTTAATTTATGTAGTCTTCTTCTTCTTTCCTTCCTCATTTGCCTTTCAGCGTCGAGGGGTATTTTATGTAGTAGTAAGTGATAATCATAAAGAATCACAGACTATCACAGCGTGGTCATTTAAATTTAATATTTTTCTTCTTCTGTGATCATGGCTCATTCAAACTAGAATTCTGAACTTTCTTATGAAGGCAGCTGTCTGTTTAAGTGCTTCGGTTGCACTGTGGGCCACATGGTCCTCCTCGGGCCTGTGTACTGGAAGCAGTCCTATAGAACATGTTTTGTTGTCATATTATCCGGGGGGGGGGGGGGGGGGCTGGTTGGTCTCGAAGCAAGACGCCTGCCTCAGACAGAGAGGTTGTGGGTTCAAATCCCTGCTACACCGGTTGGGAATTTTACTTATGATTTCTCTCTGCGGTAACCACACCTGGTCTCAGCAGCAAGGCCCGACTTGAAACGTCAATTACTCATCGACGGAAAAAATATGAGTACCTCTGAAGTTGGAGTTCTTTGTGTGTGCGGTGAGGTACCCCTGTGCACACAGCTGCTAGGGAAAAATGTATTAACACGCAAGATTCAGTTCCTAGTCTCTAGGGACTTCGTCAGAGGTAAAAGCTGGCAAATGAAAAACAAAATATATATTATCCAGGGTACAGTAGCACTGGCTGGTAGCTCCTATTTTGAGTTTGGTGAAAATGTGGTTTCTTATTCTGTTGTGGCCAGTGCATAGGCGAAGTATGATGACTTGATCCCTCCTTGATAGTTGGAGGTATACTTTGGGTGTTCTTGTTTCTATTTTTCATGGTACTGGCCTTTGATGATGGATTTGGCTTCATCGTAGCTGACCAGATGGTTCTCTTGTGTTAATCTCCCTCCCTCTTTAGCTAGTTTGTCTGTGCATTTGTTTCCATGTAAATTACAGTGTGATGTTATACACTGAATGACCACTCTCTGAAAGTTATTGCACAGTTGATCTAGGGTTGTTCTCAAGTCATCTAGCTCACTGTTCCTGAGGATTTTTAGATCTTTTAGGACTGACAGTGCATCAATCAGTATCACCAATTTCTTGTGCATGTTATTTTTGTGTTGAATAACCAGTTTTGCAGCATCTTCGAGGGCTTCAGTTTCTGCTTTATAGTTGTTTGAGAATTTCTCAGTAACTATTGATTTGATAATCTCTTTCTAGTTATTCAACCTCCATAACACATCTCTCCTCCTCCATTTCTGGTAGTGTTTGTAGCTGAGCCATGAAATACGTCGTCCCTATAATTTATAGTCATAGCATAATAATAATCGAGTATGGAATGGAAGTATAGAAAAGAAAACAAAGGATGGATGAAGTCTAAAAACAACTAAAAATGAAAAGAGAACTAGTAAACACAATTCAAAGAAGACATGATATTTTTGGGGTATGTTAAAGGACACAGCAGCCTACTAAAAGTAATCTTAGAAGGGAAAAATACAACAATACATTACAAGGTCAAAGAGACAGATCAAGACTAATTTATTAGTCACTAATACTAATAATAGCAACTTAAGAGTAACAATAAAAATAAACATCAACAAATGGACAAGCCAGTCTCTATGACAACCGGCGCTATCAAAGCAAGAGACTTAGCGGTATGGCACTCTATAATAGCCAACCTTCGATGCGGAGACGGCACTCAAAAATGAAAGGAGTATAATTAGTCACTAACATAATTTGTGTAGCTCGCGGCCGATGTAAGTTTTCTTATTAAGCAAATCGCCATTTTTAATTTCTAAGTGACACCAACTATTCAAATCGTCTTTGAGAAAGTCTAAAGCTATTTGTCCGTAAGTCATCATCTTATTCTGTAACTGTAAAAACTATCACTTGTCTCTGTGATAAACACTGCAGCTGATTTCTTCCCACAACACCTATCGATGCTACCAGCCAACTATACTGTCAATATATGTATATTTTCCAAGTATTGAAAAAAAAAACGCTGATATACAGACACTAGAGTGTAGGATCGCACAAGCCTGTACTGTACAGTATATGAATCCTAAAATGTGGAGATCCAGCTGGAGCACGCTACCTGTCGAGTGAGAGATATAATAAGTGAATATTATTATGAAGGGAAACTTCCGAGGCGATAGATCAGCGAATCCTTTCAAACGGAGAGGTATGTTTACAACACTCGGAAAAGGCAGATATAATCAACAGCAGAAAAAAAAACAATAGACAGCCTGAAGTAGGATCGAACCCATACTCCTCGACACAGCGCCCTGCCACGAGAAACAAATGCTAGATCACACGACCAACTAAACTACCTAAAAAATATATATCATTGGCGATGTCTTTCGCGCATGTGTACTCTATCCGTGTCTGGATCGGAGAACAACAGTTGATCAACCCTTCACTTCTCAGTGGTCTCCTGCAACATGCTATACAATTAGAAGATAAAAGGCAACCGGGTACAATAAATTGTCGTACCGTAGTACGTGTTGGGTCGTAAAATATCCCAGCCTGGCTGCAAAACACAACATAACGCATCACGCCAACGTGAAGTTCTCTCTCTCTCTCTCTCTCTCTCTCTCTCTCTCTCTCTCTCTCTGCGATCAGGACTCAATCAGAGTAAGGATTCCAGACTCTCACATGAAGTCAGCTGTCAGGTTAAGTGTGTTGATCGCCCCAACAGACAGAACATCACAATTAGAGTCTGCCAGATCCACTCTGATTGAGCACCCGTTAAAACGTTGCACTGTGTTCTGCGCCAGTGGCCCAGTGCATCCGATTTCAGCCAGCATTTTATTCGGGTTTGCTATCCTTAGCCTTTGATTGTCCCCAATCTTCCTGCAAGGCAGCAGATGATCTTTTCTGTAGGGGGGATTCTGCCCTTAGATGGTCGGCCCTCCCAGGTTTACGAGCACCATCTTCCCGAGTCACTAGATGTGACTAACACAGACATGCACACAACGATATGAGGCATGACTAACACTGACACACATCAAGATATATGACACATGACTAACATAGACATGTACACACAAAGATATGAGATGTGACTAACACAGACATGCACACAACGATATGAGGCATGACTAACACTGACACACATCAAGATATATGACACATGACTAACATAGACATGTACACACAAAGATATGAGATGTGACTAACACAGACATGCACACAGCGATACGAGGCATGACTAACACTGACATATATATAAGATATATGACATATGACTAACATAAACATGCACACAAAGATATGAGATATGACCAACATAGACATGCACACACAAAGATATGAGATGTGACTAACATAGCCATGCACACACAAGAATATGAGATGTGACATACACAGACATGCACCCACAAAGATATGAGATATGAGTAATATAAACATGCACACAAAGATATGAGACATCACTACCCCAATCATGCATACACAAAGATATGACATATGACTAACACAGATACACACTAAGATATGAGATATGACTAAACACACACACACATAAAGATATGAGACATGATTAACACGGACACACCAAGATATGAGATATGACTACCATGACACACACCAAGATATAAGCCATGGCCAGCACACACACACTAGCTAAGATATGAGCCATGGCTAGCACAGAAACACATCAAGATATGAGCCATGGCTTCACGGAAAAACACCAAGAAATGAACCATGTCCAGCACAGAAACACTTTAAGGTATCCATATGCTTGGGTCTGTTGTAGTCGGCAGACTCTTCTTAACCATGGGAATCATCGACATACGATACGCAGGCCCCGATTAACTGTTCACAGGTTTCGTTCAAACAGTTGTCCGGAGATTTGAGAGTGCAATCTGACCCGTAGAACGTTCCCTTGCATGTACAATTCCCGGTTGACTGTTCACAGGTGTCGTTGAAACAGTTGTCCGGACATTTGAGAGTGCAGTCTGACCCGTAGTACGTTTCCTTGCACGTACAGTTTTTTTTGTATTTTTGCATACTTTGGAAGAATTTCTAAGAGACAATTTGTTGCTGTAGTCTTGTGACTCTAACCATTTGAATGCCTTAGTCACTGCCATTGCCTCCATTGTCCTGCTACTCGTGGTCACGACGTATGCACTACTGTCTTCCTTGACTATTCTGCCTGCAGAGCGTGCTGTAAATTACCGTGCACTTCTTTGGTGTCGTCTTACAGATCCGTCTGTATAGATGACTGCAACTTTCTCATCGGTGTTATCGCAAATGAGACCGTTGACCTCAGCATTAACCACGACCGGGTTCTGTTCCCTACTTTTCCTGTCGAGTGTGACAATACACGAGAAAGTCCCCTCGAATGACTTAGGCACCGGTATCCACTCCTCACCAACGCTGATATTGGTAAGCCCACAGACCTGTTTGATGACATCTTCTGCTCGGCCCACCCATGATTTGTCTCTTTTTAGCCTGGCACCTTTCTCTGTGTTGAGCACATGGTACAATGGATGCTCTGGACCGTGCTACTGAGTAAGTGCACGTGAATTTAGACCATCCAAAGCATCAACGTTCAGCAACGTTCATCTATGACGACAGTAAGTGCACGGAAAGTTTACTGGGGAACCCCCATTAGTAATGTCTAAGACATAGCTTTTGGTTATGAGCTAATGTTCACTGTTATTTTTTGGCCGGAAAGATGGTTAATTCTATATTTCCAATGCAGATAAGTAAATATAGATAGGAAGTTCCACTGTTGGGATCTTCGCCGGTGAAGGTGATTACGTGCATGTGAACTGAAATCCTCTACAGTGTGCGCAATAGTATGTTCTATGTTGATTGCAATATACGTCATCATTGGAATACCGGTCAATATGGCGTATAGGCGGCAGGAACCATTGAGGCATAGTCTGAAAAGTGTTCCTATTGCAATTTCCTCATATTTCAAGACCGGCTTGCTGCCGGAGCTCCTGAGTTTAGTGCTCTATGCACACACTGAGCTGTGTGTTTCATCCGGATTGTGTTTCGATATTTCGATTGCTTACGATGAACGATGGTATAAAAAAGACAATTCAACTGCGTTCACTTTCGGTGCCGCTTGGCTTTATGTCTTCTGGCGTGTGCTGTAGCTGCTATTATGGGGATTGCAACTGCCTTTCTTTGTTTGGATCCTTCAATAAGATAATGTTTAATTCGGATGATTCCAAAGGCACGGGCGGTTGAGCAATTATGGATTTTAATTCGTTTACAGTGATACTGAGACCTTCGAATAATCATGCATAGCCTTCAATCATAGCCATATCTCTTGCTCTGTATCATGCCTTACCTGGTTCTTATGATATTCTATTTCTAGACAATTCTCCCGTCCTGATTTTAACACACTTCATATTTTTCTACCTGGCTTTCGGCCCAAGTCTTCGACCAGCCACTCCTAGATAGGCTCACTTCCCTCACGACCACGTTTGCACCAATCCACTCATTAGCCAGGATTATTTCCCTCGTGACCATGTTTGCGCCAAGCCGCTCATTAGCAGGCTTATTTACCTCGTAACCACCTATCTTGGGAGCCGCAATAACTCTGTGGTTAGTGAACTGGACTACAAAGGACAAGAGGTAGGGTTCGATCCCAATCGACGGCTTCCGGTTCACCCAGCCTTTAATGGGTACCGGATTTTTTTCTGGGAAAGTAAAGCGGCACGGGCGTAATACCGACCACATTACCCCAAAACACATGTGTCGAAGGTCTGTAAAATTTATGGTCACTAACACCGTATTCCCTATACGCCACTTGGCAAGACGGGGGTACTTTACTTTTTTCTTAACCACCTATCTTACGGCCCCTGTATTAGCCTGGTCACTCCAAGCCTAGCTCGTTTCCTCCGTGATTCGGTCACAAGCAAATATCGTAGCTTTTGGGCTACATTATCGTTTACTAGTCGTTTACTATTTTTTTTACACATTTTCCGTACTATTGTCTTTTCTATACATTACTTTACTATTGCACTTGCCATTAGTAAAGTGAAGGCAACCACCAAAAGGATATACAAATCTAGAGAACCATCCAGGCCTAAAATCAATATAGCTGCAACAATATTATCTGTCAACCAAGTCCCTTTCCTGCAATGCATGGAGAAAGCAGAACACCTAGACAATGTAGGTGATTCATGGATCCGCTAAAATCACACATCATTGACTGTGCAATCTCTTCTTTTGGGAAAGAGCAACACGCCACCAAGGATTGGGTTCAAGAAAACTCGATGAAACTCATGCCACTCGTATAGAAGAAGAAGAAATCTTTCTTAGCCCTAAAGAACCTGATATCAAATTCGGAAGACAAAACGCGCAAATACACACCTTGTCCGTTCTGTGAATGGATCTGTCTGTCCATTATTGACAGATTCAGCCACGAGAGAAGCTGTTCAGTATTGAAGCATCCAGTATGAGAACTTATACTTTACCAAATTACTGACGTGTCACGATTGCTTGCTACAAACCGTCTATCAAGACGCCAAAGGCCATACACATACATTTGACTATGTAGTGTATAGTTTATTTGTTTACCTATCAGCGTGTGCGTTGTCCATTGTTCACGCTGAAGGTATTTGGAGCCGAAACACCGTTCGATTGTGTTGTTCTTTAATCACGTAAAACTGTTACCAGACCTTTATCTATTTTTTTCCCTTTCACCACCACTAAGGATTGGGTAGAAATAATCGCGGAAAGATGCTAATCATTCATCTCAGCACGGAATGCCGCAACTGGGCCTACTGAGCTAGTTACCGATGTCATTAATGGGGAGTCCATCGAAAACATGTCACCTCATGACTATCCGCGTTTTCTCCTTCTGCGTTCATTGTTTATTCAGACTAGGACTCTGGACTCTCTTATGGGGGCAGCTGTCTGTTTCAGCGATTCGGTTGACTCGAAGAATGTCTTCCAGGGAGGTGGATGTAGGCCATATTGCCCTCCTCAGGTTTGTGTACTAGAGGCACTCCTGTACAACATGTTTTGTTGTCATGTTATCCAGGGTGCAGTAGCATTGGCTGGTAGTTCCTATTTTGTGTTCGGTGAACATATGGGTCTTCATTCTGTTGTGGCCAGTGCGTAATACGAAGTATAATGACTTGATCTCTCCGTGATAGTTGGAGATATCCGTTCCTCTCGTTATACATTGGGTGTTCTTGTTTCCATTTTTGATGATACTGGCCTTTAATGGCGGATTTGGCTTCGTTGTAGCTGGCCAGAATATTCCCTTGTGGTAATATCCCTCCCCCCCCTCTTATCTAGTTTATCTGCACATTTGTTTCCTTGTATATTACAGTGTGATGGTATCCACTGAATGACCATTCTCTGGAAGTTATTGCATAATTTGTCTAGGGTTGTTCTCAAGTCATCTAGCTTGCTGTCTGTGGTTTTTTTTAAAGAGCTGTTAGGACTGATCAGTCAGTATGACTAATTTCTTGTGCATGTTATTGTTGTGTTGGATAGCCAGTTTTGCAGCGTCTTCGATGGCTTCAGTTTCTACTTTATAGTTGTTTGATAGTTTCCTAGCAGCTATTGACTTGGTGATCTCTCCCTGGTTATTCAGCTTAAAAGAACACACCTCCTCCATTTCTGGTGGCGTTTGTAGCAGAGCCATCAGTTTATATACCAGGAGTCTTGTGGGTAGTCGTTGATCGTCATATTTTTTGTTTCATGTAAAGCGCTTGGTGATGTTAGGACATCATTTTTTACTTCAAATTCGAACATATAAAACACAGTCGTCGGATTATTCCCTGAGGAGAAACCTTTTAGTGTTGAAATAATTCACTGGTAATACTGTCAACTGCAGGTACTTTTCTACACCTAAAGTTTAGTGTTGGTATTTATCTATCTCTTGTAGCCTGAACATCACTATCATACACTCTACTGGTGCTTTTGTTTACTTTTGAAGAAATTTATTTTGGGATATTACTCATTTAATCCTTTTGATGAAATATGAATTTTGTTTTCTGTCTGGTATGTTTTGGCCAGTAGGTCCGCTGCTGCCTTGTTTGTAACAAAGTTGGAGTCCGAGACTAAGAGTCCTTATTCTTTTTATACTGTCCCCACTTAGGCTCCTTGTTAGGTTTCCTAGTTATTTTGAATTCTCCTCAAAGTTCAGTTTGGCAGTATTTTCATGCCAGCTTTCTTAAATATTTGTCTTTTCCTCGCTGGTAATGGCTGCTTTTACCTTGTACAAGATGACGTTTTCATCTGTGAGACTATTTTCTATGTTTTCCCTGCAGATGTTGAGCTCTGTGTGGAGTTATATGAGTTTTTGAATCCTGAATTGTTGATAGTCCTTGCATCAGCATCTGGAGATGTTTCTTTTTGCTGCATTGAGAATGGTCTTGGTGAAAATGTGAATTGAAAAATTCAGGGCTGGTTAAACTGCCTGAGAGATAAGATCAGAAATGAAGAACTGAGAAAGAAGCTACGAACAGACCCGGGCTTAGAATATATAAAGAAACAACAGATAAAATGGTTTGGCCACGTGACAAGGCAGAAAGATCAAAATTCAACACAACGAGCCTTCAATAAACGTTGCGAGAATACCAGACCTAATGGTCGACCACGAAAAAGATGGATGAATGGAATATTAGAAGCACTAGGAAACATAACAGCAGCAGAGGTGAACAGAAGAGCAAAAGACTGCAAATTATATCTCCCCTCGACGCTGAAAGGCAAATGATGAGAAGGAAAGAAAAAGAAGAAGGGCTGGTTTTGATAATCTAGGGAGTCGCGATAGCTCAGTGGTTAGTAAACTGGACTACAAAGGCAAATGATGAGAAGGAAAGAAAAAGAAGAAGGGCTGGTTTTGATAATCTAGGGAGTCGCGATAGCTCAGTGGTTAGTAAACTGGACTACAAAGGCAAATGATGAGAAGGAAAGAAAAAGAAGAAGGGCTGGTTTTGATAATCTAGGGAGTCGCGATAGCTCAGTGGTTAGTAAACTGGACTACAAAGGCAAATGATGAGAAGGAAAGAAAAGAAGAAGGGCTGGTTTTGATAATCTAGGGAGTCGCGATAGCTCAGTGGTTAGTAAACTGGACTACAAAGGCAAATGATGAGAAGGAAAGAAAAAGAAGAAGGGCTGGTTTTGATAATCTAGGGAGTCGCGATAGCTCAGTGGTTAGTAAACTGGACTACAAAGGCAAATGATGAGAAGGAAAGAAAAAGAAGAAGGGCTGGTTTTGATAATCTAGGGAGTCGCGATAGCTCAGTGGTTAGTAAACTGGACTACAAAGGCAAATGATGAGAAGGAAAGAAAAAGAAGAAGGGCTGGTTTTGATAATCTAGGGAGTCGCGATAGCTCAGTGGTTAGTAAACTGGACTACAAAGGCAAATGATGAGAAGGAAAAAAAAAGAAGAAGGGCTGGTTTTGATAATCTAGGGAGTCGCGATAGCTCAGTGGTTAGTAAACTGGACTACAAAGGCAAATGATGAGAAGGAAAGAAAAAGAAGAAGGGCTGGTTTTGATAATCTAGGGAGTCGCGATAGCTCAGTGGTTAGTAAACTGGACTACAAAGGCAAATGATGAGAAGGAAAGAAAAAGAAGAAGGGCTGGTTTTGATAATCTAGGGAGTCGCGATAGCTCAGTGGTTAGTAAACTGGACTACAAAGGCAAATGATGAGAAGGAAAGAAAAAGAAGAAGGGCTGGTTTTGATAATCTAGGGAGTCGCGATAGCTCAGTGGTTAGTAAACTGGACTACAAAGGCAAATGATGAGAAGGAAAGAAAAGAAGAAGGGCTGGTTTTGATAATCTAGGGAGTCGCGATAGCTCAGTGGTTAGTAAACTGGACTACAAAGGCAAATGATGAGAAGGAAAGAAAAAGAAGAAGGGCTGGTTTTGATAATCTAGGGAGTCGCGATAGCTCAGTGGTTAGTAAACTGGACTACAAAGGCAAATGATGAGAAGGAAAGAAAAAGAAGAAGGGCTGGTTTTGATAATCTAGGGAGTCGCGATAGCTCAGTGGTTAGTAAACTGGACTACAAAGGCAAATGATGAGAAGGAAAGAAAAAGAAGAAGGGCTGGTTTTGATAATCTAGGGAGTCGCGATAGCTCAGTGGTTAGTAAACTGGACTACAAAGGCAAATGATGAGAAGGAAAGAAAAAGAAGAAGGGCTGGTTTTGATAATCTAGGGAGTCGCGATAGCTCAGTGGTTAGTAAACTGGACTACAAAGGCAAATGATGAGAAGGAAAGAAAAAGAAGAAGGGCTGGTTTTGATAATCTAGGGAGTCGCGATAGCTCAGTGGTTAGTAAACTGGACTACAAAGGCAAATGATGAGAAGGAAAGAAAAAGAAGAAGGGCTGGTTTTGATAATCTAGGGAGTCGCGATAGCTCAGTGGTTAGTAAACTGGACTACAAAGGCAAATGATGAGAAGGAAAGAAAAAGAAGAAGGGCTGGTTTTGATAATCTAGGGAGTCGCGATAGCTCAGTGGTTAGTAAACTGGACTACAAAGGCAAATGATGAGAAGGAAAGAAAAAGAAGAAGGGCTGGTTTTGATAATCTAGGGAGTCGCGATAGCTCAGTGGTTAGTAAACTGGACTACAAAGGCAAATGATGAGAAGGAAAGAAAAAGAAGAAGGGCTGGTTTTGATAATCTAGGGAGTCGCGATAGCTCAGTGGTTAGTAAACTGGACTACAAAGGCAAATGATGAGAAGGAAAGAAAAAGAAGAAGGGCTGGTTTTGATAATCTAGGGAGTCGCGATAGCTCAGTGGTTAGTAAACTGGACTACAAAGGCAAATGATGAGAAGGAAAGAAAAAGAAGAAGGGCTGGTTTTGATAATCTAGGGAGTCGCGATAGCTCAGTGGTTAGTAAACTGGACTACAAAGGCAAATGATGAGAAGGAAAGAAAAAGAAGAAGGGCTGGTTTTGATAATCTAGGGAGTCGCGATAGCTCAGTGGTTAGTAAACTGGACTACAAAGGCAAATGATGAGAAGGAAAGAAAAAGAAGAAGGGCTGGTTTTGATAATCTAGGGAGTCGCGATAGCTCAGTGGTTAGTAAACTGGACTACAAAGGCAAATGATGAGAAGGAAAGAAAAAGAAGAAGGGCTGGTTTTGATAATCTAGGGAGCCGCGATAGCTCAGTGGTTAGTAAACTGGACTACAAAGGCAAATGATGAGAAGGAAAGAAAAAGAAGAAGGGCTGGTTTTGATAATCTAGGGAGTCGCGATAGCTCAGTGGTTAGTAAACTGGACTACAAAGGCAAATGATGAGAAGGAAAGAAAAAGAAGAAGGGCTGGTTTTGATAATCTAGGGAGCCGCGATAGCTCAGTGGTTAGTAAACTGGACTACAAAGGCAAATGATGAGAAGAAAGAAAAAGAAGAAGGGCTGGTTTTGATAATCTAGGGAGCCGCGATAGCTCAGTGGTTAGTAAACTGGACTACAAAGGCAAATGATGAGAAGGAAAGAAAAAGAAGAAGGGCTGGTTTTGATAATCTAGGGAGTCGCGATAGCTCAGTGGTTAGTAAACTGGACTACAAAGGCAAATGATGAGAAGGAAAGAAAAAGAAGAAGGGCTGGTTTTGATAATCTAGGGAGTCGCGATAGCTCAGTGGTTAGTAAACTGGACTACAAAGGCAAATGATGAGAAGGAAAGAAAAAGAAGAAGGGCTGGTTTTGATAATCTAGGGAGTCGCGATAGCTCAGTGGTTAGTAAACTGGACTACAAAGAACAAGAGGTCGGGTTCGATCCTGATCGACGGCTTCGGGTTCACCCAATCTTAAATGGGTACCTGATTTTTTTCCGAGAAAGTAAAGCAGCATGGGCATAATACTGACCAAATTACCCCCAAATTATGTGCCGAAGGTCTAGAAAGATTATGGTCACTAATACTATATTCCCTATGCACCACCAGGTGTGACGTGGCACTTTATTTTTTTTTTCGTATTCTGATTTTTTTTTTTTAGATTGTGATCAGTTTGTGAAGTGAAATGGTCCCAGTTTGCCTTCTTATAATTCCAATAAAGACACAGGACCACCAATAATGGACCACCAGAGTGAAGTGGAGGAGACAGAAACAATTTAACACATGAAAATAGGCAAAGCTCCAGGTCCCGACAATATAGCAATCAAGAGATAGATGCATTAGGAGAGCTGGGAGTACAAGTCATAATAAAAATATTCAGTGACATACCCAAAGATTTACTAAAACTACCTTTGTAGCCATACTGAAGAAGTCAGGTGCCACTGATTGTGAAGACCATCGCACTATTAGTCTCATGATCTATATGACGAAAATATTACTAAGCATCATCATAAGACAAGTAAGAAATAAAATAAAACCAAAAATAAGTGAGGAACAATGTGGATTTGTGGAAGGAAAGGACACCAATAATGCAATATACATCTTAAGAACATTGATAGAAAGTGCCATAAAGGTAAAGAAAGATCTATATATGTGCTTTATAGACAGACTACACAAGAGCATTTGACAAAGTAAAGAATGTGGAATAAATCAATCTATCTATCTATTGACCTTTCGAGCCGTAACCGGCCCATAGGGCGTAGACCAAGATACACCTTCTCCTATATGGATTTTTTTTGTTCTAGCAGTTTTCTTTTAAAGATATTTTATCAAATCTCGCCATCTGTCTCTGTTCTGTGCAAGCAGTTCTATCTCATTGAGGGAGCCGACTCCTGCTGCTCTTGCCTCTCTCATCAATGTTCTTCTCAGTGTCTCCCTGGGTCTTCCTCTTTTTCTTTTTTACCTGTTGTTTCCCATATGAGGGCTTGCTTTGCTATTCGGTTATTATCTCTTCTCATCACATGTCCAACGTATGACCATCGTCTTTTCTTTATTACTGAAGATATTAGTGGTTGATTGGCGATTTCTCTAATTTCCTCATTTGTTTTGAATTCGTTCCATGCTATACCAAGTATTTTCCTTAGACATTTATTTTCGAATGCGTTCAACTTTGTTTCTATATCTCTTGTTGTTTTCCAGCTTTCACACGCATACGTAAGGGTTGATAGTACATTTGATTTGAATAGCCTAAGTTTTGTGTTTGTGCTGATAAGTTTTGATTTCCACAACTTTTCAAGGCTTCTGTAATAAATCAATATGCTGGAGAAATTAAATATTGAAGGCAAGGATCTGAGAATCAGAAAAAAACATGTACTTGCAACAAAACAGCTATAAGAATTAGCAACAAAACAGGACAGTTCCAATATATAAAACAAGGAGTCAGACAAGGCTGTGTACTGTCACCGGATTTGTTTTCACTTTACAGCGAAAATATTATGAGATCAATAGTAGACAAAAAGGAATTGAAATCAATGGTCACAACACAAACTATTTGAGTTGTGCAAATGACACAGTCTTAATAGCAGAGACAGAGAATGAACTACAAGAAATGATAGACATAATAGTAAAAGAAAGCAACAAGAAAAGTCTTGGTCTGAATAGTAAGAAAACAGAAGTAATGGTCATATCGAAGAAACAATCATCACTATCATGCAGCATAAAAATAAACAGGACAAATCTAAAACAAGTGCAACATTTTCAAATACTTGGGCACAATAATAACATCAGATGGAAGATGCACCACAGAAATAAAAGCAGAATAGCTAAGGTCAAAATATCATTTCAGAAAATGAAAAATGTCTTATGCAACAAGTCTAATTAATAGAAGTGAGAAAGTGAGTGCATCGGTGCTATATAAAGACAATTCTGACCTATGCAAGCAAATTTTGGACAGTAGACAAACAAATAAAAAGATGATTAGAGGCCACAGAGATGGGATTTCTCAGAAGAGTGCTGAAAGTTCCCTGGACAGCTAAAAAGACCAATGAGGAAATTCTCAAAGAAGACAGCACAGAAAGGGAGCTCCTAATAGACATCAGAAAGAAAAAATTAACATTTTTTGGGCACATCATGAGAAGAGGAAAGTTTGAGTACTTGGTTACAACTGGCAAGATACTGGGAAAGAGAGATTGCTGATGACAAAGAAAGAAGATACTGGATAGCTTTGTGTCATGGCATGGAAAACAGTGAACAACAGAATTGATATGATACACTGTGGATTGTGGACAGACAAGATCGCTTACTCCAATTGGTATGGCACAAGATGAAGATGATCGTTCCAGCTGGAAGGATGGTTGATCTCATATGTAAACTTGGAAATCTTTTCAATGAACTAAGTAAGGGTCTCTGATTACTGACTCCAAGTTATAGGAAAAAACTTCAACTCACAATCTTCTCTAAATTTTCACTTACAATGGCAAGATCTGGGCAGCTTGTGGTTCACTAAGATTTGGAGTACTATGAGCATTTGTGGTTGGATTTGTCAAGAATAATAAGAATATTTTATAAGACAAAGACTTCCATGTCACCTTTTACAATTAGATCTGTGTACCAAGACTTTATTTGAAGTCAATTATCCAATACCAAGGTATTTAATAGATTTTACAACCAAAGCACCAGCTTCACAGTTAGATATCAACTTAGATGACCTCACTTTGAATGAAGTAGAGATGACTGTAAGGCTCATGGCTAACAACAAGGCTGCAGGTGAAGATGATATAATGTCTGAGATGCTAAAGGTAATGGATAGCCTTAACTTAAGACACCTGCAGAAAATGTTTAACCCAATATGGAAATAGAAAAGGTAAATATATAATTGAAAAGAGGTGTAATCGTTAAACTTTCAAAAAAGGTCAATCTCAAGGAGAGTCAACAACTTGAGAGTCGTGACCTTCTACCAGTTGCCTCTAAAGTATTCTGTACGATCATCATGAACAGAATCAAAGATGCTGTAGATACTGTTGTGCGTGAATAATAAGCAGGATTTAGGAAAAGAAGAAGTTGTCTATATTTTCACCCTGAGAATTATATTAGAAGAACATACAGAATAGCAGAAACCACTTATTCTAGATTTTGTTGATTTCAAAAAGGCTTTCAAACAGCATACATAGAGATCCATTCTGAAACATACTGAGACAATATGGAATGCCAGCAAAAATCATTAACATCGTAAAAGATATGTAAGAGGGCTTATCATGTGTAGTTCACACAGAGGCAGGTTTAAGTGAATAATTCTAAACTGAAACAGGAGTGAACAAAGGATGTATTTTATTTCCCTTATTATTTGGAATTTCTATCAACTTCAAAATGCAGAAATGCTGTATAGGTAACAAAGGCATTGAATGGACACTTGGATCTCAATTGGAGGACCTTGATTTTGCAGATGACATGTCCTTCCACAATCTTCTATCCACAGCGCATCATATCAATTCTACTGTTGACATTGTTCTTATCAATAGCAATGTGAACATTATGTAAGAAAAAAAACCCTGAAAATGAAAACCCTGTCGCCAACGCTAGAAAAATAGAACTAGAGATCAACCAAGCAAAGAAAAAAAGTAATGAAAAACCAAATTCGCCCAGAAGAAAAAATGTAATTGGAAGGAAAAGTAGTGGAGGAAGTAATTCACTTTGTATATCATAGAATCAGCACAAATCAAGCAGACACAGCAAGACATATTAGAATCAGAATAGCCAGGGTGATGATGACTTTCAGAAACCTCGATGAAGTATGAAAATAAAAATTACTAAGCACGAGAACAAAGCTCAGGATTTTTCAAATTAAATGTGTTATCTACCCTTACTTATGGATGCGAGAACTGGTAAGCACTTAAAAAAATAGAAAAAAAAACTGGATGCTTTTGAAAACAAATAAGTAAAGTAAAGAGCCCATTCACACCAAGTGACATATAGGGAATATGGTGTTAGTGACCATAATTTTTATAGACCTTCGGCACATGATTTTTGGGGTAATGTGGTCGGTATTACGACCGTGCCGCTTTACATTCACAGAAAAAAATCAGGTACCCATTTAAGGTTGGGTGATCCTGAAAGCCATCTCAGGATCAAACCCGACCTCTTGTTCTTAGCAGTCCAGTTCACTAACCACTGAGCTATCGCGG
This sequence comes from Megaustenia siamemsis, assembly GCA_032433765.1. Lineage (NCBI taxonomy): Eukaryota > Metazoa > Mollusca > Gastropoda > Stylommatophora > Ariophantidae > Megaustenia > Megaustenia siamemsis. Next base: position 13,799,309 of record JAVIAB010000101.1, read on the forward strand.
TTCCCTTTGAGAACAAAAAACCTCAGGAAATTACTTGGTATAACATGGAATGAATTTAAGACTCATGCAGAAATAAGAGTCATGGCAAAGTATTTTAAAATATCAACTGAAATCCAGAGAAGAAGGTGGTCATATGGTGGCCATGTGATGAGAAAAGGCAACAAGAAAACTTCAGAGCAGGCCCTCAAATGGGAAACAGAGGGTAAAAGAAAAAGTGGACAACCTAGAGATACACTAAAAAAAAAGAACACGGAGGTGAGATTAGACGGATGGATGGACAGACAGATTAGATAGGTTAGCTAGATAGATTAGATTAGATAGATCAACTAAGAGCTTGGAAAGTGGCTCTTGAGGTCTCCTACAATTGTCCCGTTTTTGTTTGGCTTGATGCTTTTTAGGTGAATACCTTTTTATTGGAGGTGAATAGATATTGCATACAGTATATTCTTTGTTCATGGTTTTCAGGCTGGTGATTATGTATTGTAACTGTAAATTTTAAAATTGTAATAATGAATTTAAATATTTGGGAACTTTGTTAACCTCAGACAGACGATGTACAAAAGAGGTGAGATGCAGAATGGCTCTGGCAAAAGCAGCATCCCAAAAAATGAGGAAGATACTATGCAATTCATTTTGACAATAGAAACAAGAAAAAGAGTTCTTAAATGTTACGTAGAGCCAGTCTTAACATATGGATGCGAATCATGAACAACAGACAAGAAAATCACTGGAGTCTGCAGAAATGTGATTTTACAGAAGAATATTGAGAATACCATGGACAGTTAAGAAGAGTAATGAAGATGTTCTGAAAGAGGTCAATGCAAAAAGAGAGCTAATTTCCAATATTAGGAAGAAACAATCATCACTTTTTGGCCATGTAATGAGAAGAGAACAACTGGAATATATTGTAACAACTGGAAAAATTGAGGAACGAAGAGATAGAGGGAAGCAAAGAGAAAAAATAACAGACAGCTTAAGAGAATGGCTTGGCAGAAGGTGAACAACAGAAATGATAAATAGCTGCCAAGATCGAAAGTTGTGGAGAGACATGATCACCTACGCCAGAGGCCCGGTACTTGATGATGATGATTACATATTATGTATAATGCATTTAGAAACTTTTGAGTTTCCCAGACTGGGATCTACTTTCTGATTGCAGCTATGGCCCCTACCTTGGGTATCTCTTCTTGGTCTTGTCTGAAGACTTCATTATCATTAGTGGAGCATCTGTATTCACTTGTGAGATGAATTTCCTGGATGCAGCACACATCAATGTCATTTCTTTTTTAGATATTTCTTGAGTTCTAGTTTTTGTGGACAACTTCCTGTGTTACAAGGCATCATTTTGAACTTAAGCTCTTGATCTTCCTTGGACACTTCTGAGAGGTTTGGGTTTCTGTCATACTTGGTGGGTCTTTGGTTCTTGGTAACTGGAGGTATCCCTGATTGGTTACCTTTCAAATGAGTGACACCCTTTCAGCCCACCTAGTCTGCTACATACAGCTTAAATCTTTAAACTTCAGCGATTCAGATTTATTCTCTGGTTGCTTCCTCCCATATGCTTTCTAGCTTTCCAGGGTTTTCTTCTTCTTCTTCTGCGATCATGGCTCATTCAGACTACGATTCCGGACTCTCTTATGAAGGCAGCTGTATGTTTAAGTGATTCGGTTGCCCCATATAGTTTCTCTTCCAGGGAGGTGGGTGTGGACCACATTGTCCTTCTCAGGTCTGTGTACTGGGGCCAATCCTGTAGAACATGTTTTGTTGTCATTTTGTCCAGTGTACAGTGGCACCCTCCACAGTAGCCCCACTTTGTGGTTGGAGGGCTTGTGCGCCTCCAGGATCCAAGGAGCTATGCCAGCAGGAGCTTAGCTCCTGGCAGGGTCACCCAGGCTGGACAGGTCCTTGGTGAGGAGCCAGACAAAAGAGCCAGGAGTAGATGGAACCATTTAAGTGAAGACGCAGAACCCACCGACGAGTGGTACACGCTCTGGTCTGGACTAACCCATCCCCACTTCATGGGTTAAATGCTTCTCTGTCTTTTCTCCTCTTTCTGTCCTCTATCAAGCAGGCAGGTGGTGCTCCAGAACTCTGAAGACCAGACCACCTATGAGAGAGACAACTCTACACAAAACTCGGGCAGATGATGCTCGTAAACCTGGGAGAGCCGACCATTTAAGGGCAGAATCCCTCTACAGAAAAGACAAAATTGCTGCCTTGCAGGAAGATTGGGGACAATCAAAGGCTAAGGAAAGCAAACCTGAATAAAATGTTGGCAAAAATTGGATGCACTGGGCCATTGACGTAGAACATAGTGCAACATTCGAACATGTACTCAGTCAGAATGGATCTAATGGGCTTTCCAGGGTTTTAACCAGCGCCTGCTAACATTTTCTGTAGGGTTTTTGCTGCCTTAGTTTTCTGTTCTATCAGGAACTTCTGCAAGACAGTGGTGGTTTCACATTATTATGTAGCCTTCACATAGGTGGACTTTTGTGTGATATTATTCTTGGCTTTCTAGCTCCATCTGTCCCTGCTAATGGTGGAATGTAATGGCAGTTCTTGAGGAGGTTCCTTGAAACACAGAGTGCTTCAAAGAGATCACATTTATCTGATGTTATAACAGCAAGAATTTTTCTTTCACTATCACACTATGGTCAGTGAGAATGAAAGTAAGAAATAAAAAGAGAAAGAACTAAAGATAAAGGAAAAAAAGAAGAAAGAACAAAGTGCTTTTTTGGCTTGATTATCAAAAAGTTACTGTCAGGAGACATGTCCTAGTGATATAGAAATATGGTGAACAATTATCCCTGCAACATCACAACCCACATAACAATTTTTCTTGAATACAAAAAAAATCACATATAGTTAACACACAAATGTTGAAAGCCTTTCCTCTAATGAGTTCTAATGTCATCTTGATGTGAAGATGCAATCTGTAATACAATGCAATAATTATCCAGATTCAATTCTGTAAATAAGATTTTGTGATTATTGCGTAAAGTGTGATAAAACTTGCACCACAAATATCACATTAGTAAGACTTCTCTCTTGCAAGCATTGTTATTTTACTTAATTATCAATTTCATCATTGCAGTTAATCATTTACCACAAAGATCACATTTCTGATATTTCTCTTCCATGTGTATTGTTTCTCTCTCTCTGTCTGCGTTCAGGACTCAATCAGAGTAAGGATTACAGACTCTCATATGAAGTCAGCTGTCAGGCTAAGTGTGTTGATCGCCCCCACAGACAGAACATCACAATTAGAGTCTGTCAGATCCACTCTGATTGAACACCCGTTAATATGTTGCACTGTGTTCTGCGCCAGTAGCCCAGTGCATCCGATTTCAGCCAGCATTTTATTCGGGTTTGCTTTCCCTAGCCTTTGATTGTCCCCAATCTTCCTGCAAGGCAGCAGATTGTCTTTTCTGTAGGGGAATTCTGCCCTTAGATGGTAGGCCCTCCCAGATTTACGAGCACCATCTGCCCGAGTCACTAGAGGTGACTAACACAGACATGCACACACAAAGATAGGAGATGTCACTAACACAGATACGGACACACAAAGATGTGAGATGTGACTAACACAGACATGTACACACAAAGATGTGAGATGTGACTAACACAGATACGGACACACAAAGATGTGAGATGTGACTAACACAGATACGGACACACAAAGATGTGAGATGTGACTAACACAGATACGGACACACAAAGATGTGAGATGTGACTAACACAGACATGCACACACAAAGATGTGAGATGTGACTAACACAGATACGGACACACAAAGATGTGAGATGTGACTAACACAGATACGGACACACAAAGATGTGAGATGTGACTAACACAGACATGCACACACAAAGATGTGACTAACACAGATACGGACACACAAAGATGTGAGATGTGACTAACACAGACATGCACACACAAAGATGTGAGATGTGACTAACACAGACACGGACACACAAAGATGTGAGATGTGACTAACACAGACACGAACACACAAAGATGTGAGATGTGACTAACACAGATACGGACACACAAAGATGTGAGATGTGACTAACACAGACATGCACACACAAAGATGTGAGATGTGACTAACACAGACACGGACACACAAAGATATGAGATGTGACTAACACAGACATGCACACACAAAGATGTGAGATGTGACTAACACAGACATGCACACACAAAGATATGAGATGTGACTAACACAGACATGCACACACAAAGATGTGAGATGTGACTAACACAGACACGGACACACAAAGATATGAGATGTATTGTTTCAAGAACAATGAAATTACAACTCTGGTTAAGTTCTTTACCAAACATTACATTTGTTGGTTTAATCTCTGGAATGCTTTCTTTTATGATTCTTCATACAGTTATTTCTAGTAAATCTTTGATTACAAACATCACATTTGTAAGGTTTTTCTCCTGTGTGTGTTCTTTTATGAACTGTCAATTTACTATTCTGAATAAATCCTTGACCACAAACATCACATTTGTAAGGTTTATCCCCTGTATGTGTTCTTTTATGAACTGTCAAGTCACCACTTCTCATAAATCCTTTACCACAAACATCACATTTGTAAGGTTTATCTCCTGCATGTATTCTTTTATGAACTGTCAAGTCACCACATCTTGTAAATACTTTACCACAAACATCACATTTGTAAGGCTTATCTCCTGTATGTGTTCTTTTATGAACTATCAAGTCACCACTTCTTTTAAATCCTTTACTACAAAGATCACATTTGTAGGGTTTATCTCCTGTATGTGTTCGTTTATGAACTATTAAGACACCACTTCTTGTAAATCCTTTACCACAAACATCACATTTAAAAGGTTTATATTTTGTATGTGTTCTTTTATGAACTATCAAGTCACTGCTTCTTGTAAATCCTTTACCACAAACATCACATTTGTAAGGTTTATCTCCAGTATGTTTTCTTCTATGAGCTATAAAGTGAACATTTTGAGTAAATCCTTTTCCACAAATTCCACATTTGAAAGGTTTATATTCTGTATGAGTTCTTTGATGAACTGTCAAGTCACCACCAGTTGTAAATCCTTTACAACAAACATCACTCTTGTGCTGTTTAATTGCTGTACTTTTCTCAGAAACAGAGAATTCATTTTCTAACAGTTTGTTACATGCTCCATTACCTAAATCCAACCTGCCATCATTCAGAGAGATCTTAGATGTGATGTCTACAACCATTACCTGGCACTTTCTTACTTTCATTGAATCTCTTAATTCATTCACTTCCTGCTCTCTTAATTCATCCACTCCCTGCTCTCTTAATTCATTCATTTCTTGTCCCCTAGATGTCCTGTACAAATCTAAGTTTTGGTTTTCTGTTTCAATCCCAGTGTTTTCATTATTCTCATTGATCAACTTAAAATCCTCTGTTTCTTCTTTGATGTGATCAATGATTCTTGTGTGATCCAACAGATTTTCAGAGAAAACATCTTGTCCTGTAAGTTGGGAGTGAACATCACCCTGAGAGTTGGTGATGTAGCTCCAATTATTAGCACAGGGTTCTGAAATGTGGAGACAAAGAATGAAACTAAATACATTTTAAAACATGGATAAAGGAATATCTGCACTATGTACTAACTGTCAATTTAACCACAATACTATACCAAAGATGAGTTGGGTTAATGATGTTAATTTATGTGGTAATGCTATTACTGATTACAATTGGAGCTGGTAGTATTACTGATGCTACCGGTAATATTACTAATGACTCCTACTGTTAACATCATTGCTAATTACTATAGATAATGTTAATACTGATTATTATGGTGGTAATATTATTGATTATTACCTGAAGCAATACTCATTATTGTTGTAATATTGGATAATAAAATACATGTACTGACAACAAAAATAGGTCATTAGAAAAGGAAACAAATTGGGAATGCATCAGCAAATTAAAACAAGGTGTCAGGTAATGGTGTGTACTATCACCAGATTTATTCAAAATGTTTAGTGAGATTATACTAGGATCCATAAAGGACATACTAGGAATACCAGTCCGGGGTCACAGTATAAACAACCTGAGGTATGTTGCTGACACAACCTGAATCACTAAGAGTGGAAATGATCTACATTAGGACCTCTGGTTGGTGCAGTGGGCCAAGATGGTCGTCTAGTCCAATCAGGTTTAGGACTGGTGGCAATTTTGCTGCATTGTGTTTTCAATTGATTCTTTCTGGTGTGGATTGTAGTTTGTGGAGACAGTGGTGAACCGGTCGCATTCACCTGACCACAAACTGAACATGGTTGTGACGCTCACACATGAAGCTATGTTTTGTGGGTGACTGACTGTTGATTGAAGTGAAATGGTACCAGACACCAGCGTTCCTATAAGTCAGGATGTGTGATCTGTGTATGCATGCAAATTGGCTACCAGTTAGACTAGATTCATTTCAAGTATTTTACCAAAGTCAAGGCCTGAATTCATATTTTGGGACCTTGGAGCACACTCACTGAACATGAAGTGCACATGGATTCAGCATGGGTGCAAAAAAACTGTACTGCCTGCAATGACCGTTAAAATTTCATAGTATTGCCACGGCACTCAAAACGTGACATAGAGGTCCCGTCAATTAATACTTGCTGTTAGGGTTATTACTTTATGTGGGCTTTATTGTCACTCTCAATCATAGTAGTAGAAACTTCGAGCTTCTCGCTTTTTTGGGCCATTCTTGTAACTCTCCGCGTCATCATTACTTAACTTTATATTATAATACCTATGTGACTGGCGTGTTTATGACACTATAGAAAAAGTTACTACGACTTAAAAGTAACATCAAGAGCTAAAAAAATAGTATTTTCTCTGAGCTTTTGACACACAGTTGTGTGTTTACATAGGCCAGACACAGGAACTCAGAATTCCTACTTCAGGTTGATTTATGATCTGAATTTGATCACATGGGCCGAACGTGTTACAATGTCTATCGGTACAGTCGATGTTAATCTGTCAGAATGTTCAGCTACAGCATAGCGTTATTTGCTGTTCTTCCCGAGTCACAAAGGGTTGTTTGATGTCAACCAACAAATTTCTCTGGTCACAGTAGAAAAAAAAATAATAAATACAAATATTTGAAAAAAAATAAAAATAAAAAGGAAAAACAACCAATTTCTTAAAAATTGACAACAGAGTGACTGTCTTTCTACTTTGCTCAACTGTGCCTATCAACGAACTATCTCTATCTATACCTACCCAGTCCTAAACTACATGAGACTGCCAGGTACATGGGTATGAAAATATAGCAACCTCCTCTACATCTTGTGCTGCTGATGCTCTCTAGTGACTAGCTTGAATAACTGCCAGTCTATGCCTGTCTGTCTTCTGATCTTGTTCACTAGTTTTCTTCTTCCATCGTCTCCTAAAGGGCTCTAACTATCCCCATTAGTCAGCTTGAAAACATGTGGATGTGTCTATTTCTAAACGTAGTAAGTTAAGTAAAGTGCCACATCATGCCAATGGCGTATAGGGAATATGGTGTTAGTAACCATAAATTTTACAGACCTTCAGCACATGATTTTTGGGGTAATGTGGTCGGTATTACACCCGTGCCGCTTCACTTTCCCAGAAAAGAATTCGGTACACATTTAAGGCTGGGTGAACCTGGAAGTCGTAAGTTGGGATCAAACCCTACCTCTTGTCCTTTGTAGTCCAGTTCACTAACCACTGAGCTATCATGGCTCCCATTTATATACGTGTCCCACCAAAATCTCATAGGGCATACACTATCCTGTCTCCTTGCTTTCCTAAACTATCAAATTTCAACACCCTTGACCCATTTCTCCCTTAGCCCATTAAGTTTGTACCTACTGTCTGTACAGGTCATACAGTACAGTCTCCTTCTCACTTACCATGTAATCTAGTAATCTGTTATCCCCTTACATTATGTAATTTATGACTGTTCTGTTACAAAAGCAACCCATATGTGTGCATCATGAACTGCACACTTTTTATTAAAAACGATACATTCACTAAAACAATCAGAATGATCAAGATAAACACTTTATTGTTTGTTGGAAACGGGGCTGAGCAGATATGGGAATGTCCTGTCTGCAGAGATGCCAGTCCATTCTAAATTTTAAATTATTTACAGACAATAACTGACATTATTGTGATAAAAAAAGTAAAGTACCCCCGTCACGCCAAGTGGCGTGTAGGGAAATATGGTGTTAGTGACCCTATATTTTACAGACCTTCAGCACATGATTTTTGGGGTAATGTGGTCAGTATTACGCCCGTGCTGCTTTACTTTCCCAGAAAAAAATCCGGTACCCATTTACGGCTGGGTGAACCCGGAAGCCGTCGGTTGGGACCGAACCCTACCCCTTGTCCGTGGTAGTCCAGTTCACTAACCACTGAGCTATTGCGGCTCCCACATTATTGTGATGGAAAGTAAAATTAAATGCCTCAGCCTCAACAGTAAAAAGATAGAAGTAATGGTTGCAACAAATAAAAAGACATCTCCTAAATGCACAATTAAAGTAAATGGGAGAATATTAAAACAGGCCAATGAATTCAAATATCTAAGAATGATGTTAACTTCAGATAGTAGATCTACATGAGATGAGGTGTTGAGTGACTCAGGCAAAGGCAGCATTCTAAAGAATGAGGAAATTATGAAATTAATTTTTGTCAATGGAAATAATATACAGAGTTCTTCAATGGTATATGGAGTCAATCTTGACAAATGGATGTAAACCCTGAATAATCAGACAAGATAGAAGGGCATTGTGTATTATGTTGTAATTTGCAGTATAATCGTGATATTTGCGCCTTTTGGTCGAACACATCTGAGATAAAAATGACATTTTTGAGTACTGGGTTGCCTTTCTTCCTCGATCTCTGCTCGCTTTAGCAGACTAGTTAGTTTGTTTTCAGAAGAACTACTTAGAGGTGGAGTAGGGTTTTGATCAACTCTGTGTCGCTGACTACACTCAAGTCAGCTGCTGGTGAACATCTTGGCCCTAATTATATTAAGGATTACTACTTATGTTAATATATACTATCTATCTATAGACCTTTCGAGCCATAGCTGGCCCATAGGGCGTAGACCAAGATACTCCTTCTCTTATCAGAATTTTTGTTCTAGCAGTTTTCAATTCTTTTAAAGATATTTTATCAAATCTCACCATTTGGCTCTGTTCTGTGCAAGCGCCTCTATCTCACTGAGGGAACCGATTCCTGCTGCTCTTGCCTCTCTCATCAATAATCGTCTCAGTGTCTCTCTGGGTCTTCCTCTTTTTCTCTTACCTGTTGTTTCCCACATAAGGGCTTGCTTTGCCATTCGGTTATTATCTCTTCTCATCACATGTCCAACATATGACCATCGTCTTTTCTTTATTACTGAAGATATTAGTGGTTGACTGGCGATTTCTCTAATTTCTTCGTTTGTTAATATATACTACTTATGTATAATATATATTAATGTTATTGATCATTAGACTTCCGGTGTCATGGTAGATATGTGTAGTCGTTTTTATAAATCAGCTCTTGCTGATATATTTAAATAATTTGCGCGACAGTCTAGTTGTGAAATTATGTGTTGCTATTCCCTGTTTTGGTATGTTTTACTTCTGACGTGTGGATGAACTGTGAACTTTACCAATATTTAAGTGGAATATGATTTATTCTTCTTTGTATCGTGTGTTTGAGGTTCGATAGGCCAGCACATGCTTCGAAAAAAATGGCGCTGGCAGCCGGGTATGTTCAACCTGAATGTGAAAAGTCTGTGACGGTGGATGGGGCGGAAGAATCAGAAATGATCAATGGCCCAGAAAGCGAAAAAGCAAATTATGAGGCATATTCAGAACATGAAAGACGAATATGACAGACCACCGTGAATGAGATTGGAGCCTCATCATGTAACACACCAAACAAAGCCATGGAGAGAAATTCTAACTATTGTTTTAAGAAAACAAATTTTAATTGAAGTTTTAAAACAACTGAAAATAAAAAGAGAACTGCTAAATACAATTAAGACAAGACAAATGAAATGTTTGGGGCACGTTAAAAGACACAAAAGCCTACTAAAAGTAATATAGGAAGGGAAAATACAAGGTAAAAGAGGCAGAGGCAGACCAAGACTAAAATGGATGAGTAACATCAAAAGATGGACAAGTAAATCTATGACAACCTGTACCATAAAAGCAAGAAACAGAATGAAATGGTGATCCATGATAGCCAACCTTCGTTGCGGCGACGGCACTCGATGATGATGATCATTAGAATTAACCTCCAGAACTGTACACAGTCCTTCCTAGTGAAAATGTTGAAACTGTTATGCTGCTATCTGACATTATATTCCTCACTGAGTGAATCCTCCATTATTGTAAAAGACAATAAATCTGACAGAAGATTGTATCAGATGAAGATCACAGACTTCATATACCTGTACAACTATCTCCAGAATAAAACTGACAGTATTCTCCAGATCTGGTCAACATTAATTTTGCTGAATCTGCTGGATTATCACCAGAATGATTCTGACAGTCTTCTCCTGATCTGGTTAGCAATGATCATGTTAGATTTGAAGACCTACCACCAAATTAAGCAGAGACACCTACAAACATGTCACCAATAATTGACTTACCTTCTCTTTTACACATCTTGTCCTCCCAACTTGGACCAGGTTGTCCTTCTATCCCCAGTCCTGTCACTCCCTCACTGAAGCTCTCAACTTTAATGACTTGACTGCTCCAATCTTTCCTCATTAGATCCTCTTCAGATTTCTGAAATAATGAACAAACAAAATGGAAAAAAAACAGTTTCATTTAGTGAGACAAGCAAATAAAACGAGTTCATCAGTTTATAAAAGCTCACTACCATCATGTGTAGACTAAACATTTAGAAAATCAAACCTTCAGAGACTTGTATCTACTGCTCTGATCACGCATGAGTCCATGACGATGAAAGAGCTGCCAAGTTTTGATTTGTGAACACTAGTTAAACAATAAAAAGTTTGATAATAGAGAAATATTAAATTCTCTCGATAACAATTATTAGAGAGTGATCAAGTTACTGATGAGGAATGGATGTTTGGGTCTGTATGAGAAACAATTGAGAGGACATACCAGGACTGTGGTTAGTTAATCAACAGATCATTCTCAGTGCACATTGAAAAACTAGATCCCCACCTCAGTAATTCCCTTAGGCTATAGTGATTTATGATCCCAGTTCTGAGTTGATTTTCAAGTCTTCTTAAGCTCCTTCACAGAGCTTGTAGAGTATCATCCTTTCTGACTTGTGATCTAGTTAAAGTAGACTCACATTAATTTCTTGAATTATTCACTTCTTCTGCATCCCAGAGAGCATTTAGTATGTCAGACTGATCCAATGCTTATCCAGTCTCCAAGATTGTCCAGCCAGCTATTCTATTAACAATACTCTTTCTAATGATCTTATTTATTATTTTGTCTGCATGTAGTTCAAGGCTGGGTCTATGACAATTTTTTCTCCAATGCTCTTTCTTGTTCACTATTTTGTCTCTTGTCAATCCAGCCAATTTTCTCAAACATTTCATTTCTGTGCTGCCTTGTTTTCCCTTGTACCAGGTCATGAGTGAAATGTTTGAAAGCTAAAAGTCATCCTCACCTTAGATAGTTGCTCCTGCTTTATCAGGAAATCTGCCAGGAATGGGAGCTGACCTTTCATGTTTGGTTTAGTCTGGAGATGGAAATAAACATGGCAATAAATAAAATAATGTAGGTTGTCTATCTATCTATCTTTCGTTCGCCTGAAATATTGCCTATATCTGCAATGTCGTTTCCTGTATAAATGTTACTGTCTTTTGTAATTCTTGCAGTGACCCATATAGTTTTGTCTGTAGGGTTGTATCTATGGGCCAATGGATTTTCCTAAGTTTACTATATTCAGTGCAGTCTTGAAGTATGTGTTCAGCAGTCTGGGGCGCCTGTCCACATGTACAAGTAGTTGAGGTGCCGATCTTGAATTTTGTATACATATGACTATGGAGTCGATTGTGTCCTGTTCTGAGGCGTATAATAATAACTTGTTCATATCTATTCATATTATGAAAGGCATCCTGATTTGGGGCTTGTGGTCCTCTGATTGATTTGATTATTTGTTTCTTATGATGGTATGTAACCGGTGTATCTAGTTGTGTGCCTGTTGAACCTTCCTTTGCCAACTGATCTGCTTTCTCATTTCCTGGCATTCCACAGTGAGATGGGATCCACTGCAGGGCAACCCTGTGGTGCTTGCAGAGTTCAGTAAATAAGGTCTGCAGATGTGGTAATTTTCTTGATTGTAGTGCCTGGAGTACTGATCTTGCATCTGTCAAAAACACTATAGGCTGCGGGCTAAGATTACTGTTCAGCAGTTTTTCTATTGCCAACTTTATTGCTTGTATTTCTGCATCATAATTGTGACAATATTTCCCTGTTGCTATTTTATTCATATCCCTAGTGTTATTTGGGTACTCTATATTGCCCTTGTGTTACCGGGGCCTCATTATGAGGGCAGTAAAGAATAGTGACACTGTGACCTTCCAGGCATGTCGTAAGAGGCGACTAAGGAGGTTGATCGATGGCTTGACAAGCTGTCATTGTAAAAAGTATTGTTATGGAAACAGGACCATACATTTTAGAAGCAGTGATTTTTGCAATATGTGCCATTTTGGCACGCAAGGTTTCTGTTTTTGAGATTGTGGTTCTGCCCTATGTGCCGTCTTCGGCTCGAAAGGACAATAGATAGATAGATATATGCACCTGCTCCCCCATTCTTTACTGCATTCTGTGCTGATCCATCTGTGTACACACAAATCCATAGGTCTTGTGGGTATTCTTCGTTCAGGAAACTGAGAGTTATTGTTTTTCGCTGTAGACTATTCTGTTCCTCTTTGTCAACTATTCCTTTCACTTCTGTCCGTATTTGAACTGATAATACTGATTCCTCTGTCCAGGGAGTCTGTTCTGGTATGGGCAGTAGGGGGTTAACAACTCTTGGCATGTCTGGTGTTTGTCTACTAATACGCTTGGCTTGGTGAATAAAACTGCTTCTCTTAAGTCGTCCCAATGCAAGATTTTGGAATCGGTCCTTCATTGAATGTCTCGGCATGCATACAAATTTTTCTGCCTGTATCAGCACCTTTGTGTCCCTCCGTTCTATCAGTGCTGGTATCCTTCACAATTTCTCCATCTCCATCTCCAATATTGGTGTTGATTTCATTGCTCCTGTGATGACCCTAAGTGGCTGGTTTTGTACTTTGTCCAGTTCTTGCAGTGTGGTGTTTGATGCTGTGCACCATGCACGATGATCCATATTCTAAATGTGGGCGTATACTCTGTTGGTAAACTTTACTGAGTATTTTCCCACTCGCACCCCATGTAGTTCCACACAGCTTTCTTAGAATAGCCAACTTTCTCCTTGCTTTTTGGGTTGCCTTATTTATCTGCTGTTTCCAAGATAGTTTGTTATCAAATGTAACTCCGAGATACGTAGCTTGTATGTCTTCTTTCACAGGCTCATTGTTTATGTACATGGCTCCTGCTTTTTGTTTTGGGGAGAGAGTGAAAAGTGTAGTACTGCATTTGTCTGTATTGATGCTGATACACCATCTATTTGTCCATGAATTCAGTGCATTCATAGCTCTTGTAGGTTGTAATGTTTGATTTAAATAAAAACAAGGCAAGGAAGGTGTCTGACAGCAACAGACTAGAAGCTATCAGCAACTCATAGCTGATGGCCTGCACCTAGGATCAGCTATCCAGAATCAACCAGACCCTACTCCACCTCTTTGTGGTGCTTCTAGAAACAGACTCAGTCACGTCTGGCAAAGCGAGTAGGGATCAAGGAGGAAAGGCAACGCAGGCCGGTGTCTTGCCTCGAGACCAACCAGTCCCCCTGAAGTCAGATGTGTTAGGCTTAAAGGTGCAAATGTTACTATTGTACTGCAAAACCTCAACACAAAACATCTAAGCCCACTTAAAGCTCTTTTAATTACAGATGACAAAAAGGGTAAATCAATTCCTTTAGTCATCTGGGCAACATCAGAAAGAAATAAAAACAAATAAGATCAGACATAAAAACATAAATGCTCACCTTCAATGTTAAATTTGTCTATTATATGGATGTGAAGCATCTTCTTTTTTCTACCTTTCAGCTCCCTGTGGAGCATAGGTCTTCAACAAACACTTTCCAAGTTGTTCTGTTTTTTGCCATTCTTTTAAGATCGTTCCATGTCTTCCCCATCATCTTCATCTCTGCTTCCATCTGTCTTCTCCAAGAATTCCTTGGTCTTCCTCTTTGTCTTTTTCCCTGGGGATTCCAAAAAAGGGCCTGTTGTGTAATACTCTCAGTTGGCTTCTGCAGTGTGTGTCCTATCCAGCACCATTGTCTTCGCTGTATCTTTTTATCCACTGGTATTTGACTGATACATTTCCATAATTCTATGTTAGTGATTTCGTCCTACCATTTTCATCCTTTTATTCTGTGTAAGCATCCATTAATGAAAGTCTGTATCTTCATGATTGTCATTTTAGTTGTTCTCCATGTTTCACAACCATATAATAAGACGAACTTAACATTGGAGTTGAGTTGAAATTTTTTATTTTAGTATTTAACCTAATTTCTTTGGACTTCCATATGTTTCCCAGTGCAATGAATGCTCCTCTTGCTTTTGATATCCATACTTTGGTATCATTTTCTGTTCCTCCCTCTTTGTCTATATTAATGCCCAGATATATGTAAGATTGTACGTCTAGTAGAGGTATTTCTCCTATTTTTATTTGGTTATTGCCAACTGCATTCATTCTCATAATGTTGGTCTTATCTCTTTTAATCTTCAATCCTAGCTGTTGTTGTAGCAGAGCTCAACAACAAATTTGTAGAAGGGGGATTATTATGCCCCCTTTTGAATTGATTAATTCCGGAATCGCTGATCGCCTTGCCGTGTCGTCTTGATGTAACCCCGTGATCTCTGTGGTTCTTCCGTATTTCGCGCTGTATCTTGTGGTTACCGCTCTGACCCCGTCAGTTCGTTCGTCGCCAGTCAAGGATACAGCTGGACTGATTCGATAGACTCAACAACAACTGTTTGATAACATAAATCTTCATCCTATTGATTTCATTCACCAAGTACATGCCCTCGAGTTTCGAGGGAAACATTGACATCTGACTTCCACAATCTAAATTCGTGCTGGCTTATCATACTTCCATACACTGCTTCCACTTTCGTTTACGTTCCCAGACTTGCTTTGCTATAACAAAGTCAGCTGACCACAGAACAACTGCCGGAATGAGTGGCGCGTTCCCGTGCCACACATCAATGGACAATTTTAACAGTTCAATAATCACACACCAGTGGCTGAGTTGCATAGTGAACTCACATGTATAAATTAGTCAAATAAACGCTCTTGCTCTTCACCTTCCTTGTAGTTTACAAAGTTCAATACATAACACACATTGGCTGACTTGCATAGTGAACTCAATGTATAATTAGATCAAGAAACGCTCTTGCTCTCACCTTCCTTGTAGTTTACAAAGTTCAGTACATAACACACATTTGGCTAACTTGAGTAGTGAGCTCAATGTATAGCATCATGAATGCATGTTGCTAGTATTTCTTGTACTTTACAAAGCTCAGCCAATAATAACACATTTAGCAGACGTGATTAGTGATCCCACTGTCTAGCATCACTGAATGCTCTGAAGCTAGTATTTCTCGTACTTGCAAAAGCTCAGCCAATAAGAACACATTTAGCTGACGTGAGTATTGATCTCACTGTCTAACATCACTGAAACGCTCTGGACATAGCATTTCTTGTACTTGTGAAGCCCAGCTAATAAGAACACATGTAGCTGACGTGAGTATTGATCTCACTGTCTAACATCACTGAAACGCTCTGGATCTAGCATTTCTTGTACTTCTGGTAGCTATTTCACTGGGCTATCTACCCTAATAATTACTGTTTCGTTACACTTACTTAGGCTACACACTACTTGTACTATCACACAAATTTATGACTAGTTCCTATGAAGACCAGAAGGCTCACTGTCTACCTACCGTCTCGACCAACTCTCTCAGACTACTCTTGTCTTGCGCACTCCTGACAACTCACTAGTCACATGCGCATTCCCTTAATTTCACGAGATTTTCTCATCTCTCTGACTGACTCGTGTTCACTATTTCCTCGAGCACTTAAACACCTATCAGCCCTCCTTCCTAATTATCCCCCCTTTGTTTACATCTTGCCCTTCACTCACTAATTTCCTTTCACTGCTATCTCCTGTTTCAAACTTACTATTGCTATAATCTGTTTCAACCATACCCCCTCTATACACTGTTTCATTGTGATCTCTCATCTAATATACTCATTTTATCTTGCATCTGTTGGTGGCTGTGTGATAGGAGAGCTATGTCATCAGCAAAGTCTAAATCATCAAGTTGTTTGGTCAGTGACCACTGGATTCCATTTCTGTTGTTTTAAGTTATTTTCATAATCCAATCTATGGCCAGTAGAAAGAGAAATTGAGATAGAAGGCATCCCTGCCATACTCTTGTTCTTATTTAAAATGCTTCTGTAAGCTGCCCTTCATGCACTACACTACATTTAATTCCTTTATACATTGTTCTTATCAGTTTAATAAACTTTATGGGGATTCCGTAATGACTAAGCAACTTCCAAAGCATTCCTCTGTCTAAACTATCAAATACCTTTTCGTAATCTAAGAATCCAATATAAAGTGGGGACTGTAGTTCTAAACTTTGTTCAACTATTATATGTAGGGTAATTATTTGAGCAGCACATGATCTGTTCTTCCTAAAACCTGCTTGTTTATCTCTCAAATGTTTCTCTATGGCCTCATTTAGTCTCTGCAAAATGATTCTGCTTAATATTTTTCCTGGCACTGATAGTAGCATAATTCCCCTATAATTTGTGCACTCCCGTAAATTCCTTTCTTGATGTGAAGCATGGAGTGCAACAAAGGTGCAGTCAGGATAATATGTGGTATATCTACTTATATATATGGCTTAGTTACAAGGGTTCTACTTGACAATCTGTCTTGCACCGCTGCTCATAAGCTTAGTATCTGGACAACTCCATGCTCCAGTTTTTTATGTTTGAAGTAATGGACATATAATTCAGGTATGACTGCCAATCCCTTTGATAAACTCTGAATGACAGAACAGATAAAAATGGTGACCCAGTATCAATAACAACTCATCATTATGTGCCATACCGGTTGGCATAGGCGATCATGTCCATCCACAATCTTCTACCTACAGTGCATCGTATCAGTTCTGTTGTTGACTGTTTTCCATGCCATGACACCAAGCTATCCAGTATTTTCACTCTTTGCCGTCAATAACAACTGCCGCAAGGAAAACCATTGATACTTATACAGATGACTGGATACATATATATACTGATAGTGCAGCAACAAAGGCAACTATCAAAGCTGGATATGGGATTTTGATACATTATCCAGATGGAACAGCAGAAGAACTATATGGCCCATATGTTGGAAGACTACAATAATTATGAAGCAGAAATAACAGCAGTGTACCATTTGAATACTGTCTTTCATACCATACAATAAAAGAAAAGAAATATAGTCAAATTTGACATTTTGCCATGGTTAAACACTACCCCCTTCCAGTACCTTCCTACTTCTAATGACCCTTGAGAGTTGGATTTCTTTCTATTGATGTAGGATTTTTTTTTTCATTTTATCAGATACATCACTTGTGGTAAAAAAATTGCCAATTTTCAAGACATCAGTAATTTTTCCCTTTTTTATCTGTGACCAAGGAAATCTCCTCAGTCATTGGCAGACATCAAAACTTGATAAAATAACAGTAGTTAATAATAAAAGCTGTTGCGGATACCACCAGCACCATAGCTGGACAAGTTGTGTGGAGCTGTCACTGAACTTTAGGTGACCAATGATTTAATTGGAATCTTTAACAGTAAAAGAAGATGAAATGAAAGAAAATGAACACACTGACCTCATACCCTGATTCCTGCTTTACTCCTGACACCAAACCTGGGACATTAGGGTCACTGGTCATGGCAGCCTGGTCAATGTTAAGAGAGATAAGTTACACTAAACATGAATAATAAAGAAAGTGTAACAGAAAGTTACATGTTTTCTATAACAATTCCCCACATTGTAATCATAAAACCATGGTGGCTGAGTGGTTAGAGCACTCACTACTGACCAGAAGTGTTGAGAATTAATTCGAAGATGTAACATATTAATAGTATCAGACAAACAGGGTGTTAGGTTTCACCCAGTCTCTTAAAATAGGTACTAGAGATAGTTTATGGGAAAGGAGATTGGCCCAGCATCATACCAACCACATCACTCATAAAATGTGCCAAGGTCACTTAAATATATGTTCACTAACACCATATTCCCCATTTGTTTTATCTTGCTTGATCAATGGCACAGGTAGGGAATAACTCCACTAAAAAATTACATCAATAAAACAGACAACTGGTTTGTTGGTATGTGTTACAAAAAGCGCTCCTTTTTTTTTTTTTAAACTCATGATACTAAGAGTCATGTACAAGTAACTCATACATCTGTGATATCAATACTGTCAACAAGAATAACAATATATATCAAGAACATTGCAAACATTAAAAAGAAATACTGAAAACTGGAAACACATGTGTCAACATTATAGAATAGATAGTCAATAGGAAACAATAAGAGAGATCTAAAGACAAATGATTTAAAATTAAACAGCAAGAATTAGAAAGGCTACAGAAGGTTTTGTACAGCTGAAGAATATATGGAAAGTCAAGGGATCGTCTTTAACAGTCAAACATAAGCTATTTAATATAAACATCAAATGTGTCCTTTGGTATGGATAAGAAACATGGACAACACAAACTAAGAATATGAGGAAATTGCAGACATTTTTTATGTAACATTTGCTGAGCAGGAGTGCCACTGTCAGAAACAGGAGATCGCTGGGGCAGCAGTGGAATCAGTCACCTAGCACTTCTAAATGTTTATCATGATGAGAATATGATTAACTAATCCCATTTAGAAATGAGAATTTGATAATTCTATGTCCACCAGCTCCTCCAAAAGTTAAACAATCAAAACAGTCTAATGAGTGCAACTGATGTATTTTGAAACAACACATACTTATTTTACTATTTGAAAAACACTGCCTACACATGGACACCATCTTGAGCAACAACAGATTAGTGTCACAACTTAACACACATTGACTTACCTCTGCTGTTTCCACTTCTTGCTTCATATCACCTCTCTCAAACTACAAAGATGTCAGGAAATACTCAAGGACCCTTTCTTCTCTACTAAAGTTAGTCTCAGCGAAGTGTTTTAAAACAATTGAGGAATCTGAGAATGAAGAAATTAATCAACATTTTAGCTGAAGGTTCAAGTTATGTCAATGGTATTATAGTACAATTTTCATTCTTATCAGAAATGGACA
Organism: Megaustenia siamemsis; assembly: GCA_032433765.1. Taxonomy (NCBI): domain Eukaryota; kingdom Metazoa; phylum Mollusca; class Gastropoda; order Stylommatophora; family Ariophantidae; genus Megaustenia; species Megaustenia siamemsis. The sequence continues at coordinate 13,818,803 of JAVIAB010000101.1, forward strand.
TTACAGCTATCCCTTTAATTGCCTCCAGACATTAACCAACCAATACATGATTAGTTCATTAATAAAACATTACCAGAGCAATATCACTTCTGATAGGTAGTTATTACTAGTTATTGGTATTATTGTTTAATTTTTGTTTTGTAAAGCAGCAAGCCAGGAGTGAAATACTTGCATTGGTTATTTTTAATTTACGTAGTAGTAACTTAAGTAATACCATGAAGTATTAAGGAGAACTATCTCAATGTTTTCTCAAGAGAGAAAATACTGGATAGCTTGGTGTCATGTCATGGCATGGAAAACAGTCAACAAAACTGATATGATGATGATGATGATGCACTGTAGAATGAAGATTGTGGAAGGGCACGATCGCCTACGCCAACCGGTTGGACACATCATGATGATCTCAATGTGATCATTTAAATGATGAACTACTTCGTTTATATAATTATTATATCTAGTCTATATCATCCAGTATGGATGAAAGTAAAGAAAACAAAGGATGAAGTCTTAATATAAGATAAAAATGAAAAGAGAACTACTACTATAGTCCGTTTCATATCTCTTGCCCAACTTTTAAAATCGATATCTTTTTCACCCCTAAAAAAAAAAAATGATTAAAAAAAACATTTGGTTATTATTATTGCTTATTTGAATAATATAAATTTATAACGACCCATTGATGTAGTCAAAACTTAGTGTTTACAGTATTTTAATTTTAAAATAGCGAGTAAAAATCCATACACGGTACAATTGACGTTTTTGCACGCTTTCAACGTGAGTTGTCTGACACAATTAGACACTTGTAGAAAACACGAGGCATTGTGTGTTCCATTTCCGTTCATTCATAGGTGGAGACGTGGAACAATAACATTTATAATGAGTCTTAAAATGAAATTCTGCAGTTTACAAAACATCACAATAAAAATGTATGACTATTTTTGCAAAGAGGCTAAACGAGGAAGATTATTTCATTCTTTAGAAAACCCTGAGAATAGGACAAGACACATTTTGGATTTATCTAAACGGTCATTTAATCGCTGGATTCAAGCACGTGACCGTCAATGTTCAAAATATACAAAATCACAAGGAAGAGCAAAATTGTTGGATAATTTCGACAGTGAACTTATTAGAAGTGAAATTCGCAAAATGTTGGGTATGAATGAAACTGTTACAATAAGAAAATTAAAAGTATCGCTGAAAAAGAACAACAGTATTGAAATATCAAAGTCTACATTATGGAGGAATGTGAGAGCTGCAGGCTTTACATTCAGAAAGTATTCCAATGGACGAAACATCATCTGTGAGAAGCCACATACAGTAGTCATGAGAAGCAAGTACTTACGTGAAGTAAAAGAGGTGCGCAAGTAAGGTTATGATATTGTGTACTTGGATGAAACATGGATCAATGCTCACCACACTAACCAAAGGGAATGGCAGTCATCAGATGGAAAGATTAAGAGATTAATACCTAGCAGCAAAGGACAGCGCTTGATAATTGCTCATGCAGGTAGTCGACAACATGGACTAATACAGAATGCAGAGCTAATTTTTCTTTCAAAATCCATAGACAATCGGGATTATCACTCTGAGATGAATGGTCACATATTTCGACATTGGATTGAAAATTCTGTTCTCCCATCACTAGATCGACCATCTTGCCTAATAATGGACAATGCAGCGTACCACAACATTGTTGCACTTGAAGATAAAGTCCCGACGTCATCCAGTACAAAAGATGCTATTAAGATATGGCTCACAAAGGAGCACATACAATTTAATAACATGTACTTAAAACCTGAATTACTATCTCTAGTAAAGCAAAAACAGAGGACAAAGATTTTTCAAATAGATAAGATTATCCAAGAGCACTGTCATATAAGTTTGAGGCAAACCTTACCATGCTCATTTAAATCCAATAGAACTAATCTGGGCAAAATTAAAAGGACAAGTGGCAGATGAAAATACAACATTCAAAATATGCGATGTAAAGACTCTTGCTAATCTCGCTTTATTAAATATAGACAAAGATTATTGGGCTAAATGTGAAGACCACGTCTTAAAACAGGATGAGGAATATTGGAAAAATGACGGTTTGTGGAATGTTCAACCCCAAACAGTTATTAATCTTTTAGACTCGTCTGATTCAGAATGAAAGTATATAGCCCCCACCATGTTGGCCCCTATATTACCTTAAAATAGTTCAACAAACGGTCATTTTCAGGACCACACAACTATGAAAATTGGACATACAGGTATACCTTGATATTATCGTCCGTCCTCGAACTGAGAAGACAATAATTCTCCTGGTGTTTTTCCTTATTCAGTTATTTCCCCATTACGGCCACGCCTTTACCTAGTGAAAATTAAATCATAGACCAGCAACTACGGTAATTTCTATTATTTAGGGGTTCACAATTTACAATTTTGACAAACATCAAAGAAATTCGCCGCTTTAAGAAAACTGCAGCTGCAAGATATTTGTTAAATATACATTTAAAGGGTCTTTTGAATTATAATAACATTTGGAAAATTTCAACAGGATTTAACAAACGGTTTCTGAGCAATAGCGTTTTGAAGTTGGGCAAGGATTTGAAACGAGCTATATAAACTACACAATTCAAACAAGACAATTGAGATTTTTTGGGGCATGTTAAAGGACACAGAAGCTTACTAAAATAATTGATCTTGGAAAGGAGAAATACATGGTAAAAGAGGCAGACCAAGTCAAACTGGATAAAAAGTCACATTTAATATTTAAAATTAAACGATGGATTGGACAAGACACAAGTCCAAGTCAGCCCCAGACATTGACAACAGTTAGAGTTAGAGTACCAACCACCTGCAAAGTGAAAGTCAAACACGAGACCGAGTTGAATCAATATGAATATGGTGCTCCATGGTAACTTTCGATGCGGAGACGGCACGTAATGATGAAACGAGTATAATTAGTTACTAGCATAAATAGTTACTATATAGTATAATTTGTATAGCTCGCGGCCAAAGGTAAGTTTTCTCATTAAATTAAGCAAATCGCCATGTTTAACTTCTAAGTGACACCAACTATTCAAATCGTCTTTGAGAAAGTCTAGAGCTATTTGTCCGTAAGTCATCATCTTATTCTGTAAAAACTGATTCGCTTGTCACTGTGATAGACGCTGCAGCTGTTTCTTCCCATTACACCTCTCGATGCTAACAGTCCACTTTAACGTCAATATGTATATGTTCAAGTCAAGAAAACGCCGCTGTAAAGACACTAGAGTGTAGGATAGCAAGTGCCTGTACTGTATACGAATCCTAAAGTAACTATCAAGTGGAGGTCAGCTGGAGCACGCGACCTGTCGAGTGAGAGATATAATAAATGAATATTATTATGAGGGGAAACCTCCGAGTCGATAGATCAGCGAATCCTTTCAGGGGGAGAGGTATGTTTACAACACTCGGAAAAAAGGCACACATAATCAACAAGAGAAAAAAATAACAATAGACAGCCCGAAGTAGGATCGAACCCGTACTCCTCGACACAGCGCTTTGCCACGAGGAACAAATGCTAGGTAGAGCACACGACCAACTAAACTACTAAAAAAATAGCTATAATTGGCGATGTCTTTCGCGCATGTGTACTCTATCCTGTCTGGATCGGAGAACAACAGATGATCAACCCTGTTGTTGGACAGAAAGCCAAGGGTCAGCTTGTAAGGATAATAAATGCTAGCTGGAAGAGAGGTCATGTACCGGCAATCTGGAAAGAAACTATTATGGTGCCCATCCTCAAGCGTGGAAAAGACCCTCTAGAACCAAGTAGTTATAGACCAATTAGCCTACTGAGCTGCCTGAGTAAACTCATGGAAAGGCTGGTTAACAGAAGACATGTGGCATTTGGAGACAAAACAACAAATCGTACCACAACAAAGTGGCTTCCGTTAGCACAGATCAAATGAAGACCTGGTCACCTACATCGCACAAGAAATAGAGGATGCTTTACAAGAAAAGAAACACACACTGGCAATATGGGTCGACATGGAGAAGGTTTTGATAGGGTTTGGCGAGAGGGTTTAAAAAACAAGCTTTTTAGACTTGGCATCCAGAGTCGTTTATTCAATTGGGTCTCTCAATACCTTCAGGATAGAACGGCCAGAGTACAAGTGCAAGGTCAACTATTAAGAAAGTCTCAATCGAACAAGGTGTCCCACAAGGCGGAGTCTTGTCCCCAACACTCTTTCTAATTTTCATAAATGACATTGTAATGGACATTCCACCCAGAATAAACTCAGCAATATACGCAGATGATCTGGTGTTATAGGCTCGCGAGAAAAGTATGTCGGTGGCTGGATCCAGGATGCAAGATGCCCTAGGTGAACTTGAAAAATGGACGAACACCTGGTTCTTATCAATTAACGAAAAAAAAACTACATATACAATTTTCAGCCCATCAAGAAACACACTCTCTGCAAACTAGAAGATAAAAGATCATACACTCCCTATTGATCAAAACCCAACATATCTTGGCGTCACCATGAATCGCAGAATGACTTTGAAAAATCAGGTAGAACTTTAAAGCAGAAACTGAGGCCATCAGAGATGCTGCAACACTGGCTACTCAACACAAAAATAACATGCACAATAAATTGGTGATTTTGGCTGATGCACTGTCAGTACTATCATCTCTAAAAAGCCCAAGAACAATGAACTAGATGACTTGAGAACAACTCTGGACCAACTATGCAATAACTTCCAGAGAGTAGTCATTCAGTGGATACCATCACACTGTAATATACACGGAAACGAACGAGCAGGCAAATTAGCTAAAGAGGGAGGGAGATTACCACAAGAGAACCATCCGCTCAGTTACGATGAAGCCAAATTCATCCTCAAAGGTCAGTTCCAGAAAAAATGGAAACGAGAACACCCAAAGCATAACGAGAGTGACGGATACCACAAACTATCAAGGAGGGATCAAGTCATCATACTTCGCCTATGCACTGGCCACAATAGAATGAGAAATCATATGATCACCAAATTCAAAATAGGTACAACCAGCCTGTATCACTGTACACTGGACAATATGACTACAAAACATGTTCTACAGGATTGCCCGCAGTACACAGTCTTGAGAAGAGCAATGTGGTCCACACCCACCTCCCTGGAAGAGAAACTATATGGGGCAATCGATCCACTTAAACAGACAGCTAACTTCATGAGAGAGTCTGGAATCCTACTCTGATTCAGTCTTGATCGCTGAGAGAGAGAAAGAGAGAAAGAGATCAACCCTTCACTTCTCAATGGTCTCCTGAAACATGCTATACAATTAGAAGATGGAAGGCAACCAGGTACTCTAAATTGTCGTGCCGTAGTACGTGTTGGGTCGTAAAATATCCCAACCTGGCTGCAAAACACAACATAACGCATCACGCCAACGTGAAGTCCTTTTAAGATCGGATGATGAAGAGAACTATTCAGTTAGTGTTGTATATCCTGTCGAGGTAGCTGACAGTAGCTGGGGACGGATTTATTTTTGTATACTTTGGAAGCGTTTCCAAGAGACAATTTGTTGCTGTGCAGTGATTTTAATGCACGGAAAGTTTACTGGGAATCACCATTAGTAATGTCTAAGACATAGCTTTTGGTTCTGAGCTAAAAGAAACAGACTTGTCAATCGTAAGGCTTAATAAGATAATACGACTCGCATTAGCTATACAGGCATTCAAATATTAATCTTGCCTTGGTCTTGGCCCACATTGAACTGGAAATCTGCTGTGATCGCTTAACTTAAAATGACAGCGATCATTTTCCCTGTGCTATAGACATTCACAAAAGAATGCCAAAGAATCCTAGAAAAATAGCATACCATCACACTGTAGAAAAATTGAGTTATTTGCGGGTCAATATCATTGCACTCCGAACATGTCCATTGGTGCTCAGATCCTCTCCTCAGCAAGTCCTGCGATGTCCAGCGACTGACGACTCCAGTTCTGTGTTGGTTGATAAGTCTTCTTACACAGCCACTAAGTTTCTCGTATCTGGCTGTGCCCATCTTAACTCCATCTTTTTTCATTTGAAGTAGTGACGGGGACTCATGGTTGTCGAAGTCATGTGCCCTTAATTTACTTTACAATTTAGCTGCAGTGAGGGTTCTTAACCATTCAATTCTCTACTCTGATCCTACCACTCGTCTACTTTTTCGTGATTTTCATGTGATCGCCTTCAGACGTGACAGGAATTTGAGGGCCATTCTTGTCAGGAGCCATCTTCCCCGCTCCCATTACAAACACTTAGCTACGGTCCCTTAATACGGGAGCGCATTATCTGTATTTAGACACTCCGCGCCGACTATATAGAATTCCCCAAATGGACGGTTCGAGATTAATGATTGTTTCACATGTGTGTCCCGCAATATTATCTATATCATCTGACTTATTTGGGTGAATCTGGAAGACTCCTTTTGGACACATTTAGTGAACACCTTCGAGATATCACACAGCATACTGGCATTTTGGTGGCTCCTCATTTTTATTCATCAGACCAAGGAGCGGACAAGACATTTGTATCATTGGCATTGTCTTGTGTCACTCTTGCGACCGCAGCCGTTTCGCCCCAGAGAATCGCCTTATCGCCCAGTGGAGCTTCCTGACTCCTTTAGGTATGAATGTATCACACTCATAGTTCTCCTGGTGTCTTCTCCCCCCCCCCCACCCTTTTCTCGTAACCCTATCTATTCCTCCTCTTCATCGTCTATGGTATTCTATGTTCCACTACTACTCCCCAGTATCCCTCTCAACTCCTGTTGTCTTCATTAGTCGTCCACCTTTATCACTTGTTCTGTATCATGCCTTACCTAGTTCTTATGTTTTTATGATATTTCATTCCTAGACAATTCTCCCGTCATGACCTTAACACTCTTCAAATGTTTCCTCTTGGCTTTCGGCCCATGTGTTCGAGCAGCCACTCCTAGCTAGGCTCACTTTCCTTGTGACCATGTGGCTTCTGACCACGTTCGCGCCAAGCAACTCATAAGTCATTCTTATTCACTTCGTGACCACCTATCATCCGACCCTAGTGTTAGCCTAGTCACTCCTAGCCTAGCTCATTTCCTCCGTGATCCGTCCAAAACTAAGCATCGCTGAGAAGTTTAGTTTACTCGTGTTAAGTTTTATTGTCTTGTCTGTATATTATTTTACTATGTAGTGTATGTTTTATTTGTATACCTATCTGTGCGTGTGTGTTGTCCAATGTTCACGCTGAAGATATATTGAGCCGAAACACAGTTTCGATTGTGTTTCCTTTACTCACGTAAAACTGTTACCATACCTTTTTCTATTTTTTCCTTTCACCAACACCACCACCACTAAGTCAAGGGTAGAAATAAACGCGGAAACAGAGGCAAAGTAAGTAAACATTCATCTCAGCATGAAGTACCGCGACTGGGGTTACTGAGCTAGCTACCGAGGTCATTAAAGGGGAGTCCATCGAAAAAAAATTTCACCTCATGACGCCATCATCATTTTCTTATTCTTTTTCTGCGATCATGGCTCAATCAGACTAGGACTCCAGACTTTCTTATGAAGACAGCTGTTTGTTTAAGTGATTCGGCTGCCCTGTATAGTTCCAGGGAGGTGGGTTTGGGACACATTGTCCTCCTCAGGTCTGTGTACTGGGGGCAATCATGTAGAACCAGGGCACAGGGGCATTGGCTGGTAGTCCCTATTTTGAGATTGGTGAACATGTGGTTTCTCATTCTGTTGTGGACAGTGAGTAGGTGAAGTATAAAAAAAAAAAGTAAAGTACCCCCGTTACGCCAAGTGGCGTATAGGGAAATATGGTGTTAGTGACCCTATATTTTACAGACCTTCAGCACATGATTTTTGGGGTAATGTGGTCAGTATTGCGCCCGTGCTGCTTTACTTTCCCAGAAAAAAATCCGGTACCCATTTAAGGCTGGGTGAACCCGGAAACCGTCGGTTTGGATCGAACCCTACCCCTTGTCCGTGGTAGTCCAGTTCACTAACCACTGAGCTATCGCGGCTCCAAGGTGAAGTATGATCACTTGATAATTTGAGATATCCGTCCTTCTCCTTATACTTTAAGTGTTCTTGTCTACATTTTTCATGTACTAGCCTTTGATGATGAATTTGACTTCATCGTAGCTGACGAGATGGTTCTCTTGTGATAATCTCCCTTCCTCTTTGGCTAATTTGTCTGCGCGTTCATTTCTGTGTATATTATAGTGTGATGGTATCCACTGGATGACCACTCTCTGAAAGTTATTGCACAATTGGTCTAGGGGTTTTTTCAGGTTATCTAGCTCCCTGTACTGGGGTGGGAAGGTGGGGAGTGGGGTTTAGAGCTGTTATAACTGACAGTGCATCAGTCAGTATCACCAATTTCTTGTGCATGTTATTTTGTGTTGGATAGCCAGTTTTACAGCGTCTTCGAGGGCTTCAGTTTATGCTTTATAGTTGTTTGAGAATTTCCCAGTAGCTGTTGATCTGGTTATCTCTTTCTGGTTATTCAACCTCAAGAACACATCTCCTCCTCCTTTTCTGGTGGTGTTTGTTGCAGATCTATCCGTTGTATATGTGTGACCAGGAGTCCTGTGGATAGTTGTCGTTTACGTTCTTTTGTTCTTTGGTTATGGAAGAGAGGTCATGTACCGGCAATCTGGAAAGAAACTATTATGGTGCCCATCCTCAAGCGTGGAAAAGACCCTCTAGAACCAAGTAGTTATAGACCAATTAGCCTACTGAGCTGCCTGAGTAAACTCATGGAAAGGCTGGTTAACAGAAGACATGTGGCATTTGGAGACAAAACAACAAATCGTACCACAACAAAGTGGCTTCCGTTAGCACAGATCAAATGAAGACCTGGTCACCTACATCGCACAAGAAATAGAGGATGCTTTACAAGAAAAGAAACACACACTGGCAATATGGGTCGACATGGAGAAGGTTTTTGATAGGGTTTGGCGAGAGGGTTTAAAAAACAAGCTTTTTAGACTTGGCATCCAGAGTCGTTTATTCAATTGGGTCTCTCAATACCTTCAGGATAGAACGGCCAGAGTACAAGTGCAAGGTCAACTATTAAGAAAGTCTCAATCGAACAAGGTGTCCCACAAGGCGGAGTCTTGTCCCCAACACTCTTTCTAATTTTCATAAATGACATTGTAATGGACATTCCACCCAGAATAAACTCAGCAATATACGCAGATGATCTGGTGTTATAGGCTCGCGAGAAAAGTATGTCGGTGGCTGGATCCAGGATGCAAGATGCCCTAGGTGAACTTGAAAAATGGACGAACACCTGGTTCTTATCAATTAACGAAAAAAAAAACTACATATACAATTTTCAGCCCATCAAGAAACACACTCTCTGCAAACTAGAAGATAAAAGATCATACACTCCCTATTGATCAAAACCCAACATATCTTGGCGTCACCATGAATCGCAGAATGACTTTGAAAAATCAGGTAGAACTTTAAAGCAGAAACTGAGGCCATCAGAGATGCTGCAACACTGGCTACTCAACACAAAAATAACATGCACAATAAATTGGTGATTTTGGCTGATGCACTGTCAGTACTATCATCTCTAAAAAGCCCCAAGAACAATGAACTAGATGACTTGAGAACAACTCTGGACCAACTATGCAATAACTTCCAGAGAGTAGTCATTCAGTGGATACCATCACACTGTAATATACACGGAAACGAACGAGCAGGCAAATTAGCTAAAGAGGGAGGGAGATTACCACAAGAGAACCATCCGCTCAGTTACGATGAAGCCAAATTCATCCTCAAAGGTCAGTTCCAGAAAAAATGGAAACGAGAACACCCAAAGCATAACGAGAGTGACGGATACCACAAACTATCAAGGAGGGATCAAGTCATCATACTTCGCCTATGCACTGGCCACAATAGAATGAGAAATCATATGATCACCAAATTCAAAATAGGTACAACCAGCCTGTATCACTGTACACTGGACAATATGACTACAAAACATGTTCTACAGGATTGCCCGCAGTACACAGTCTTGAGAAGAGCAATGTGGTCCACACCCACCTCCCTGGAAGAGAAACTATATGGGGCAATCGATCCACTTAAACAGACAGCTAACTTCATGAGAGAGTCTGGAATCCTACTCTGATTCAGTCTTGATCGCTGAGAGAGAGAAAGAGAGAAAGAGATCAACCCTTCACTTCTCAATGGTCTCCTGAAACATGCTATACAATTAGAAGATGGAAGGCAACCAGGTACTCTAAATTGTCGTGCCGTAGTACGTGTTGGGTCGTAAAATATCCCAACCTGGCTGCAAAACACAACATAACGCATCACGCCAACGTGAAGTCCTTTTAAGATCGGATGATGAAGAGAACTATTCAGTTAGTGTTGTATATCCTGTCGAGGTAGCTGACAGTAGCTGGGGACGGATTTATTTTTGTATACTTTGGAAGCGTTTCCAAGAGACAATTTGTTGCTGTGCAGTGATTTTAATGCACGGAAAGTTTACTGGGAATCACCATTAGTAATGTCTAAGACATAGCTTTTGGTTCTGAGCTAAAAGAAACAGACTTGTCAATCGTAAGGCTTAATAAGATAATACGACTCGCATTAGCTATACAGGCATTCAAATATTAATCTTGCCTTGGTCTTGGCCCACATTGAACTGGAAATCTGCTGTGATCGCTTAACTTAAAATGACAGCGATCATTTTCCCTGTGCTATAGACATTCACAAAAGAATGCCAAAGAATCCTAGAAAAATAGCATACCATCACACTGTAGAAAAATTGAGTTATTTGCGGGTCAATATCATTGCACTCCGAACATGTCCATTGGTGCTCAGATCCTCTCCTCAGCAAGTCCTGCGATGTCCAGCGACTGACGACTCCAGTTCTGTGTTGGTTGATAAGTCTTCTTACACAGCCACTAAGTTTCTCGTATCTGGCTGTGCCCATCTTAACTCCCATCTTTTTTCATTTGAAGTAGTGACGGGGACTCATGGTTGTCGAAGTCATGTGCCCTTAATTTACTTTACAATTTAGCTGCAGTGAGGGTTCTTAACCATTCAATTCTCTACTCTGATCCTACCACTCGTCTACTTTTTCGTGATTTTCATGTGATCGCCTTCAGACGTGACAGGAATTTGAGGGCCATTCTTGTCAGGAGCCATCTTCCCCGCTCCCATTACAAACACTTAGCTACGGTCCCTTAATACGGGAGCGCATTATCTGTATTTAGACACTCCGCGCCGACTATATAGAATTCCCCAAATGGACGGTTCGAGATTAATGATTGTTTCACATGTGTGTCCCGCAATATTATCTATATCATCTGACTTATTTGGGTGAATCTGGAAGACTCCTTTTGGACACATTTAGTGAACACCTTCGAGATATCACACAGCATACTGGCATTTTGGTGGCTCCTCATTTTTATTCATCAGACCAAGGAGCGGACAAGACATTTGTATCATTGGCATTGTCTTGTGTCACTCTTGCGACCGCAGCCGTTTCGCCCCAGAGAATCGCCTTATCGCCCAGTGGAGCTTCCTGACTCCTTTAGGTATGAATGTATCACACTCATAGTTCTCCTGGTGTCTTCTCCCCCCCCCCACCCCTTTTCTCGTAACCCTATCTATTCCTCCTCTTCATCGTCTATGGTATTCTATGTTCCACTACTACTCCCCAGTATCCCTCTCAACTCCTGTTGTCTTCATTAGTCGTCCACCTTTATCACTTGTTCTGTATCATGCCTTACCTAGTTCTTATGTTTTTATGATATTTCATTCCTAGACAATTCTCCCGTCATGACCTTAACACTCTTCAAATGTTTCCTCTTGGCTTTCGGCCCATGTGTTCGAGCAGCCACTCCTAGCTAGGCTCACTTTCCTTGTGACCATGTGGCTTCTGACCACGTTCGCGCCAAGCAACTCATAAGTCATTCTTATTCACTTCGTGACCACCTATCATCCGACCCTAGTGTTAGCCTAGTCACTCCTAGCCTAGCTCATTTCCTCCGTGATCCGTCCAAAACTAAGCATCGCTGAGAAGTTTAGTTTACTCGTGTTAAGTTTTATTGTCTTGTCTGTATATTATTTTACTATGTAGTGTATGTTTTATTTGTATACCTATCTGTGCGTGTGTGTTGTCCAATGTTCACGCTGAAGATATATTGAGCCGAAACACAGTTTCGATTGTGTTTCCTTTACTCACGTAAAACTGTTACCATACCTTTTTCTATTTTTTCCTTTCACCAACACCACCACCACTAAGTCAAGGGTAGAAATAAACGCGGAAACAGAGGCAAAGTAAGTAAACATTCATCTCAGCATGAAGTACCGCGACTGGGTTACTGAGCTAGCTACCGAGGTCATTAAAGGGGAGTCCATCGAAAAAAAATTTCACCTCATGACGCCATCATCATTTTCTTATTCTTTTTCTGCGATCATGGCTCAATCAGACTAGGACTCCAGACTTTCTTATGAAGACAGCTGTTTGTTTAAGTGATTCGGCTGCCCTGTATAGTTCCAGGGAGGTGGGTTTGGGACACATTGTCCTCCTCAGGTCTGTGTACTGGGGGCAATCATGTAGAACCAGGGCACAGGGGCATTGGCTGGTAGTCCCTATTTTGAGATTGGTGAACATGTGGTTTCTCATTCTGTTGTGGACAGTGAGTAGGTGAAGTATAAAAAAAAAAAGTAAAGTACCCCCGTTACGCCAAGTGGCGTATAGGGAAATATGGTGTTAGTGACCCTATATTTTACAGACCTTCAGCACATGATTTTTGGGGTAATGTGGTCAGTATTGCGCCCGTGCTGCTTTACTTTCCCAGAAAAAAATCCGGTACCCATTTAAGGCTGGGTGAACCCGGAAACCGTCGGTTTGGATCGAACCCTACCCCTTGTCCGTGGTAGTCCAGTTCACTAACCACTGAGCTATCGCGGCTCCAAGGTGAAGTATGATCACTTGATAATTTGAGATATCCGTCCTTCTCCTTATACTTTAAGTGTTCTTGTCTACATTTTTCATGTACTAGCCTTTGATGATGAATTTGACTTCATCGTAGCTGACGAGATGGTTCTCTTGTGATAATCTCCCTTCCTCTTTGGCTAATTTGTCTGCGCGTTCATTTCTGTGTATATTATAGTGTGATGGTATCCACTGGATGACCACTCTCTGAAAGTTATTGCACAATTGGTCTAGGGGTTTTTTCAGGTTATCTAGCTCCCTGTACTGGGGTGGGAAGGTGGGGAGTGGGGTTTAGAGCTGTTATAACTGACAGTGCATCAGTCAGTATCACCAATTTCTTGTGCATGTTATTTTTGTGTTGGATAGCCAGTTTTACAGCGTCTTCGAGGGCTTCAGTTTATGCTTTATAGTTGTTTGAGAATTTCCCAGTAGCTGTTGATCTGGTTATCTCTTTCTGGTTATTCAACCTCAAGAACACATCTCCTCCTCCTTTTCTGGTGGTGTTTGTTGCAGATCTATCCGTTGTATATGTGTGACCAGGAGTCCTGTGGATAGTTGTCGTTTACGTTCTTTTGTTCTTTGGTTATGGAAGGCCCCGCTATCACTGCAAACGAATTAAAATCCATAATTGCTCAACCGCCCGTGCCAGTGGAATCATCCGAATTACTAGCTCATCTCCAAAACAAAGAAAGGTAAATGCAGTCCCCATCATAGCAGTCCCAGCACATGCCAAACGACATAAGGCGAAACCACACAGAAAATGAACACAGCCAACTGTTCCCTGTCATACGATATCATCATTCATCGTAAACAATTGGAATATAGAAACATGATTAAAACGGATGAAACACACAGCTCACGGTGTGCACAGAGCACCTAACTCAGTAGCTCCTGCAACAAGCCGGACTTGGAATATGAGGAAACTGCAACAAGGAACACTTTCATACATAGTGTTCAATGGTTCCTGCCGCCTATCCACCATATTGACAAAAAAAAACGTAACTTTTATTGGGTTGCATGTCATGTGCAGAATGTAACTGTTCCAACAGCGCGACTGAAAGATCTGTCTCCAGATCTTCCATTTCTTCTGTTGTCAAGTTCAAGATCTCTTTGATGTCTTGAATCCATCTCCTTTTTTATCTTTCCATGTCTCATCTTCCTGGAACATGCCTTCCTTTACTATTCTTTCTAGTCCATTGTGTTTTATGTGGCTACACTATTTAATTTTCCTGTGTACGATGTTGTTTGTAAACCAGTTCTTTCAAATACTTAAGACATTTTAATATGTTTTCATTTCTCTTTTTCATTATTCAAAGTATCCTATGGATTTTTCTATAGCATTGTGTATCCTGTGAACCAATTTTCTTCATTGTTGTTTTGTGAGACTGTTCATGATTCACAACCATATTTTGCTAATAGTAGGATACATGTCCTCATTTGTTGTAATTTTACCGCCTTGTTGTCGTTTACGTGTTTTCTGCTTTGTGCTTTCTCTCTGTGTCTAGGTGCCCTTTTTTCATGATTCCTATTATGTATTTTTAAAGTTCTGGTATTTTATATTTCCCATGGGGAGTCATACAGGATGGGCGTATGGCTTTTGGCATTGTTTGGGACAGTACTGGATCGCTAGTTGTCATTTCCTAGGAGATTGTGTGAAGTTGCTCCTCTTTAGTCTTCCATTTGCGAAGCTGGTTTTTCTTTGGTGCATGGATGGTTTGTGAACCTTTTGTATCTCTCCGCTTGTTGCATTATTTTAGTTTTCTGTCTATCTTCCAAAAGATGTAGGCCTGTTACTGCTTCTAGAGTATCTATAGGTGTAGATTTCCTAGCACCAGTGATGATACGGGCAGCCTGGTCGTCTATTCTATTAACTTTGCTAAGTCTTATTTGGAAGATGTAGCCCAGACTGTGTGTACTCTTCTTGGACTGGTCTTACTCTTCCTCTGTCGTTTCAAATTATTGCTGTCTGCTTCCCAGTCCGTTCCTTCTAATTTTGTTCATGTCTATTCGTTTTCTTGCTCTTTTGTCTATCTTATTTATGCTTGCCATTCTGCGATCCTTGGTGACATCAAGATATGTAAGGTTTTGATCAATAGGAAGTGTGTGGTCTTTCATCTTCAAACCTGCAGAGTGTTTCTTCTTCTATCATTTACACGGATGGTTCTGTAACCCGCGGTTGGCGTTTCGTGGCACACCAACATGGTAGAGAAGTGGCTAGGGAATATGGTAACTGTAGCACTACGATGACCAGTGCATTGGGAAAGGCCAGTTGGTCATCTGTACTCATGTTCAGTCCCTATCCTGATTGTTTTGTGGTTAGGAGGCAGTTGATTTTCAGGACCCAGGTAAGCCTTCTGTTGATCATCTTCTCCACAAGCTTTCCCTAACATCCGCGGAGACTGTAATTGTTTGGGATTGTGTGTGTGTGTGTAGATTTCCTGGTTTCACGATAGGCTGTGTATGGGTGACCTTCCTGGTTTTATTAGAGCCAGTCTTCAGTACCATCATCATCGAGTGCCGTCTCTGTATTGAAGGTTGGCTACAATGGAACGCCATTCTGCTCTGTCTCTTGCTTCGATGGTGTAGGTTGTGATAGGCTGACTTGTCCATCTTTTGATATTACTCGTCCATGTTAGTCAAAATTGACAATCACGAAGATATAGACTTTCATTAATGGATGCTTACGCAGGATAAAAGGATGGAAATGGCAGGACAAAATCACTAACATAGAATTATGGAAATGTACCAGTCAAACACCAGTGGATAAAGAGATACAGCGAAGACGATGGCGCTGGCTAGGACACACACTACGGAAGCCAACTGAGAGTATTACACAACAGGCCCTTTTCTGGAATCCCCAGGGGAAAAGACAAAGAGGAAGACCAAGGAATTCTTGGAGAAGACAGATAGAAGCAGAGATGAAGATGATGGGGAAGACATGGAATGATCTTAAATGAATGGCAAAAAACAGAACGACTTGGAAAGTGTTTGTTGAAGACCTATACTCCACTGGGAGCTAAAAAAAGGTTGAAGAACATCATCATCATCGAGTGCCGTCTCCGCAACGAAGGTTGGCTACCATGGAGCGCCATTCTGCTCTGTCTCTTGCTTTCATGGTGCAGGTTGTCATAGGCTGATTCGTCCATCTTTTGATGTTATTCGTCCATGTTAGTCTTGGTCTGCCTCTGCCTCTTTTACCTTGTATTTTCCCCTTCAGGATTACTTTTAGTAGGCTGTTGTGTCTTTTAACATGGCCCACAAATCGCATTTGTCTTGTTTGAATTGTGCTTAGTAGTTCTCTTTTCATTTTTAGTTGTTTTAAGACTTCATCGTTTGTTTTCTTTTCCTTCTATCCAATTCTACCTATTCTTCTATATATCCACATTTCAAAGGCTTCAATTCTCTGTTCTGTTTTCTTGTCTAATGTCCATGTTTCTGCACCATATAGGAATATTGAGAAGATGTAACATTCTGCTATTCTTAGTTTATGTGTCAGTAGAGGAATTTAAATATCTAGGAAGTCTAGTGACAAACGACAATTCACAAACAGCAGAGATAGACTCAAGATGCAACAAAGCTTGTCAAATCATTGGACAGCTATCACCACCATTGTCTAACAAGGAAATAATTCTAGAGGTAAAACGGGCACTCTACAATGGTTTTGGTTATTCGAAGGCCCCGGTATCACTACAAATGAATTAAAATCCATAATTGCTCAACTACTTGTTTCAGTGGAATCATCTGAATTAAAATTCATCTCATTAAAAGATCCAAACAAAGAAAGGCAGCTGCAGTCTCCTTCTAAAGCAGCTACAGCACACGGCAAAAGACATAGGCCAAGCGGCACCAAAAGTGAATGCAACTGACTATCCTTCGTCATAAGACATCATCATTCATCATAAGCAATCGAAATATTGAAACACGATCCAGATGAAAAACACAGCTCATCATGTGCAGAGAGCACTAACTCAGTACCTCTGGCAGCAAGCCAGTAACATAAATGTAACAGGACACATGTACGGACTTAGCATTGTGTAAAATATTCACAATACAATAAAAATAAACAGATTGGAAAAAGATAGTCTTAACCTGCATTCTATTCAGTACTTATCATTATAGTACTTTGACATCAGAATAGCATACTGTGAACCAACAACACGATTATGAACTAAATACCATAGTTGGTCATATCTTTAACACACACAATCTATTTGACTAGGACAGCATGTTAACACTGATCAAATTATTTATTGATTTTGTTTAAAATTAGCCAAGCTGACAGCATATATTTTAAAAGAAGGAGGGAGGTGTATGTTGGCCATGTCATGAGAAGAGAATCTAAAATCAAAACTTCAAATAGGAAAGAGGGCAAAATAAAATGAGGACAATATAGAACACTAGAAAGAAACTTTGTAGAACTTCTGCAAGACAGTGGTCTTCATCTTCTACCTTTCAGCTCCATATGGAACTTCTGCAAGACAGTGGTCTTCATCTTCTACCTTTCAGCTCCCTGTGGAACTTCTGCAAGACAGTGGTCTTCATCTTCTACCTTTCAGCTCCCTGTGGAACTTCTGCAAGACAGTGGTCTTCATCTTCTACCTTTCAGCTCCCTGTGGAACTTCTGCAAGACAGTGGTCTTCATCTTCTACCTTTCAGCTCCCTGTGGAACTTCTGCAAGACAGTGGTCTTCATCTTCTACCTTTCAGCTCCCTGTGGGACTTCTGCAAGACAGTGGTCTTCATCTTCTACCTTTCAGCTCCCTGTGGAACTTCTGCAAGACAGTGGTCTTCATCTTCTACCTTTCAGCTCCCTGTGGAACTTCTGCAAGACAGTGGTCTTCATCTTCTACCTTTCAGCTCCCCGTGGAACTTCTGCAAGACAGTGGTCTTCATCTTCTACCTTTCAGCTCCCTGTGGAACTTCTGCAAGACAGTGGTCTTCATCTTCTACCTTTCAGCTCCCTGTGGAACTTCTGCAAGACAGTGGTTTTCATCTTCTACCTTTCAGCTCCCTGTGGAACTTCTGCAAGACAGTGGTTTTCATCTTCTACCTTTCAGCTCCCTGTGGAACTTCTGCAAGACAGTGGTCTTCATCTTCTACCTTTCAGCTCCCTGTGGAACTTCTACAAGACAGTAGTGGTTTCACATTATTATGTAGCCTTAACATAGATGGACTTTTATGTGATGTCATTCTTGGCTTTGTAGCTCCATCTGTCCCTGCTAATGGTGGAATGTAATGGCAGTTCTTGAAACCCGTGTACTTCAAAGAGATCACATTTATCTGATGTTATAACAGCAAGAAATTTTCTTCCTCTATCTTACTATGGTCAGTGAGAGGGTCTCTGAGAGAATGAAAGAAAGAAAGAAAAAGAACTAAAGATAGAGGGAAAAAAGAAGAAAGAACAAAGTGCTTCTTTGGTGTGATTATCAATAAGTCATTGTGAGTAAACATGTACGAGTGATATAGAAATATGGTGTACAATTATCCCTGGAACATCACAACCCACATAACAATTTTTCTGGAATACAAACAAAAATCACATACATTCAATACACAAATGCTGGAGGTGTTTTCTCTAATGAGTTCTAATGTCATCTTGATGTGAAGAAGCAATCTCTAATACAATGCAATAGTTATACAGATTCAATTCTGCAAATAAGATTTTGTGATTATTTCATAAAGTGTGATAAAACTTTCACTCAAATATCACATTAGTAAGACTTCTCTCTTGTATGTGCTTTCATTTAAATTAATTATCAATTTCATTTTGCAAGTTAATCATTTACCACAAAGATCACATTTCTGATATTTCTTTCCATGTGTATTGTTCAAGAACAATGAAATTACAACTCTGGTTAAGTTCTTTACCAAACATTACATTTGTTTGTTTAATCTCTGGAATGTTTTCTTTTATGATTCTTCATACATTTATTTCTAGTAAATCCTTCATTACAAACATCACATTTGTAAGGTTTATCTCCAGTATGTGTTCTTTTATGATATGTCAATTTACTAGTCTGAGTAAATCCTTTACTACAAATATCACATTTATAAGGTTTATCTCCTGTATGAATTCTTTTATGAATTATCAATTTACTGCTTTGATTAAATCCTTTACCACAAACATCACATTTGTAAAGCTTATCTACTGTATGTGTTCTTTTATGAACTATCAAGGTACTACTGTGAGTAAATTTTTTACCACAAACATCACATTTGTAAGGTTTATCTCCTGTGTGTGTTCTTTTATGTTCTATCAAGGTACCACTGTGAGTAAATCTTTTACCACAAACATCACATTTGTAAGGTTTATCTCCTGTATGTATTCTTTTATGAATGTTTAATTTATCACTTTTAGTATATCTGTTACCACAAACATCACATTTGTAAGGTTTATCTCCTGTATGTGTTCTTTTATGACCTCTCAAGCCACCATTTTGAGCAAATCCTTTACCACAAACATCACATTTGTAAGGTTTATCTCCACTATGTATTATTTTATGAGCTATCAAGTTACCATTTTGAGTAAATCCTTTACTACAAACATCACATTTGTAAGGTTTGTCTTCCATATGTGTTGTTTTATGACCTAACAAGCTACCACTTTTAGTAAATCCTTTACCACAGACATCACATTTGTAAGGTTTATCTCCTGTATGTGTTCTTTTATGACCTATCAAGCCACCGGATTGAGCAAATCCTTTACCACAGACATCACATTTGTAAGGTTTCTCCCCAGTATGTGTTCTTTTATGACCTATCAAGCCACCAGACTGAGTAAATCCTTTACCACAAACATCACATTTATAAGGTTTATCTCCTGTGTGTATTCTTTTATGACGTATCAAGCAATCACTTTTAGCAAATCCTTTATCACAAACATCACATTTGTAAGGTGCATCTTCAGTATGTGTTCTTTTATGAATTATTAAGTTACCATTTTGTGCAAATCCTTTGCCACAAATATCACATTTGTAAGGTTTATCTCCTGTGTGTATTCTTTTATGATCAATCAAACTACCATTTTTAGTAAATACTTTATCACAAACATCACATTTGTATGGTTTATCACCTGTATGTCTTATTCTATGAATCATTAATTTACCATTATGAGCAAATCCTTTTCCACAAACATCACACTTGTAAGGTCTATCTCCTGTATGTGTTCTTTTATGAAGTATCAAATGATTTTTTTCATCAAATCCTTTACCACAAACATCACAATTGTATGGTTTATCGCCTGTTCTTTTCTCTAAAACACAAAAGTCATCCAGAGAAATCTTAGATGTGATGTCTACAACCATTTTCTGGTATTTCCTAAATTTAACTGAAATATCACTGTCCTCATTGATCAACTTAAAATCCTCTGTTTCTTTTTTCATGTGTTCAATGATTCTTGTGTGATCCAACAGATTTTCAGAGAAAATATCTTGTCCTGTAAGTTGGGAGTGAACATCACCCTGGGAGTTGGTGATGCAGCTCCAATTATTAGCACAAGGTTCTGAAATGTGGAGACAAAGAATGAAACTAAATACATTTTAAAACAAAACATGGATAAATGAATGTCTACACTATGTAATGGACTGTTAATTTAACAATACTACACCTAAGATGAGTAGGTTTAATGATGTTAATTCATGTGGTAATACTATTGCTGATTCCAACTGGAAGTGGTAATGGTATTACAGATGCTACTGGTAACATTTCTAATGAATACTGTTAATATTAATGCTAATTACTGATAATGTTATTACTGATTATTATAGTGATCATATTTCTGACAATTACCAACAGCATTACTCATTACTCTTTTAATAATGAATAATAAAATACATGTACTGACAACAAAAAAGGTCATTAGAACAGGAAACAAAGTGGGAATGTATCGACAAATTACACCAATGTGTCAGGTAATGGTGTGAACTATCAGCAGATTTATTCAAAATGTTTAGTGAGATAATACTAGGATCCATAAAGGACATACCAGGAATACCAGTCAGGGGTCACAGTATAAACAACCTGAGGTCCTGACACAACCTTAATCACTAAGAGTGAAAATGATCTACATCTCTATCTGAGATATGTTGCTAACACAGATTTAATCACTAAGAGTGGAAATGATCTACATCTCTATCTGAGATATGTTGCTAACACAGTTTTAATCACTAAGAGTGGAAATGATCTACATCTCTAGATATGTTGCTAACACAGTTTTAATCACTAAAAGTGGAAATGATCTACATCTCTACCTGAGATATGTTGCTAACACAGTTTTAATCACTAAGAGTGGAAATGATCTACATCTCTAGATATGTTGCTAACACAGTTTTAATCACTAAGAGTGGAAATGATCTACATCTCTATCTGAGATATGTTGCTAACACAGTTTTAATCACTAAGAGTGGAAATGATCTACATCTCTAGATATGCTGCTAACACAGTTTTAATCACTAAGAGTGGAAATGATCTACATCTCTAGATATGTTGCTAACACAGTTTTAATCACTAAGAGTGGAAATGATCTACATCTCTAGATATGTTGCTAACACAGTTTTAATCACTAAGAGTGGAAATGATCTACATCTCTAGATATGTTGCTAACACAGTTTTAATCACTAAGAGTGGAAATGATCTACATCTCTAGATATGTTGCTAACATAGTTTTAATCAGTAAGAGTGAAAATCATTTATAGTAGAACTTCTGGCTGGCACAGTGGGCCAAGATGGCCACCTAGTCCAATCAGGTTTAGGTCTAGTGGTATTTTTGTTGCGTTGTGTTTTCAATTGATTATTTTATGGTCTAGATTATTGTTGACAGAGACAGTTGTGAACTGGTGGCATTCACCTGATCACAAAGTGAACATGATTGTGGCACCGATACATTTTGTGGGCGAGAGACTTTTCATTGGAGTGGAACGATACCAAGCCATGACTTAGTCCTGTGACAGGATGTGAGATTGGGGTTTACATGTAAATTCACCAAACTATACACTGCGGTGGTATTGAGTATTTTATCAAAGTGGAGGTCTGAAGTCACATTTTGCGACAGCGATTCTTAGGGTACACTCACAGATCATGAAGTCTACACAGATTCAGTGCAGGTATATGAATGATGTAAAGTTAAAGTAAAGACTTTAGTCCCAATAGTAAACAGACAGAGGTAATGGTTTAACAAAGAAAAAGACATCTCGTAAATGTACAATTAAAGTAAATGGGAGAATATTAAAACAGGTCAATGAATTCAAACACCTAAGAATGATGTTAACTACATATGGTAGGTGTACAACAGAGATGAGGTGCTGATCGGCTCAGGCAAAGGCAGCATTCTAAAGAATGAGGAAATTATGAGATTAATTTTTGTCAATGGAAATAAATAAAAAAATTCATCAGTGTTTTGTGGAGCCAAACTTATTTTTTCCTCACTGAGTGAATTCTTTATAATTGTTAAAAATCGAACAGCTGACAGAAGGTCACAGTCTTCATATATCTGTACAAGGGTCACCAGAATGAAACAGATAGTATTCTCCAGACCTGGTCAACAATTTTGCTGAATCTGCTGGATTATCACCAGAATGATTCTGACATTCTTCTCCTGATCTGGTTAGCAATGATCATGTTAGATTTGAAGACCTACCACCAAATTAAGCAGAGACACCTACAAACATGTCACCAATAATTGACTTGCCTTCTCTTTTACACATCTTGTCCTCCCAACTTGGACCAGGCTGTCCTTCTATCCCCAGTCCTGTCACTCCCTCACTGAAACTCTCAACTTTAATGACTTGACTACTCCAATCTTTGCATATTAGATCCTCTTCAGATTTCTGAAAAAAATGAAAAAACTAAATGAAAAAAACCTTCAGAGACTTGTATTTAAAGGCTTGGTCACCTAAGAGTCCATGACAATGTTCGATTTATGCTCAATGCTGACAAGTTTCGATTTATGAACACTATAATTAATTATAGTTAGTTACACTGTAATGTTTGATAATAGAGAAATGTGAAAGTCTCTCAATAACAATTATTAGAGAGTTATCAAGTTACTGATGAGGAAACATCACTGTGATTTGTAGAATGGACGTCTGGGTCTGTAGGATCAAGGAGAGGTAGTTGAGGAGACATACCAGGACTGTGGTTAGTTAGTCTCAAGATTATCCTCAGTGCACAAATGGAGTAGAATTTGATGAGGTACTGGAATCTTTTCAGAAGACTGTTTTAGTAATCTCCAGGTTAGAATAAAAGCTTGACAGTGTTCTATTATCTATCATCTTTGAAGAAATGCTCTAAGCATAATTCTCCTATCGTGATGTATATGTAGTTAGTACCTCCACAGATACTTCCAGGTATTCTTACTTCTTCTTATACTTTACAGGTATTCAAAACCTCCTTAGTCGCCTCTTATGACGTGTTGTGGGTGGTGGTGGCTCTATTCTTTTCTCCCCTCTCTGTGAGATCACCGGTACCATACAGGGGTGCAAGGTATAATTAATCAAATTTGGGTCCTCAAATTCTATTTTGAGTCTCAAGAAAATTTGAAACTGAAGTGATATGCAAGTTTATTGAACTTCTTGTTCTACATCATTTGCAATTAAATGGGCATGCATTCGGGGCCTCGGTAGCCTAGGGAAAACCAGCCGACTGGGCTACCTACGTTCAGACAACTTGTGTTCAGTTCCTGCCAGAAGCAGTGTGAATTATACTCGTGGTTGGGAAAAAAATAATAAACCCCCCCCCCCGTTGACCCAGCCATTGGCAGAAATGGGCACCAGAGTAGTACTCTAGGAAGATGAAGAATGCCGCCTCGCATCGTGAGTTTTGATGCTTGAAGCAACACTATCCAGAAGTCTCTGAACACTACTGAATAGGCGGCCGAGCAAATATGGGTGAAAGTTCACATGCTAAGATGCCAATAGAAGTCTCGTACTTTACCGTCACATGTTCCATGGTCAACTTCATCGTTCATGGTATTCATCTCTTCTAGGCTAATCATTTCAGATTAGTCCACATAACATTACACAAAAGCTCAACAATTAAAAACAAACAATTGACACTGTCTTGTGGTTGAATGTACATTGATCAACTATTGTCTGGATCTGTTTTATTAGCCAGTTCATAAGGACATCTAAAATCACTATAATATATACATGTCAACCAAAAATGGTAACACCTACCATCTTCAATATCAAGATCCTTAGTGTAAGTAAATAAATAGAATTTCACTTTAAGGTTCATATTGTTCATCTTCTTCTCAGTATCACCCTTAGGGTGTAGTGACTTATGACCCCAGCTTTGAGTTGATTTACCAGTCTTTAGCTCCTGCTAAAATGTTACATCTTCTCAATATTCCTATATGGTGCTGAAACATGGACATTAGACAAGAAAACAGAACAGAGAATTGAAGCCTTTGAAATGTGGATATATAGAAGAATAGGTAGAATTGGATGGAAGGAAAGAAAACAAATGACAAAGTCTTAAAACAACTAAAAATGAAAAGAGAACTTCTGAACACAATTAGAACAAGACAAATGCGATTCTTAGGCCATGTTAAAAGACACAACAGCCTACTGAAAGTGATCCTGGAGGGGAAAATACAAGGTAAAAGAGGCAGAGGCAGACCAAGATTAACATGGACGAGTAACATCAAAAGATGGACAAATCAACCGATGACAACCTGCACCATCAAAGCAAGAGATAGAGCAAAATGGCGCTCCATGGTAGCCAACCTTCGTTGCGGAGACGGCACTCAATGATGATGATGAGCTCCTGCAGTGCTAGTAGAGTATCATCCTTTTAGACTTGTTGTGATCTAGCTTGGGCCCTTTCTAAATCACATTTAAGAAAGATTAGAACATGTGAGATGCACAAGAATGACAAATGATATAAACCACAACACCTTTTAGGTGTCAGTGAGGGAGAAAAGAAGAAGGAGAAAGAAGAAGTGATCTAGTTAAAGTAGATTCACAATCATTGTGTGAATCATTTACTTCTTCTGTATCCCAGAGAGCATTTAGTATGTCAAACTTTTCCAATGCTCAGCCACTCTCCAAAATTGTCAAATCAGCTATTCTACAGACAAAACTTTCTCTAATGATATCACTTATTATTTTATCTGCAAGTAGTTTGAGACTGATTCTATACCATCTTTTTCTCTAAATATCTTATTTACTGTTTTGACTCTTGTCACTCCAGCCATATTTCTCAAACATCTCATTTCTGTGCTGCCTTGTTTCCCCTTGTCACATTTCTCAAATATCTCATTTCTGTGCTGCCTTGTTTCCCCTTGTCACCCTAGCCACATTTCTCAAACATCTCATTTCTGTGCTGCCTTGTTTCTCTTGTCACTGCAGTCACATTTCTCAAACATCTCATTTCTGTGCTGCCTTGTTTCCCCTTGTCACATTTCTCAAATATCTCATTTCTGTGCTGCCTTGTTTCCCCTTGTCACCCCAGCCATATTTCTCAAACATCTCATTTCTGTGCTGCCTTGTTTCCTTGTCACTGCAGCCACATTTCTCAAACATCTCATTTCTGTGCTGCCTTGTTTCTCTTGTCACTGCAGCCACATTTCTCAAACATCTCATTTCTGTGCTGCCTTGTTTCTCTTGTCACTGCAGCCACATTTCTCAAACATCTCATTTCTGTGCTGCCTTGTTTCTCTTGTCACTGCAGCCACATTTCTCAAACATCTCATTTCTGTGCTGCCTTGTTTCTCTTGTCACTGCAGCCACATTTCTCAAACATCTCATTTCTGTGCTGCCTTGTTTCCCCTTGTCACCCTAGCCACATTTCTCAAACATCTCATTTCTGTGCTGCCTTGTTTCCCCTTGCCACCCCAGTCACATTTCTCAAATATCTCATTTCTGTGCTGCCTTGTTTCCCCTTGTCACCCTAGCCACATTTCTCAAACATCTCATTTCTGTGCTGCCTTGTTTCCCCTTGTCACCCTAGCCACATTTCTCAAATATCTCATTTCTGTGCTGCCTTGTTTCCCCTTGTCACTCCAGCCACATTTCTCAAACATCTCATTTCTGTGCTGCCTTGTTTCCCCTTGTCACCCTAGCCACATTTCTCAAACATCTCATTTCTGTGCTGCCTTGTTTCCCCTTGCCACCCCAGTCACATTTCTCAAATATCTCATTTCTGTGCTGCCTTGTTTCCCCTTGTCACCCTAGCCACATTTCTCAAACATCTCATTTCTATGCTGCCTTGTTTCCCCTTGTCACCCTAGCCACATTTCTCAAACATCTCATTTCTGTGCTGCCTTGTTTCTCTTGTCACTGCAGCCACATTTCTCAAACATCTCATTTCTGTGCTGCCTTGTTTCTCTTGTCACTGCAGCCACATTTCTCAAACATCTCATTTCTGTGCTGCCTTGTTTCTCTTGTCACTGCAGCCACATTTCTCAAACATCTCATTTCTGTGCTGCCTTGTTTCTCTTGTCACTGCAGCCACATTTCTCAAACATCTCATTTCTGTGCTGCCTTGTTTCTCTTGTCACTGCAGCCACATTTCTCAAACATCTCATTTCTGTGCTGCCTTGTTTCTCTTGTCACTGCAGCCACATTTCTCAAACATCTCATTTCTGTGCTGCCTTGTTTCTCTTGTCACTGCAGCCACATTTCTCAAACATCTCATTTCTGTGCTGCCTTGTTTCTCTTGTCACTGCAGCCACATTTCTCAAACATCTCATTTCTGTGCTGCCTTGTTTCTCTTGTCACTGCAGCCACATTTCTCAAACATCTCATTTCTGTGCTGCCTTGTTTCTCTTGTCACTGCAGCCACATTTCTCAAACATCTCATTTCTGTGCTGCCTTGTTTCTCTTGTCACTGCAGCCACATTTCTCAAACATCTCATTTCTGTGCTGCCTTGTTTCTCTTGTCACTGCAGCCACATTTCTCAAACATCTCATTTCTGTGCTGCCTTGTTTCCCCTTGTCACTCCAGCCACATTTCTCAAATATCTCATTTCTGTGCTGCCTTGTTTCTCTTGTCACTGCAGCCACATTTCTTAAACATCTCATTTCTATGCTGCCCTGTTTCCCCTTGATCACTCCAGCCACATTTCTCAAACATCTCATTTCTGTGCTGCCTTGTTTCCATTTGTGCCAGGGCATGAGTGAAATGTTTGAAAGCTAAAAGTCATCCTCACCTTAGATAGTTGCTCCTGCTTTATCAGGAAGTCTGCCAGGAATGGGAGCTCAGCTTTCGTGTTTGGTTTAGTCTGAAGATGGAAAGGAACATGTCAATAAATAAAATACTGTAGGCTGTAATGTTTTGTTTAGATAAAAATAAGGGGGCAAGGCGTCTGTCAACAACAAAGCTGGAAGCTGTCAGCAACTTATAGCTGATGGCTTATGCTAGAATTATTGATTCAGAACCAAGCAGACCCTTCTCCAACTCTTTGCGGTGCCTCTAGACACAGACTAACCAGTTAATCTGATCAAGTGGACAGGGCTCAAAAAGGGAAGGCAATCCAGTACTCAAAAATGCCATACTGAAAGTTGGATGTGTTGGGCTGAAAAGCGTAAATATCACAGTTCTACTGCAAACAACAATACACCACATCTTTGGTCACTTAACATCCCTTTAAGATGGATGATGTTGAGGTCAATCAATTCCATTAGTAGTCACAGGTAAATGACAGAAAGTAAATTCAAACAAATAAGATCAGATGCAAAAATATAAATACTCAGTTCAAATGTTAAATCAGCCTCTTATATGGATGTGAAACATGGAGAACAAAAAAGTGCAGTCAAGGTGATGAGTGATATATCTACTTTTATATATAGTTTAGTTACAAAGGTTTTACTTGACAATCTGTCTGACATACCATAAAAATAGTATCTGGGCAATTTCATGCTCAAGTTTTCATGCATGAAGTCATTGGCCTATAAATCAGGTATGACTGCCAAAACCTTTGATTAACTCTAAATAATGCATTTCCTAGTCAATTAGAATGAGAAGTGAACACCCATGGAGTAGAATTTGATGAGATACTGGAATCTCTTCAGAAGAATGTCTTAATAATCTACAGGTTAGAAAGTTTGACAGTGTTCTATTATTTATCATCTTTGTAGAAATGGTCACAATTCTCCTACCATGAATCATGTATATGTGGTAAGTAATTCCACAAGCTTCCTGGTCACATTGGTTCGTGGTATTCATCTCTTCTAGGTTTATCATCACTGGTTATTCCTCAAACATTACACACAAACTCAATAATTAAAAACAAACAATTGACACTGTCTTGTGATTTAATGTACATTGATTAACTATTCTCTGGATCTGTTTTATTAGCCAGTTCATATTATTATATTATTACACAATCTTATTATATAATCTTATTATTATATAATTCTATTGTCCTTTCGAGCTGAAGACGGCACATAGGACAGAACCACAATCTCAAAAACAGAAACCTTGCGTGCCAAAATGGCACATATTGCAGAGATCAATGCCTCTAAAATTTGTGGCTCTGTCTCCATAACAATACTTTTTACAATGACAGCTTGTCAAGCCATCGATCAATCTCCTTAGTTGCCTCTTACGACATGCTTGGAAGGTCACAGTGTCACTATTCTTTACTCATAATGAGACCCCGGTAACACACAGGAATTTTTTATTTTATAACAATTTTTAAATAATATACTTTATTATATAATTGGTACATATTAAATAATCGTAATATATGAATGTCAACATAAAATAGTAACACCTGCCATCTTCAATATCAAGAACCTTAGTGTACGCACATAAGTTGCATTTAACTTCATGGTTCATATTGTTCACCTTCTAAAATATTAAAATATCTATAAATTACTAACAAAAATCTTACTTACAACGCTATCAATTTACTATGAGATCACTCCTAGTTATCCTTAAAATATTCATATTGTTTAGGCTATGAACCTATTCCTTGTCCTATCCTTAATACTAAAAGTTGTATCACACTAGCTCCCTCTTCATAGAAAATCTCTCACTATTTGTTAGATCTCTATCTTACACATCTGTCTTCTAGCTCATTTCAGACCTGGAGTCAATTTTCACCAATCAAACTTTGTCTACCTCTTTGTCTACCAGTCAATTTTCACCAATCAAACTTTGTCTACCTCTTTGTCTACCAGTCAATTTTCACCAATCAAACTTTGTCTACCTCTTTGTCTACCAGTCAATTTTCACCAATCAAACTTTGTCTACCTCTTTGTCTACCAGTCAATTTTCACCAATCAAACTTTGTCTACCTCTTTGTCTACCAGTCAATTTCACCAATCAAACTTTGTCTACCTCTTTGTCTACCAGTCAATTTTCACCAATCAAACTTTGTCTACCTCTTTGTCTACCAGTCAATTTTCACCAATCAA
Organism: Megaustenia siamemsis; assembly: GCA_032433765.1. Lineage (NCBI taxonomy): Eukaryota > Metazoa > Mollusca > Gastropoda > Stylommatophora > Ariophantidae > Megaustenia > Megaustenia siamemsis. Next base: position 13,848,126 of record JAVIAB010000101.1, read on the forward strand.
ACTTTGTCTACCTCTTTGTCTACCAGTCAATTTTCACCAATCAAACTTTGTCTACCTCTGTGTCTACCAGTCAATTTTCACCAATCAAACTTTGTCTACCTCTTTGTCTACCAGTCAATTTTCACCAATCAAACTTTGTCTACCTCTGTGTCTACCAGTCAATTTTCACCAATCAAACTTTGTCTACCTCTGTGTCTACCAAACTTTGTCTGTGAGTGTCACTTATAAATTCTCTATTTCTCCTGTGCTACAAATTTTTTCCAATGTCATTTTTCACTTAACTCTTTCCATACGTTTCGCTGCACTGTGTGCCATACCAATTTCGGCAGCGTACGTTCTGCCACATAGTGCGCCACGCTCAATTTTATTTGTGTGAACACCATCAAACCATATTCTTTTTACATATCTTGTATCATCTTGATAATGGTGAAATCTAATAGCTGGTTCAATTATCTAAATATTCATATATAATATGCCATATGTTAGATAAATATAAATATGTAGATTGATTCTTAAAACCATGAACAATTTTGTCTTTAAAATCTCTTCTGTTGCGTCGATAAAAAGTTTCTGTACGGAAAGAGTTAATATTTATTTATCTAACTATTTTTACTTTTCCGCTGTTTCTGTTAACTCTCCTCAAGTGTGACTACTGTGGGTCACTTCCCCTTGTAATCTCCCCTGTTCATTCCTGTATACTACATTGTTCACTCTCCTCTTATTTATCCCACTTTCTGTCAATCCTACTACCCTGCCAGACTCTCATTAATGCTTGCCTGTGCAGAATATAAGAATGGAAATGATAAAACAAAATTATTAAAATAGAACTATAGTAAAGTACCAGAGAAACACCAATAGAAGTGATATGATAGAAATGATGGCACAGGATAGAATACACACAGTGAAAGTCAAATGGGAGCATTATCTGATCTGCATTTTTTTAAATCTAAAGTGGGAGGAGATGAAAAGGAAGACCAAAATATACTTGATGAAGAGAGGTGGAAACGTTTTGTATATCTCTTTCTTTGGTATAAATCCCTTGACTTTTGATCTGTATCTGACTCCCATCAGAAACATTTCTACAACTAGCACAACTCTACAGTACATGCAGCACAAAGACACCTCCACCATTTCGTGATGGAGACATGTCAGAGGAGCACATTTGTACAGATGCTCTACTAGTAGAATTTTAACACATAAAGCTTTACTTTATAGTAAAACATTTACTAAGTTACAGTCCCTTTTTGACAAATCAAGTGTTGTGAATGCGACCTTCCACCATCTAGACTTGATCTGCGCTTTATGTCACATTGGTGCTGTTCATGACCGTTGTTGGAATTGCTTGACGCAAGTTATTTACATGTTGCTCATTAATGTAAACTGCTGCAGTTTGTCTCTTTGGAGAATTTGCACCATGTTTTGTTCGTTGTAGGCTGCTTTCACTAGAGTAATCAGGAATCTAAAGGGAGCTAATAGCCGTATGCTAATCTTACGGTCTGTTGTTTGATGTGCGACGGGGATAATCTGACAACTAACTGTGTGTCCATATGTTCGGATTTGGAGTCAACAACGATGGCCTAACATCATCAAGCGCTATACATTTTAAAAAATATGACGATCATCATTTTCAAGAGGACGTGAACTTCCAGTATATGGTGGATAGGTGGCGGGAACAATTGAAGGCTATGTATGAAAGTGTTCCTTGTTGCAGTTTCCTCATATTCCAAGTCCGGCTTGTTGCAGGAGCTACTGAGTTAAGTGCTCTGTGCACACCGTGAGCTGTGTGTCTCATTCATTTTGATCATGTTTCGATATTCCAATTGTTTATGATGAATGATGATATCGTATGACAGGGAACAGTTGGCTGTGTTCACTTTCTGCGTGGTTTCACCTTATGTCTTTTGGCATGTGCTGAGACTGCTACAATGGGGACTACAGTTACCTTTCTTTGTTTTGGAGATGAGATATTAATTTGGATGATTACGCTGACACGGGCGGTTGAGCAATTATGGATTTTAATTAGTTTGCAGTGATACCGGGGCCTTCCATAACCAAATAACCAAATTTACTAAGCTATAATGTTGCATGGTATCGTATCTGACTGTTCATGGGAGCGATCATCAGAACCAGCTAATTCAAAGTGACAGTTGAAGAGCTGAACTGTGGATAAACTTAAGAGGATTGACCCAAATACTAGATCTAGTAACAGGAGTTAATAAAAGCTTTTGTTGACATCACCAGCACTATACCTGGACAAACTGTGTGGAGCTGTCACTAAACTTGAGTTGACTAAGGCTTTAAACAAACTTTTTAAGAGCAAAAGAAGAAGAAGCAATAATAAATTTATAAACTCTTTCAGTACATTTCGCCGCACTGTACGCCATGCCGATTTCAGCAGTACATTTCGCCGCATAGTGCGCCCTGGTCAATTTGATTAGTGTGAACGCCATCAAACCATATTCTTTTTACATGTCTTGTATCATCTTGGTATTGGTGAAATCTAATACCTTGTTCAATTATCTAAACATTCATATATAATATGTTATATGTTAGATAAATATAAATATATATATTGATTTTAAAACCATGAACAATTTTGTCTCTGAAATCTCTTCCGTTGCAACGATAAAAAGCTTCCGTATGGAAAGAGTTAAAACACACTAACCTCATTCCCCACTTCCTGCTTTACTCCTGACACCAAACCTGGGACATTAGGGTCACTGGTCATGGCAGCCTGGTCAATGTTAAGAGAGATAAGTCACACTAAACATGAATGATAATGAAAGTATAACAGAATGAAACATGTTTTCTATAAAATTCCCCACATTGCAATCATAAAACCTTGGTAGCTGAGTGGTCGGTGCACTCACTACTGACCAGAAGTATCCAGATTCAATTCCAAGATGTAACATTATCAGACAAACAGGGCTTCAGGTTTTGCTGAATCTCTTAAAATAGCTTAATCTCAAACATAAATAAAATAGGCACTAGAGATGTTTTCTGAGAAAGGAGAGTGGCCCAACATGATACCACATAAGTAAGTAAAGAGCCCCGTCACTCCAAGTGGCGTATAGGGAATATGGTGTTAGTGACCATAAATTTTACAAACCTTCAGCATATGATTTTTGGGGTAATGTGGTCGGTATTACCCTGTGCCGCTTAAAAATATGTTCACCAACACCATATTCCTCATACATTTTAAGGCATTGAGGGAACCCTTGCTTACTTATACTTTTTTAACCATAGACATTCACATTGTTTAAGTAATGGCAGAGATGGGGAAAACTCTACTAACAAATTACATCAATAAAACAGGCAACTGGTTTTGTAAGACAAAAAGTACTCACATTTTTAAATGTGTGGTGCTAAAAGTTATGTACAACTACATCACTACCTGTGACATCTTGTACTCTTCTTCTTTGCGTTCTCCCCATAAGTAGGCATGGATGTGTAGTCCCTAAATTATGGCAAAGCCATATCTGCACCATTTAGCCCAACACATCCATCTCTGGCTTCGGTAGATTTTGCTTAACAATTTTTTGCCTGGACAGTGGGCATTTTCACTCACTCTTTCCAACTTAAAACTGCCAAGGATTCTTTTATGTGGGCGGGTGCACATGGGACCTCCTGTTTTTAACCATTTTTTGAGAGAGTTAATCAAATCTCACTACCTGAAGACAAGAAGAGGGTTATTAATGTGAACTGCTTCATGAAGTCAGCCGCAGTTTTATCTCTTTAGGGAATTTGCACCATGTTTCGTTCGTTATGGGCTGCATTCACTAGAGTAATCAGGAATCTAAGGGCGGTGCCATTGTTGTGTGTGCTACGTCATCATAATGGCTCATTATACATCCCAAGACCGGTCATATGTTAATCTTACAGTCTGTTGTTTGATGTGCGACGGGGATAATCTGACAACTGTGTTTTATATGTTCAGATTTGGAGTCAAAAACGATGTCTTAACATCATCAAGCGCTATACATTTTAAAATATAATGCGCATCACTTTCAGGAGGACGTGAACTTCTGGTCAATATGGTGGATAGGCGGCAGGAACCATTGAAGGCTATGTATGACAGTGTTCCTTGTTGCAGTTTCCTCATATTCCAAGTTCGGCTTGTTGCGGGATTTACTGAGTTAGGTGCTCTGTGCACACCGTGAGCTGTGTGTTTCATCCGTTTTGATCATGTTTCGATATTCCAATTGTTTATGATGAATGATGATATCGTATGACAGGGAACAGTTGGCTGTGTTCACTTTCTGTGCAGTTTTGCCTTATGTCTTTTAGTGTGTGCTGAGACTGCTATGATGGGGACTACAGCTACCTTTCTTTGTTTGGGAGATAAGATAGTAATTCAGATGATTCCACTGGCATGAGCGGTTGAGCAATTATGGATTTTAATTCATTTGCAGTGATATCAGGGCTTTCCATAACCAAAGAAAGAAGAGGGTAAAGTCATGAAGAGAAAGATACCACCGATGCAATTTTTTAAAAATTCCAGCCGCCTATGGTAAAGATCAAACCTCAGACCTACCTATCCAGAGGCTAATGTTGTACCTCTAGACCACCCAGTCCCAATCTGTGACATCAAAACTGTTGGTAAGAATAACTATACTTGCAACAATGTAATCATTCAGATATGTACTGAAAACTGGAAACGCAGATATATTTACTTCACAGAAAAGATGGCCAATGTGAAATAATAACAAAGATCTACAGACACACAATGGGAGAAGATTTTATAACAAGAATTTGGAAAGTTAGAGGAGCTCTTGGACAGTTGAAGAATGTATGGAAAATCAATGAACTCTCTCTCACAACCAAACTTCAATCATTTAATAGAAATATGAAATCAGTCACTTTGTATTAATCAGAAACATGAAGATCACAAACTAAGAATATGGGGAAACTGAAAACATTTATTAACACTTGCTGAACTAGAGTGCCACTGACAGAAACAGATGTTTACTTGTCCAGCAGTGAAATCTTGATCATGATAAACAGAAGAATAAATAATATCTGAATTAACGATGATGTTTCAACAACCCTCCAGATCATCAGAAGTTAAACACCACAACAGGCATCATCAGAACACTACTTCACGCTGTCGACCAAACACAACTTGTGTATTTTAAAATAACACTAGCTGTTCAGAACGCTGTCTACCAAACACAACTTGTGTATTTTAAAATAACACTAGCTGTTCAGAACGCTGTCTACCAAACACAACTTGTGTATTTTAAAATAACACTAGCTGTTCAGAACGCTGTCTACCAAACACAACTTGTGTATTTTAAAATAACACTAGCTGTTCAGTATACATTGACCACACATGGGCAGCATTTTAAGAAAAACAGACCAGTGTCAACTTAAACACACAAAAACTTACCTCTGCAGTTTCCACTTCTTGTTTCATTTCACCTCTCTCAAACTGCATACGTACCAGGATCTATTCAAAAGATCTTTTCTCCTCTAACAAAATCAGTCCCTGTGAAGTGTTTTTATCAGTTGCAGAAATAAACTAAAATAATATTTTCACTGCAGTTGTAGATCAAGTTGGACATGTCAGCAGATATTTGTATAGTTTTCATACTTATCAGAAATGGCATTAGTATTAATTCCTTAACTCCTCCCAGACCATTAACCACTATATTGGTTCACTAATTTAACCTGTCTGGACCATTAACTAATCAATCCATTCTTAAAGATAATGCTGAATTTTGGTAAAACAACACTTTACTGCTAAACCTTGAACCTGTGACCTCTGCTTAGTACTTCAATTCATACTGGTGCAGTTTGTGCTTTCAATGTGCAATTTTGTTTAAATTAATCACAATTCTTTTGATTCTCAAGTCATTGACAAAAACTATACATAAATTCATTTTGCAAGACTATAAATGCATAAAATAAATTGTATTTTGAAGAACTTTGGATAATTTTATGTAATGTTTGAAGAAGAGTGTATTGAAGCACTTCTAACCATTGAAAATGGTAGATGAGTTACAATATTTTAAATTAGAAATAACGAAAATTATCTCCCCTTGAACATTAACAAAGTTAAAACCACATTTTCCCAGTTTCTTTCACTTATAGAAAATTCCCTCAAGGAAGCCCTGCAAAAATCCTTATATCTCAACACTGGTCTGCCCTTTGGTCACCTTCCATCCTTAAGCAAATATATAAAGTAGAAATAAAAGACGAGGAATTACTGTAGCAAGAATTCATGGAATCAAAGTGATTGCGGTCAGTCACAGAAGACATTTTCAAAAAAGAAAAACATAAGGAAGTAAGAAGTACCAAGTCATGGACACAATGAGGAGGAAGAAGTACTGATCGTTATGAGGGGGTCAAGTGGAAATGGCGACAAGAGTAACAATTATAACAACTTAATTATGATTTAAAAGTTTGTTTTTATTTTCTACAGGGGATGAAATCAAATGTGACCCAAACACTTTGTGGTGGCTACCACTTCTGCACAGGATAATGGTCTATGTATTCTCCAATCCTAAAGTCTGTAAGCCCTGCCCCCCCCCCCCCCCCAAAAAAAAAAAAAAAAAAAAAAACCCAAGGCCCAACTCCCAGAACAGAGAAATTGGATGATCATAACAAAACATAAATAATCACAATGACCACAAAACTGACTCAAATTTTGAAACACTAGGAAACATAACAGCTACAGAGGCAAACAGATAAGCAAATGACAGCATCATCATCATCATGAGCCAAGCCAATTAGTGTAGATGATCACCTCTCTCCACATCACTTAGTTCTTCATGCATGTAATAATTTCAGCCGATGATCTTTTGTTACGTCATTTGGATAAGCTGTTCAATGCTTTTCCTCTTAGTTTTCCACTGCTCTGCTTTCCATTCATTCTGCCTGTTGTTATAGTAGTATTCTCAATCAATGCCTTCTTTTCGCATAACATGTTTAATAAATGTAGATTGTATCTTCCTTATGATTTTGATTATATTTCTGGTTTCTCCAGCTCGTTTTCAACAATAAAACATTCTTCATTTATAATTTTTGCTATCCATTGAATTCGTTAATTCCGCAGATTATTTAATAATTTATATCCCCCTTCCACGGAAGCTAAAAGAGGAAGGAACAAATTTCAGTCAAGAGACTGATAAGAAGGCCACGAAACATAAGTAAAATATAAACTATAATAATTATAAAATAAAGTATTTAAAAATTAAAGTAATACATTAAGATACTGATTAGTTTGCTGAGTTAGTTGATATATATATATATTATATATATATATATATATGGGAGCCGCGATAGCTCAGTGGTTAGTGAACTGGACTACAACGGACAAGGGGTAGGGTTCGATCCCAACCGACGGCTTCCGGGTTCACCCAGCCTTAAATGGGTACTGGATTTTTTTTCTGGGAAAGTAAAGCAGCACAGGCGTAATACCGATAACATTACCCCAATAATCATGTGCTGAAGGTCTGTAAAATATAGGGTCACTAACATCATATTTCCCTATACGCCACTTGGCGTGACGGGGGTACTTTACTTTTACTTTTATATATATATATATATATATATATATATATATATATATATATATATATCATATAATTATATATGATATATAATATTATATATTATAATATAGACAATTGTGTATAGTCAGCCTAGCTATGACAACCTGCACCATCAAAGCAAGAGACAGAGTGGAATGACACTCCATGGTAGCCAACCTTCAATGTGGAGACAGAACTCAGTGCTATATTATAATATAATTTTTTATAAGTAAAGTAAAAAGTGTAAATATAAAGTAAAATTTCTGTAAACTTTAGACTAAAGTTAAGTTAAGTTAGTAATATGTTTTTTCCTTTAACTGAGGCCCTAAGCAAGGAGCTTCTATTCGCTGATGATGCAGCACTGGTTGCTCACGATGAATCCGTCCAGAAGTCAATGATTGACAATCTAGCTAGATTGTGTGAATTATTCTCCCTGTCAATAAGTATACAGAAGACGGTAGTGCTTCAACAAAGTATAGCCAGCCCCGCAGCTTTATCATTAAATAACATACCCCTTGAATCTGTGAGAAAGTTCACCTATCTCGGTTCTATGGTCACAATCACTGTCTCCCTTGAAGAAGAAATAAATTACAAAATCGGAAAGGCAGCTTCCACCTTTGGTAAACTTAAAGATAGAGCATGGGCCAACACCAATTTAACACTCATGACTAAGATTCAAATTTACCAAAGTTGTGTACTTAGTACACTTCTATATGGATCAGAAACTTGGACTACCTATGCAGGGCAGGAGAAAAGGTTAAACAGCTTTCATCATTTCATGTACATTGCCTTCGTAAGATTATGAACATCAAATGGCAGGAGGACAAAGTAACTAACTCTAATGTCTTACAATGAGCCAAACTCCCGTCGATCATGGCAACACTTAGGATTTGTAGACTAAGGTGGCTGGGCCATGTAAGAAGAATGGCAAACAATCATATTCCCAAACAAAAATTGCATGGGGAACTTAAGGACTGATAGAGACCAAAGGGCAGACTAGTGTTGAGATATAAGGATGTTTGCAGGGCTTCCTTGAGGAAATTTTTTATCAGTGAAAGAAACTGGGAAAATGTGGCTGCAGATCATAGCACACGGAGAGCAAAAAAAAAAAAAAAAATGGCACAGCAACTATCGAGACAGTGCTGATATTATCAAATATTCAGAAGACAAAAGGTTCAAGAGAAAAGAGACAAGGCCTGGTGGTACCGCAAATACAAATACATCTTGTTCGTTTTGTTGATGGATCTGTCTGTTCAATATTGGCAAATTCAGCCATGAGAGAAACAGTTCAGTAAAACAGCACCCAGTATCATGTGTATAAAAAGTAGTAAAGTACCCCTGTCACGCCAAATGGCGTATAGGGAATATGGTGTTAGTGACCATAAATTTTACAGACCTTCAGCACATGATTTTTGGGGTAATGTGGTCGGTATTATTACGCCCGTGCCGCTTCACTTTGCCAGAAAAAAAATCCGGTACCCATTAAAGGCTGGGTGAACCCGGAAGCCGTCGCGTCGGTTGGGATCGAACCCTACCCATTGTCCATTGTAGTCCAGTTCACTAACCACTGAGCTATCGTGGCTCCCTAGTATCATTGACTGTATGATACTACTAACTAATGCTTTGCCATCAACTACTGACTGTCTTATCTGAACTTATCACGATTGGATTGCTACCAACGTCTGTCAAGACGTCAAGGGCCATCTTGATTATCTATAATCACAATTTATGACAAACAAGCATGTAGTATGTAGTGACAACAAGTAAAATACATGATATTATAATAATAAAATCATGGCCAAAACAAGATGATTCTATATCAGTAATTCCACTCCGTGGCCAACTTCAGCCTGTTTACCCCAACGAATCTCCTTTTTACTTATTCAATTGAAAGTGACACCGACTACTCAAATTTTCTGTGAAGAGGTACGCAGCTATTTGTCCGTAATAATCTCGTATAGTTTTCTACTTACCTTATTATTCTTCCTTACCCTCTTCTTCTCATCCCTCTTAATTACTAATCTGCCTTTCATCGTCGAGAGGAAATATTATATATAATAGATTACTGTAATTTGCACTTAGGTTGACTTTTCCTGCTATTTAGTTTTCCGGTGTCTTTAATATTCCATCAATTCTTTTATTCCGTGATCGAGGAGAAAAAAAAGGGAGGGGGGGGGAGGGAGACTGGCAAATAAATGTGATCATTCCGTGATCGGCCTTGGGATTTGATATTCTCTTAGCGTATTTTGATGACTCATTTCATATTTTGTCGTTTATATCTTATCACGCAGTCAACCCTTTTTGTATGTTGTTTCTGTATGCCTTCATTAGCATGCACTCCTCCTTATTTTAATTCCTCATTTCTGATTACTTCTTATTTAACTTTCATTTCTGATGGATGTCTTAGGCCGTAGACTGCCATGAACCTAATACATTTCTGTGACCATTTTTCTTATTATTATTGAGTTTTGCGTCCAAGTATGATATTAACAGCACAACGTTATAATAAAGATTGTGAAGTAGAATATTTGTTTTTTCCATTGCGTTATTTTCTTTCTGGACATTAGGTTCCATTATTATATAGCAGAGCTGTAGTAGTGGAAGACAACCTGAAGGTAAATGTAACAAGGAACGGACATAAGTCTAGCGGAGACCGGTTTAATGAGCGTAGAAAATAAAATGTTATAATGCTCTCGCCCTGAGATGCGAAACAAAGACTTCACTAGGAAAGTCGTTCCTCTGATCTATTCAGCTAAAGCACAGCCATATGTTTCTTTCAGTAGATAAAGACGGCTTTGAGCAAAAGCAATGTAAATTAGAGTCTACAATAGAGGCCCGGAGATGAATGAATAAGTTATTCAACGAAGTTATTGAGTTATTTGCGGGTCATCATCATTGCACTCCGAACATGTCCATAGGTGCTCAGATTCCCTCTTCAGTAATTCCCTCAGTGTCCAGCGACTGACGACTCCAGTTCTATGCTGCTTGATAAGTCTTCTTACACGCACACTAAGTTTCTCATTTCTGGCTGTGCCCATCTTAACTCCCATCTCCTTCATCCGAAGAAGTGACGTAGATCTGTGTTTGTCGAAGTCATATGCTCTTCCCACATCTCGGAGGGCATTGATGATGTCCGCCCGATCCATTGGTTGCCCGTCCTCAACGACAGCGCAGCTAGCCAACCTGTCCGCTCTTTCATTTCTCCGTACTCCCGATTGTCCAGGGACATAGACAAAGGTGACCTTACGTATTTTGGATTTCTGCAATGACTCTACCCATTGCATGCGCACAGAGCCCGCCTCCACTTGTTTTAATCATGCTCACCGAATCACTCAGTACACATGCGTGGGTGTAGTCTTGTGACTCTAACCATCTGATGCCTTGAATTCAATCAACGAAGTATGTCAGTCCAGTCGTGTTCGCTGATTCATCTCAGTGGAAGGACTACCGATATTTTTTTCCTCTTCTTTAAGACCTTAATTTAAAAAGGATCTACTGGCAGAAGTAAAGTTTAATTGACTGATGGTGGGTATTTATCATAAAGTGGAGCTAAGTAGTAGAACTGTTGGGCGGGGCTCAGATAAGTAAATTTGGACTAAGAGATGATTTGGTTATGGAAGGCCCCGGTATCACCGCAAACGAATTAAAATCCATAATTGCTTAACCGCCCGTGTCAGCGTAATCATCCGAATTAATATCTCGTCCCCCAAACAAAGAAAGGTAACTGTAGTCCCCATCGTAGTAGTCTCAGCACACGCCAAAAGACATAAGGCGGAACCGCGCAGAAAGTGAACAGAGATGATTAACCATGACCAGGCAATTCGCAGAATTCTCAATCCCAGACAGGCAGAAATCAAGGGGGAAAAAGGGGGGGGGGGGGTAAGGAAGGGGATGAGATGCGAATTGAACGAGAAGTTAGTTCTTAGTCTAGATAGTTTTATAATGAGTCCTGAAATTGTGGAGTTGGTTGTTTTCTTTCTTCCTCTGAGTTCATAGTTCTGAGAGGTTGAGGAGTTCTTGAAATATTTTTCTGCTGGAACTTGCTTTGGTTAGTCGTATTTTTAGAGAACGTTATGTCAGTTTCAATTCAAGTTGACAGTTGTGCAATCGCTGTACTCTATGTAGCGGTGACTCTTGCTGATATAAAAGGTTAGTAATGCAGCACCTCTATGTCAAGGTTACCAGACGTCCCCGGATTCCAGGACAGGTCTCCGGATTTAGCTTCTTGTCTCCGTAAAAATTGTCCCCGATTACATAAAACTGTCTCCGGATATCCAGTGTTCATTACCAATAACGTTTTAAATCAGCAACAGCACTCCATGACTATAAACTCGTCATTTTCTTTTAATGCACCAGCATGCATTAATAGGTGTTTTTTTTTTTTTTTTTGTCGTCGGTGTGCTCTAGGTCAACTCCAGCAGCAATTGTTCTCTTTTTCCGCGACGCATGTGTAACTTCCGCTAAGTTTTGGCAGTTTGCGGATTTTTTCTTTTTTAGCGATTTCAAAATGTGGAAGAAACAAAATTGTTCAGTTTGTGATTCCAGTTTAAAGGAGTTTCCTTTTATCAGTCGAGATGTAAATGAATCTGCTGCCGTTTGCTCTTTCTGTCAAACATCTAGTGTCGGGAGCGGCGGCAAAATGTCTATTATAGAACACATTGGTGCAAAAAAAACAACAACCTAAAAGTGCTTCGAATTGTGAAGTTAATATGAAAGTGTCTCGGTTCTTACAAAATGTTATGCCTGTTAAAAGAGATTTGATCATTATATTAGACAATTTTATTTTCAAAATTGTCTTTTGGCGTGTGCTGAGACTGCTACGATGGGGACTACAGTTACCTTTCTTTGGGAGATGAGTTAGTAATTCGGATGATTCCACTGGCACGGGCGGTTAAGCAATTATGGATTTTAATTCGTTTGCTGTGAGACCGAGGCCTTCCATAACCAATAACAATAAGACAATTGCATTTTATATTGTAAAAAAATCATCTATGAACTGTACTGCTGGTTTAATAAGGCAGTTTAATGAACCTAAATTGGCGTGTGCTAGAACAAAAGTTGAGGCTATTGTAAAGTGTGTATTAGTGCCTTGGGTTTTTGATGCAGTGATATAAGAAATTCAAGCTGCTTCTTTTATAACCAGACTCTGTGATGCTTCAAACCATGGCAGTTTGGAAACATTGCCTATCCTTTTTAGAAATGTTAACATAGTTTGAGAAAAGGCAGCTACTATTGAAACTAAATTGAAGGGGTGAAGGCGCGCATCACAGCAGGACATTGTCTGGAAGTCGACTGCAGTCAAATGCAAGTTGTCAGCGACCAACAGCTGATGGCTTGCGCCAGGATCAGTGAACCAGAACCATCCAGACCCTGCTCAACCTCTCTGTGGTATCTCCAGTAACAGACTAACCTGTCTAGACTGACTAAGCAAGTAGGGATCAAAAAGGTAAGACAACCAAGTACTCATAATTGACATGCTGAAGTTGGATGTGTTGGGCACAAATATCAGTTGTACTGCAAAATACAACACAATGTAGACACACCGACTTAACGTCCTTTTAAGGGCGGACGATGAAGAGGTGTACTCTTTTAGTCATCGAGTGAACGCAAGCAAGCAGCAAACTAAACTGATTGACTTTCTTGAGATAACAGGTGAAATGGCAGAAATTCTGTTGCAGGTTTCATCGGAAAAAGTAAAACAGATTGGTCTTGAAAATAAAATTGTAGAAGTTTCAGGGGATAATACAAAACACAAACTTTGGTGGTTTGAAAAGAAAGGGAAAAAATGTATTTACCAAAGTGAGGAAATAGTTGGAAAGGAAAGTTCTAACTTTAGGATGTACAACTCACACGATACACACTTGTGCAAACATTTAGTTATTAATTCAGTCCCGCTTGATATTGAAGGATTTATTGTGAAGGTGATTTGGTTATTTTTACATATTTACTGTCAGAGTGGAAAAACACAATAGGTTCTGTGACTGTTGGACAGGAATATAAAACAGATGGGAGCCAATGGTGGGGTGTACTAAACACTCCAAGGTATGGTGACAGCTTTACAAATAAAGAACACAATACAATACTGACGTTTCGGCCTGTGGCCTTCTTCAGAATACAGGGACAACGACAACAAGCGGTGAAGCACAATTACTACATGTTAGATGATCAAGTGGGGGGCGAGGAAAGTAGGATGCAGAAATAGGAAAAGAGAGAAATGAGTATTACATGATGAGAGGTATGATGGGCGTCAAAATATATAAAATAGAAAAAGAGAAAAATGTATAATAAATTGTACTTAGCTGAGCTCAGAGCAGGAAAACTATAATCCGTTCTGAAACAAGTCGGAATGACTAAAAGACAGAGAGCGTGTAAAGAAAGCAACCTGTGACCAAGACAGGTCAGTAAGGAGGTAAACGGATCTAATATCGGGAAAACCAAAAAGGGGGGGAAGGGGGACAGACGAAGACACTCCTGGGACACAACAAGCAATACATATAAATCACTCAACAATGGAAGTGAGCGATCACGCGAGAGGTTAAGAGAAAGAAATTGAATGACACGGCAAAGTAGTGAACTAGGCAAACCGTGAGAGAGATGGACTCTACAGAATGGATGGCCTCGAACTGAAAGAGTTGAGAGGTAGGTCAACGAAAGGAAGGATTGGATACTGGAGGAAGAGATAAGGAGAGGAAGAATAATAAAGCTGGTATAATGAGAAGGGCGATAGAGGGGTGGTCCGGAGGAAGTTAGTCTATCGGGAGGTAGGGAAGTATTAGAGGAGGAGGTATGGAGAGGAGGGATAAGAAGCAGGTATGTGAAAACTGGATAGGGGGAGAGGCGGTAGGTCAGAAGTGAATGGAAAAACAGAAAAAGAGAAAGTCTGGAAGAAGTGGAGCAATAGGGGATGGTGTGCAAAAGGTATGAACCATAGGAGGTAAAGAAGTAGGGAAATGATAGAACAAAGGGGGGAATGAAAGTGGGCATCAGGATAAGGGGGATACTGGAATAGTAGGTATAGATGAGTAGTGACTACAAGTGAATAGAGATGAGAGGGGTGAGCTAGGAGTAGATCAGCAGAGTGGTGGTAGGAAGGACGAGGTATAATAGAGGTGGGCAGAGAGATCGTACGTACAGTCCAGGTGGAGAGGTGATATAGTGATAAAGAGGTAAAGGACATGAAGGTAGTCAGAAGAGAAAAAGGTGTGGGGAGGGGGGGGGTTAGGATGAAGAAGGCAAGATGGGGGTTACTCAAAGAGGATATGAAAAGCAGGGATGGAAGAAGAGAAATAGGAAGAGAGGTCCATAGGTGGGAGGGTGGAGTCGGAGGCAGGAGGGTCCTCAGAGGGACAGGGATACATTGATGCCACGAGGGGTGAGGCAGCCCCAACGAACGATCAGACGGTGCTCAAGAGTGAGCCGACTGTGGTGATCAGAGGAGCATGATATTAGGCCAGTTACCAAGACATCAGTCTTACCTCGATGGCCCCTCGAGTTAAAGTGGGCTGCTACAGGAGTGTCCGCTTCTCGGGTGATGTCATTCAAGTGTTCACGGCACCTATCGCCGATTCTACGACCTGACTGGCCGATGTAGGTCAACTTGCATCGCTTACAAATGATGGCATAAATGATGTTCCGCGATGTGCAAGTGAATCCCTCTCTGATCTCGAAAGGACCATTAGGGAAGAGGACAGTGTCGGTCTGGAGAACGTGGTCACAAGTTTTACATACTCTCCGGTTGCAGCGGATAGTGCCTCGATGGCTGAAGTGGTCAGCAGGAAGACGACCCCTGACAAGAAAGTCTCGGAGGTTCCGGTCACGTCTAAAGGCCACTAGTGGCGGGTCAGGGAAGAGCAGACGAGTAGTAGGGTCAGATCGGAGAATAGGGAGGTAGCGGTGGATGGTCCTAATAGCGGCGTAGTGGTGAGGGTGATGGGTGAGAGCGAGCACTACTCTATCAGAGGGGGGATGAGTAGAGGGGGTAAGAGCAGACTGACGTGAAGTGAGGAGAACTCGACGCAGGGCAGGGAGGAGAGCTGATTCTGGATAAAGGCGTCGGCGGAAGAAATCAAGCATGAGGTGGGCATTGTGAAGGAAATCTTCATCGTCTCGGCAAAGGCGACGAAGTCTGAGAAGCTGAGAATATGGAAGAGAGTTCTTGCAGGATGTAGGATGAGAGGAGTCGTAGCGGAGGAAACTATGGGAGTCAGTGGCCTTGTAGAAGACCGAGGTGAGAAGATGAGAGGTGCCCAAGGAGACTAGGATGTCCAGGAAAGATACGGAGGAGGTGGAGATGTGGAAGGTGATGTGGATAGAGGGGTGGAAATGTCCGACATATTCGATGAAACGGGAGATCTCATCTTCTGGAAGGTCAGACAGACCAATGCAGTCATCAATGTACCTACGATACATAAGGGGAAGAGGGCCCTGGTAGGTTTGGATGATTTGGTGCTCTAGATAACCCATGAAGAGACAAGCATAGCTAGGGCCCATTTTAGTGCCCATTGCCACACCGCTGATCTGGGTGAAGAAATTGCCATTGAACTCGAAAGAGTTGAGGTTCAAGACTAATTCCGCTAGACGGAGGAGGACGCCAGTGGCGATGGAGGGTTGGATCCTAAATATAAAACAGATACTGAGCTACAACAATGTTGGGACTTCCGTTTTCAACATGGTGGAATGAAGTTCATGTTCTCTGGACTGCTGCAGAAATTGCATTTGGGGACTGATTAGTTTTGGCTCTTGAATGCAATTTTCTGCGTTACAGTCAATCTGATGATTGACATAACAGATTTCGCTGATGATGTTAAGTTGTACACACCTCAATGCTCCTCTTTGTCAAGTTCAAGTTTGTGAATGCGATCTTCCCCCGTCTAGAGTTGATATGCAGTTTACACCAACACATTGTGTAACACAGTGTGAAGTGCTGTTCCAAGGCCATCGTTGGAATTGTTTGACGCCAAGTCAATCGCACATGTTACAACTCATTAATATGGACTGCTCTGCCAAGTCAATCACAGTTTTCACTTTAGAGATTGTGTACCATCTTTTCATGCATTGTTGGCTGCATTTATTAGAGTAATTGGGATTTTATGGGCGCAGCCATTGTTGTGTGTGCTATGTCATCAAAATAGCTGATTGTATATCCCTAAAATGGCCATACGTTATTAGTGAAAGGTGGAAAGGAGTTTCATACATGACTTTGCAGCACCGGGTTGACTCCCAGAGGTTCATGTTAGTCAGGAGGGATTCATAATTCTTACAAATTCACATTGCAGAGAGATATTACGGTTTGTTGTTTGATGTGCGATGGGGATAATCTGATGACTAACTGTGTTTCATATGTTCGGATTTGGAGTCAAAATGATGTCCTAACATCATCAAGAGCTATACATTAAAAAAAAAAAATGATCCTCATTTTCAGGAGGATGTGAACTTCCAGTCAATATGGTGGATAGGCGGCAGGAATCATTAAGGGCTATGTCTGAAAACTGTTCCTTGTTGCAGTAGCTACTGAGTTTGGTGCTCTTTGCACACTGTGGGCTGTGTGTTTCATCTGTTTTGATCCTGTTTCGATATTCTGATTGTTTACGATGAATGATGATATCGTATGACGAAGAACAGATGGCTGTGTTCACTTTCTGTACAGTTTCACATTGTCTTTTGGCATGTGCTGAGACTGCTACGATGGGGACCTACAGCTACCTTTCTTTGTTTGGGAGATGAGATAGTAATTCTGGTGTTTCCACTGGCACAGGCGGTTGAGCAATTATGGATTTTAATTCGTTTGCAGTGATACTGGGGCCTTCCTTAACCATGTTAGGTGGCTCTCCTTACTACTAGCAATCAGAATAATGTGTGAAATGTAGCCTGCACTGAAGTCATTCTTCCTCTCTGAAGAAAAGTATCCAGTGATGTTAAAGAAGTGGTTTTGTGATCCTTGATGTATGAATCAAACAATCAACATTTTTAGGGCACATCATGAGAAGAGGAAAGTTGAAATACTTGGTTAAAAATACAGTGTTGTGGCCTCAGAGCCCAATCACAAGAACAGCTCTAGAGGTGGAACCAAGAGAAGACACTGTCAGTTATAACAGACAGACAGTGGAGTAGGATTAGTCATGTATTCAGAAGTTATCCAGAAATAATCACAAGAACTCTAATGCTACAGAATATTCTATCTATCTATTGTCCTTTCGAGCTGAAGATGGCACATTGGGCAGAACCACAATCTCAAAAACAGAAACCTTGCGTGCCAAAATGGCACGTATTGCAGAGATCACTGCTCTAAAATCTGTGGCGCTGTTTCCATAACAATACTTTTTACAATGATAGCTTGTCAAGCCATCGATCAACCTCCTTAGTCGCTTCTTACGACATGCCTGGAAGGTCACAATGTCACTATTCTTTACCTCCCTCATAATGAGGCCCTGGTAACACACGGGAATACAGAATATTGCAGGAAGGCAAAAAAGAAGCCAAGAACAACATGGTAAAGGGCAGTAGAAACAGATAAACAGTGTGGGCAAGAATTGGGCACCTTCTAAAGAATGGATGGTACTTGACAAGACACAATAAAATGTAGCAGCCACTGATTCTTTGTAATTCTGATCAAGAAAGAGAATAAAGAAAGAGACAAAGAGTTAGAAATGAGTATATTGCTGATCAAACTTGCTATGATTTTGTTCTACATGAACAATTTTCTACAGCTTCATGTTATGTTACATGATAAAGCTAATCCTATCAACACATTTGTAAACAACTTCATGTTATGTTACATGATAAAGCTAATCCTATCAACACATTTGTAAACAACTTCATGTTATGTTACATGGTAAAGCTAATCCTATCAACACATTTGTAAACAACTTCATGTTATGTTACATGATAAAGCTAATCATATCAACACATTTGTAAACAACTTCATGTTATGTTACATGGTAAAGCTAATCCTATCAACACATTTGTAAACAACTTCATGTTATGTTACATGATAAAGCTAATCATATCAACACATTTGTAAACAACTTCATGTTATGTTACATGATAAAGCTAATCCTATCAACACATTTGTAAACAACTTCATGTTATGTTACATGATAAAGCTAATCCTATCAACACATTTGTAAACAACTTCATGTTATGTTACATGATAAAGCTAATCCTATCAACACATTTGTAAACAACTTCATGTTATGTTACATGATAAAGCTAATCCTATCAACACATTTGTAAACAACTTCATGTTATGTTACATGATAAAGCTAATCCTATCAACACATTTGTCAACAACTTCATGTTATGTTACATGATAAAGCTAATCCTATCAACACATTTGTCAACAACTTCATGTTATGTTACATGATAAAGCTAATCCTATCAACACATTTGTAAACAACTTCATGTTATGTTACATGATAAAGCTAATCCTATCAACACATTTGTAAACAACTTCATGTTATGTTACGTGATAAAGCTAATCCTATCAACACATTTGTCAACAACTTCATGTTATGTTACGTGATAAAGCCTACCAGAACTTTGTATCTCTCTCGACACCCGAAAAGGTACAAGAGGAAGTGAAAGATAAAGAGAATAAACTACTAATATACATCTAGTCATTGAGACTAGCATGGGTTCAAGAGCAAACCTCATGTTTGAGGTCTTCACCAGTTACCCATAGTTTATCATGCAGGGTTGTTTTTGTGGGCCATACTTTTTTGTTTTGGCTCATAGTTTTCATATAGCCCTCTCCGTTTTTTTTAATTTTCTTTTTTCTCCATTTTTCTGGATTGTTTCTGGACTGGCTTTATTTCTTTGAGACTTTGTAATTTCACTCTGCAGGATTTGCTGGGGAGGAGATCTGAGCACTTATAGACAGTTTAATGTGCAATGGGGGATAACTAACTTTGAGGCTCTTTGGTAGGTTGGACTGCTGAGGCTTCCCACCAACTTTTCTGAGTTTGTTTTCTCCATTCTAGAAATGCTACAATGTGCTGGTAGCAAGGGCTAGTTGTCAGTTATGTAGATAGCACCACCTCTCTTCCATGATACCTCACTTGTGGATCCATCTGTGAATGCTCATGTCCAGATGGCTCTAGGGCATCTATCTATCTTTCGTTCGCCTGAAGTATTGTCTATATCTGCAATGTCGTTTCCTGTATAAATTTTACTGTCTTTTGTAATTCTGGCAGTGGCCCATATAGTTTTGTCTGTAGTGTTGTATCTATGGGCCAATGGATTTTCCTGAGTCTACTATATTCAGTGCAGTCTTGAAGTATGTGTTCAGCAGTCTGGGGTGCCTGTCCACATGTACAAGTAGTTGATGTGCCGATCTTGAATTTTGTATACATGTGACTATGGAGTCGATTGTGTCCTGTTCTTAGGCGTATAATGATAACTTGTTCATATCTATTCATATTATGAAAGGCATCCTGATTTGGGGCTTGTGGTCCTCTGATTGATTTGATTATCTGTTTCTTATGATGGTATGTAACTGGTGTATCTAGTTGTGTGCCTGTTGAACCTTCCTTTGCCAACTGATCTGCTTTCTCATTTCCTGGTATTCCACAGTGAGACGGGATCCACTGCAGGGCAACCCTGTGGTGCTTGCAGAGTTCAGTCAATAAGGTCTGCAGATGTGGTAATTTTCTGGATTGTAGTGCCTGGAGTACTGATCTTGCATCTGTCAAAAACACTACAGGCTGTGGGCTAAGATTACTGTTCAGCAGTTTTTCTATTGCCAACTTTATTGCTTGTATTTCCGCATCATAATTGTGACAATATTTCCCTGTTGCTATTTTATTCATATCCCTAGTGTTATTTGGGTACTCTATATATGCACCTGCTCCCCATTCTTTACTGCATTCTGTGCTGATCCATCTGTGTACACACGAATCCATAGGTCTTGTGGGTATTCTTCATCCAGGAAACTGAGAGCTATTGTTTTTCGCTGTAGACTATTTTGTTCCTCTTTGTCAACTATTCCTTTCACTTCTGTCCGTATTTGAACTGATAATCCTGATTCATCTGTCCAGGGAGTCTGTTCTGGTATGGGCAGAAGGGGTTTAACAACTCTTGGCATGTCTGGTGTTTGTCTACTAATACGCTTGGCTTGGTGGATAAAGCTGCTTCTCTTAAGTCGTCCCAATGCAAGATTTTGGAATCTGTCCTTCATTGGATGTCTCGGCATGCATACAAATTTTTCTGCCTGTATCAGCACCTTTGTGTCTCTCCGTTCTCTCAGTGCTGGTATCCTCCACAATTTCTCCATCTCCAATATTGGTGTTGATTTCATTGCTCCTGTGATGACCCTAAGTGCCTGGTTTTGTACTTTATCCAGTTCTTGCAATGTGGTGTTTGATGCTGAGCACCATGCGGATGATCCATATTCTAAATGTGGGCGTATACTCTGTTGGTAAACTTTACTGAGTATTTTCCCACTCGCACCCCATGTGGTTCCACACAACTTTCTTAGAATAGCCAATTTCCTCCTTGCTTTTTGGGTTGCCTTATTTATCTGCTGTTTCCAAGATAGTTTGTTATCAAATGTAACTCCGAGATATGTAGCTTGTATGTCTTCTTTCACAGCTCTAGGGTTTATTTCCTGGAGTACGACAGGTGACTGGACTCTCATTTCTGTCTCGGGTTGTTTATTCTTGGTAGGTATTCCTGGAAAATCTAGGACTGTTTTTGACCTGTTTTCATGGCTGGACCAGGGTTCGGGTGTAAGGGCTTCACACAGGTCTTTTGTTCCAATATGTGTGTATGTTTTCTGCAGGTTTCACTTGCCTGATGATTTGACCTCTTCTTTAGAAGCCTGTTTTTTTTTTTGTCTTGGAATTTTTGGTGCAGTGAGTGATCTAATATACTGTTTTATCTTTTAAAACTGGACAAGTGTTTGTACTTTCTGCTGAATGCTAGAAGCTGGAGATCTGCTGTTTTCTTCATTTTTATTTTTGATAGGCTTTTCAGGCTATGTGTTTGATTTTATTTTTCCCTGGTTTGTCTTGGCTGTTGTTGCCCAGGGGTTTGAAGCATGTTCCATGGTCAGTTTGACTGCACTGGTGTAGAATTATGTTTGGATCTTGATTTTCTCCCCAGGGTGTACCTACAAGCTTTTTCATAATGGCCATTCTTTAGGTGGCATTTTCCTGGTGGATTCTTCCAATATCTAGTATCCTGGTGAGTTTGGAGTCAAGGGTAACTCCCAGAAAGGCTGATGTATCTGAAGTATTATACAATTTCCCAACTTTATTTATGTTTTTTTTTAGAGAGTGAGAATCTCAGTAAAAATTGTAGCAGTGGTTTTGGTCATTCATATTTAGACCATATGTCTCTGTTCAGTTTTCTACATTCTCCACTGTTTTTTTTAGGAGCATATAAGAGGCTGTATTGATGTGTTCTATGGCTACCAGCTTGCAAAGTCATCTACATGAAGGCTGTTTGAAACATATAGGCGGCAGCATTTTGTGATGTCATTGATGCACATGATGAAATGTGGCAGTGCTGTTTTTTGTAATGCCTTTGTTGCCTTAGCTTCTGTTCTATCAGGACAATCCACAAGGTCTCATTTGCAGAGCAACAGACTTGCTAAGATTATTGTTTATTTTCACTCTGATGATCCTTAGGAATCGGTGGTCTTTGAGCCAGGACAATATGCTGTGTGTAAATTCTTCTTTTTCCTGTGTGTTACCGGGGCCTCATTATGAGGGAAGTAAAGAATAGTGACATTGTGACCTTCCAGGCATGTCGTAAGAGGCGACTAAGGAGGTTGATCTATGGCTTGACAAGCTGTCATTGTAAAAAGTATTGTTATGGAAACAGCACCATATATTTTAGAGCAGTAATCTCTGCAATATGTGCCACTTTGGCACGCAAGGTTTCTGTTTTTGAGATTGTGGTTCTGCCCTATGTGCCATCTTCGGCTCGAAAGGACAATAGATAGAGATAGAAATTCTTCTTTAACATCTTCAAAATCAGTCCTACCTTCCATACAGTGTCAAAGACATGGGGGGAGGTCATAGAAAATAGCTATCCATTACTTTTTCTCATGAGACAAATTTCCAGTGTCTTGTGTGAGATATGTCAGTTGATTATCTGTACTTTGAGGCCCCAGTTTGCTTTCTTAAAGTTCCATTAGGAAGGAAGGTTGATCTCATGTGTGATCTTTGGTTTTTACAAAGTGATTATCATGGGTCTGTGATCACTGCCTCCTATTATATAGCATTTCCACTTGTGATCTTCTCTATGCTTTCAGTTGGAATGGTAGAAACTTTCACAAAGCAGCAACAGTTTGACATTACATATGGCATTCACACAGATAGACTTTTATATGATGTTATTCTTGGTATTTTAGCTCCATCTGGTGGGGTTTATGATGCAATGTAATGGTGGTTCTTGAATCACGAGAACTTCAAAGAGATAAATTGTCTCCAATCGGATAACAGCGTGATGGTTGCATCCTCTCTCTTACCAAGTCAGTGAGATAGGTTTCTGATGGAAAGAAACAAAAGGGGAAAGAACACACCATGTCACAGCATTTCTTCAGTAGATTTATTAATAATAGATCACTCTTTTGGTTAAACATTTGCTCATGATACGGAAATGTGGGGTATAGTTTTCCTTTATCTGAAACATCGAATGTGTGTTTCATGATACAAAAACACACATTGTGTGGGATTTACTGGGAGAGAACTCCACAGTAACGTAATTTGAAGACTCATTGAGTGATAATTCTTAATAAGTCATATAATCTATACAATTAACAATAATACATATAATAATACATTAACAAGTTGAGCTCCTGTATGTGTTTTTTTTGTGTGAACTATCAAGCGACCACTATGAGTAAATGCTTAATGACATTACATTTGTGAGGTTTCTCCCTGAATATGTCATTATGAGCAATCAGCCCATCATTCCAAGTAAATCCTTTATATCACAAAAAAATCACATATGTAAGACTAATCTCCTGTGCAAGTTTACTTATGAACTATGTTGTTACTATTTATTGTTGTTTTGTGTTATTTGTTTGTTTTCACCAGCTTTTTATCTCTAATGAAGTCCTAAGATACTGAATTTTGCATGAATATCACTTTTTCCCTATTTTTCATACCAGTAATCTTGTAAAGAAATAATCTTTAAAAGAATTGAAAACTGCTAGAACAAAAATTCAGATAAGAGGAGCATCTTGGTCTACGCCATATGGGCCAGCTACGGCTCGAAAGGTCAATAGATGGATGGATGGAATTGTGTACTCAGGTGTCCTCCACCATACAGGCAGATATTCACTGACTTAGAGGTTCTCTCATATTTTTCCTGTTGAGCATTTTTACGTTTTGGTAGTTTTTTTTTTTCCTGATTAATTTTGATTTGGCAGTAGCTATGCTATGGCCTACTCTTTTTGATTTTCAACCGTCAGAGGGTCCTTTAACATGTACATAATGCACACTGGACCACCTGTTTACTGTCATTTTTGAAGAGGGCTAGATATTGGATTTCACTACCCAGAGGCCAGGGAAGGGTAAAAGCCACGGATTTGATTTTTTTTTTTTTTGGGTCAGCTTTCACTGCTTATGATGAGAATCGAACCTGGGATGTTCTTGTCCAGAGGTTAACATCTTACCCCTAATCCACACAGTCTGCCCATCCCATTGTGAAGTATCTACAAAGTGCATCTTTACATATTGTAGTTAATTATTCAAAATAAATGTTTACCACAAACATACCATTTGTATGGTTTATATCCTATATGTGTTCTTTTATGAACTATTTTGTGACCCCTAATGGTAAATACTTTACCATAAACATCACATTTGTGAGGTTTATCTACTATATGTATTTATGAAGTATCAAGCACACATTCCTAACAATTCCTTTACCTCAAACATTACTATTGTAAAGTTTATCTCCTGTATGCTTTCTTTTATGAACTGTGTAGTTACCACTTTGAGTAAATCTTTTACCACAAACATCACATATGTACGGTTTATCTCCTGTATGTGTTCTTTTATGAATTATCACTTCACAATTCTGAGTAAATCCTTTATCACAAACATCACATTTGTAAGGTTTATCTCCTGCATGATATTTTGTATGAGCTATCACGTGTCCGCGTGTAGTAAATTTTTTATCACAAAAATCACATTTGTAAGGTTTATCTCCTATATGAGTTCTGTTATGACAGATGAGAAGATCACTCCTAGTAAATCCTTTACCACATATAGCACATTTGTAAGGTTTATCTCCTGTATGTGTTCTGCTATGACATGTGAGGATATCACTCCTAGTGAATCCTTTACCACAAACATCACATTTGTAAGGTTTATCTTCTGTATGTGTACCTTTATGACTCATCAGGTGATAATTCCTAGCAAATCCTTTACCACAAACATCACATTTGAAAGGTTTATCTCCTGTATGTGTTCTTTTATGAATTATCATATCACAACT
This sequence comes from Megaustenia siamemsis, assembly GCA_032433765.1. Lineage (NCBI taxonomy): Eukaryota > Metazoa > Mollusca > Gastropoda > Stylommatophora > Ariophantidae > Megaustenia > Megaustenia siamemsis. The sequence goes on from JAVIAB010000101.1 coordinate 13,873,112, forward strand.
GTGAATAAATCCTTGACAACAAACATCACATTTGTAAGGTTTATCACCTGTATGATATTTTTTATGAACTGTCATATTTCCACGTGTGGTAAATCTTTTATCACAAACATCACATTTGTAAGGTTTATCTCCTATGTGAGTTCTGCTATGACACATAAGAAAATCACTCCTAGCAAATCCTTTACCACAAACATCACATTTGTAAGGTTTATCTCCCGTGTGTGTTCTTTTATGAATTATCAACTTATCATTTTGAGTAAATCCTTTACCACAGAAATCACATTTGTAAGGTTTATCACCTGTGTGTGTTCTTTTATGAATTATCAATTTATCTCTTTGAGTAAATTCTTTACCACAAGCATGGCATCTGTAAGGTGTATCTTCTGTATGTTTTCTTTTATGAACTATCAAGTTGTCACTTTGAGTAAACCCATTACCATAAACATCACATTTGTGAAGTTTACCTTCTGTACTTTTCTCAGTAACACAAGATTCATTTTCTGACACTTTGTTACAAACTCCATTACTTAAATTCAACCTGCCATCATTCAGAGAGATCTTAGATGTGATGTCTACATCCATTACCTGGCACTTCCTGACTTTTACTGATTCTCTTAATTCATTCATTTCCTGTCCTCTAGACATCCAGTACAAATCTATGTTTCTGTTTTCAGTTTTAATCCCAGTGTTTTCATTGTCCTCATTGATCAACTTAAAATCCTCTGTTTCTTCTTTCATCTGTTCAATGATTCTTGTGTGATCCAACAGATTTTCAGAGAAAATATCTTGTCCTGTAAGTTGGGAGTGAACATCACCCTGGGAGTTGGTGATGCAGCTCCAATTATTAGCACAGGGTTCTGAAATGTGGAGACAAAGAATGAAACTAAATACATTTCAAAACATGGATAAAGAAATGTCTGGTCTATGTAATGGACTGTCAATTTAACCACAATACTACAATAAAGCTGAGTAGGCTTAATGATACCCGGACCCTAAGTGATAATGGTTTTATTTATTACTACTGATAATCTTCTTCATTTTCATTATTTGATTACTTAATTGCATAAAATGTTTAGTTCATTTCTGCTAAAAATATTACATTATTACTGGTAATGCTACAGCAGATAATTAATGGTAATGCTGGCACTGACTGGTATTGGCAATACTATTGATTACTAATGTTAATATTGCTGACTACTACTGGTAATGTTATTACTGATACTACTATCAGTTCTATTGCTAATGACTACTGGTTATATTATTACTTATAGTCAATTAATTCAATTCAAATACCTAAGACTGATGCTAACCTCGGATGGTGGATGTACAACAGCAATGTAGTGCTGAGTAACTCAGACAATGGCTGCATTTCCAGGAATGAGGAAATTACTATGCAACCTTTTTTGTTTTTGGTAATTATATAATACAAATGTTGAAAGTTCCCTGGATAGCTAAAAAGACCAATGAAAAAATTCTCAAAGAGGCCAACACAAAAAGGGAACTCCTAAAAAACATCAGAAAAAAACAATAAACATTTTTTGGGCACATCATGAGAAGAAGAAAGCTGGAATACTTGGTTGCGACTGGCAAAATAAAAGGAAAGAGAGATCGCGGATGACAAAGAGAGAAAATACTGAATAGCTTGGTGTCATGGCATGGAAAATAGTCAACGACAGAACTGATATGACGCACTGTAGATAGAAGATTGTGGAAGGACATGATCACCAACGCCAACCGGTATGGCACATGATGATGACATAAAACACTTCTAGGCACAAACTGTGACTGACCATGAATTACTTATAGCAGATTTCAAAATGAAGCTTTACAAAAAATGGTGAGAGGGTCATATTGAATATGCTTGGATACAAATGCAATACCTTCAGAATACAAAATTGAAATATTTAACACATTTGACTAGTTGATGGCAGTACACTGTAGTGTTGGGAAGTCAAAGTAAAAGCCTTAGCCTCAACAGTAAAAAGATAGAAGTAATGGTTGCAACAAAAGAAAACAACATCTCCAAAATGCACAATTAAGTTAAATTGGGCAATATTTAAACAGATCAATAAATTCAATTCATTACCTAAGATTGACAATGACCCTCATACAGATACAGGAAAGAAGATTAAAGTAAATTATAGTGAAACAAAAAAGTGATGAATACAGAAAATACACAAGGTCAGGAAAGAACAGAGATCAGGAGAGATAAGAACAATAATATTCTGTATCCATGCAGAATACTAGAGCTCTGTAAAAAGGGGAGAGAAGAATAAATGTTCAGAGAAATCAGAACAATAAAAGATGATTTATAAAATATACTAACAAACCAAATAACAGTAGGGCTGAAGCTAAGAATAACAAAATGTTACATCTTTTCAATATTCCTGTATGGTGCAGAAACATGGACATTAGACAAGAAAACAGAAAAGAAAATTGAAGCTTTTGAAATGTGGATTTATAGAAGAATAGGTAGAATTGGATGGAAGGAAAAGAAAACAAACGATGAAGTTTTAAAACAACTAAAAATAAAAAGAGAACTACTAAATACAATTAAGACAAGACAAATGAAATTTTTGGGGCACGTTAAAAGACACAACAGCCTACTAAAAGTAATATTGGAAGGGAAAATACAAGGTGGCAGAGGCAGACCAAAACTAACATGGACGAGTAACATCAAAAGATGGACAAGTCAACCTATGACAACCTGCACCATCAAAGCAAGAAACAGAGTGGAATGGCGATCCATGGTAGCCAACCTTTGTTGCAGAGATGGCACTCAATGATAATGATGATGTATAGACGATTTCAGACCATCAGTTCATTTAATTAATGACCACAATTGCAATATACTTAGTGAACATCAGAGATATATTGCAAAGATGGAACAAATAAGATGTAGAGCGATGTAAGAAGATACTTAAAAAACTCCAGACATAAAAACAGAAGATGAAAAAAAAAAAAAACCAGACAAAAAAACAAACTTCAAAGAAAGAAAAGCTGAAGTTGTGAACTAAATACTGAATGATTGTTCTAATAAATCATGCCACTAAAATAATCTTACAAACAATCATGAAGCAGAGAGAACAGAATTTACAACAAGGTATCTTTGACTACATGAGAAACATCATTGAGAAGTATAGGGAATATACCATAAAACTGCACACATGCTTCATAGATTTCAACAAGGTCTTTCACTGCGTACAACATCAGAAACTGTGGAACATCAAGAAAGACATGGGCAGACACAGTCTAGGTTGCCGCAACCACAACACCACCAGCAATGTCTATACGCATCTACGAACCCACACATATATATATATATATATATATGTATATATATACATACACACACATACATATAGACACATACATGCCCATACACATATATACTCCTTCTTCTACCTTTCAGCTCCCTGTGGAGCATAGGTCTTCAACAAACACTTTCCAAAAAAGGGCCTGTTGTGTAATACTCTCAGTTGGCTTCCGCATTGTGTGTCCTATCCAGCGCCATCGTCTTCTCTGTATCTCTTTATCCACTGGTATTTGACTGGTACATTTCCCTAATTCTATATTAGTGATTTTATCCTGCCATTTCCATCCTTTTATCCTGTCTAAGCATCCATTAATGAAAGTCTGTATCTTCAATTTGTCATTTTTGTTGTTTTCCATGTTTCACATCCATATAATAGGACTGACTTAACATTGGAGTTGAAAATTTTTATATTTGTATTAATTTTTGTACATATATACACAGATATACAACATACATATATACAACATATAGTACAACAATATAGTACATATATACAACAATAGAAACAAAAAAAAGAGTTCTTAAATGTTATGTAGAGCCAGTCTTAACATATGGATGCGAATCATGGACAATAGGACAACAGACAAGAAAATCACTGGAGTCGGTAGAAATGTGGTTTTACAGAAGAATGCTAAGAATACCATGGACAGCTAAGAAGAGTAATGAAAATGTTCTGAAAGAGGTCAAAGTAAAAAGAGAGCTAATTTCCAATATTAGGAAGAAACAATCATCATTTTTTGGCCATGTAATGAGAAGAGAACAACTGGAATATATTGTAACAACTGGAAAAATTGAGGGACGGAGAGATAGAGGAAAGCAAAGAGAAAAGATACCAGACAGCTTAAGAGAAAGGCTTGGCAGAAGGTCAAGAACAGAAATGATAAATAACTGTCGAGATCGAAATTTGTGGAGAGACATGATCACCTACGTCAGCAGGCCCGGTACTTGATAATGATACACATACATATAAATATATGTATGTGTGGGTCCGTAGATGCGTATAGACATTGCTGGTGGCATTGCAGTCGAAGCAACCTAGACAGTGCCGTACCGCCTCCCCCATATTTTTAGAACCCTTTACACACTGATCCCCCCATTGGCTAGGCAATTACAATGCATATCCGCAAATAGTTATTTTTTCTTCTGGCCACTGTCCATGACACAGAGAAGAAATGTTTGTTTCTTGAACTAGTTTCAATTATTTTGTTTTGGTTGCTTCAACATTAATTAGCTATGTAAGATTACTTTTATTCACTTACATGTCTGTCTGTGTGTGTGTTGTTTGTTTGTTCCTGCTGAAGTCCTATTGAGCTGAAACATCATTCAAATTCGTGTCATCCATCAATTACGAAAAGCTTTAACCATACCAATTTTTTCTATTTTTTTTTTCAAATCCCCTCCAGAAGATTGTACTAAATGAAGAACACAGTTTTTGTATATCTGTACAGCTGTCATCAGAATAAAACTGACACTATTTTCCAGATCTGGTCAACATTAATTTTGCTGAATCTGCTGGATTATCACCAGAATGATTCTGACAGTCTTCTCCTGATCTGGTTAGCAATGATCATGTTAGATTTGAAGACCTACCACCAAATTAAGCAGAGACACCTACAAACATGTCACCAATAATTGACTTACCGTCTCTTTTGCACATTTTGTCCTCCCAACTTGGACCAGGTTGTCCTTCTATCCCCAGTCCTGTCACTCCCTCACTGAAGCTCTCAACTTTAATGACTTGACTGCTCCAATCTTTGATGATTACATCCTTTTCAGATTTCTGAAATAATGAACAAACAAAATGAAAAAATGTTTTATTTATGGAATGATTTGTTAACAATATAGTTAAAAAGTTTGATAATAGAGAAATGTTAAAATCTTTCAATAACAATTATTAGAGAGTGATCAAGTTACTGATGAGGAAACGTTACTGTGACTTGTAGAATGGATGTCTGAGTCTGCAGGAGCAAGACATACTAGGAGTGTGGTTAGTTAATCATCCTCAGTACAAATTGGGCAACTACATAAATAGGGGACTATCCAGATTTCCTCCTCAGTATATTCGTTAGGCTGTAGTGACTATATTCGTTAGGCTGTAGTGACTGTATATTTGTTGAGCTGTAGTGACTGTATATTCGTTGAGCTGTAGTGACTGTATATTCGTTAAGCTGTAGTGACTGTATATTCGTTAGGCTGTAGTTACTGTATATTCCTTAGGCTGTAGTGACTGTATATCCATTAGGTTGAGGTGACTTATAACTCCAGGTCTGAGCTGATTTATCAGTCTTCTTTAGCTCCCTGCACAGAGCTTTTAGAGTACCATACTTTTTTAAGTGATGTTCTTGAGATCTACTCAAATTATATTCATATTCATTGCTTGAATGATTTACTACTTTTGCATCTCAAACAGCAATTAATAAGTCAAACTGGTCCACTCTCCTAAATTTCCATGCAAGCAATTATATTTGCAAAGTCATGAAAAGCTCAATTCCAACAAATGACCAAATATACTTGGAAAATAAACCAGTGGAAGAGATCGACCACTTTATCTATCTTCAAAGTCACATTGATCGGGAAGGGGATACAAGTAAAGAAATTAGAATCAGAATAACTAAAGCAGCAATATCGTTCAGAAGCCTTGAAAAGTTGTGGAAATCAAAACTCATCAGTACAAACACAAAACTTAGACTATTCAAATGAACTATCAACCCTTACAAAACAAAATTGACAATCACGAAGGTACAGACTTTCATTAATGGATGCTTGCGCAGAATAAAGGGATGGAAATGGCAGGACAAAGTCACAAACGTGGAATTATGGAAATGTACCGGTCAAATACCAGTGGATAAAGAAATACAGCGAAGACGATGGCGATGGATAGGACACACACTACGGAAACCAACTGAGAGTATTACACAACAGGCCCTTTTTTGGAATCCCCAGGGGAAAAGACAAAGAGGAAGACCAAGGAATTCTTGGAGAAGACAGATTGAAGCAGAGATGAAGATGATGGGGAAGACATGGAATGATCTTAAAAGAATTGCAAAAAACAGAACGACTTGGAAAGTGTTTGTTGAAGACCTATGCTCCACTGGGAGCTAAAAGGTAGAAGAGAGAGAGATCAACCCTTACGTATACATGTGAGAGCTGGAAAACAACATGAGAAATAGAAACAAAGTTGAACGCATTAGAGAATAAATGTCTAAGGAAAATACTTGGTATAGCGTGGAACGAATTCAAAACAAATGAGGAAATTAGAGAAATCGCCAATCAACCACTAATATCTTCAGTAATCAAGAAAAGACTATGGTCATATGTTGGACATCTGATGAGGAGAGTTAATAACTGAATAGCAAAGCAAGCTCTCATATGAGAAACAACAGGTAAGTGGAAAAGAGACCGACCCAGAGAGACACTGAGAAGAACATTTATCAGAGAGGCAAGAGCAGCAGGAATCAGCTCCCTCAATGAGATAGAGTTGCATGCAAAGAACAGAGACAAATGGTGAGATGTGATAAAAGATCTTTACAAGGATTGAAAACTGCTATAATAAAAATTTAGATAAGAGAAAGAGCATCTGGGTCTATGCTCTATGGGCCGGCTATGGGTCAAAAGGTCAATAGATAGATAGTTAGATAGAATTATATAGACAATAATTTCTTTAATTGTTTCATTTCATTGTTTTCTCTGCATGTAGTTCTTCTTCTTAAGCGTTCAAGTCTTATGATCAAGCAAACATGACTCGTTCTGTTTCATGGTGAAAGGTAAGGCAACATAATGACACACGATGAGCTGGTCTCATGGTTGGTACTCGCATGTGTGTGTATTCTCATTTTTCTTCCTAAACCTGTGCTGCGGCTGATACACTCAGTCTTCAGCAGGCTAAATCTTGATTTGATATAGGTTTCTCTCTTGTAGGGTGGATGTTGGCTGGACTTTTGGGCCCGCCCTGCCTGGTGGTATCTGTCTGGGTGTTCTCTCATAGCCTTTCCTTATCCCAATGGTAACTGCTAGGAAGTAGTGGTTTCTTTACCAGGGTGTTGTATGTAGTTCAAGAGACAAATATATGCCAACACTTTCTCTAATGGTCCCATTCAAGATTTTTTCTCTGAATGCAATTTAAGGTTGATTATATGTCAAATATTTCTTTAATGATCTCATTTACTATTTTGTCTGCAAGTTGTTTAAAACTGAATATATGTCAAATCTTTCTTTAATGATCTCATTTACTATTTTGTCTGCAAGTTGTTTAAAACTGAATATATGTCAAATCTTTCTTTAATGATCTCATTTATTATTTTGTCTCTTGTCACTGCAGCCACATTTCTCAAACACCTCATTTCTGTGCTGGCTTGTTTCCCCTTTTCATTCCAGCCACATTTTTCAAACATCTCATTTCTGTGCTGCTTTGTTTCCCCTTCTCACTCCAGCCACATTTCTCAAACATCTCATTTCTGTGCTGCCTTGTTTCTCGTCACTGCAGTCACATTTCTCAAACATCTCATTTCTGTGCTGCCTTGTTTCCCCTTGTCACTCCAGCCACATTTCTCAAATATCTCATTTCTGTGCTGCCTTGTTTCTCTTGTCACTCCAGCCACATTTCTTAAACATCTCATTTCTATGCTGCCCTGTTTCCCCTTGATCACTCCAGCCACATTTCTCAAACATCTCATTTCTCTGCTGGCTTGTTTCCCCTTTTCACTACAGCCACATTTTTCAAACATCTCATTTCTGTGCTGGCTTGTTTCCCCTTTTCACTACAGCCACATTTTTCAAACATCTCATTTCTGTGCTGTCTTGTTTCCCCTTGTCACTCCAGCCAGATTTTTCAAACATCTCATTTCTGTGCTGGCTTGTTTCCCCTTTTCACTCCAGCCACATTTTTCAAACATCTCATTTCTGTGCTGCCTTGGGATGTGACCTTTCATGTTTGGTTTAGTCTGGAGATGCAAATAAATAAAATGCTAGGCTGTAATGTTTGGTTAAATAAAAACAAATCAGATCATATCTAGAAAATATAAATGGTTATGGAAGTCCCCGGTATCACTGCAAAACGAATTAAAATCCATAATTGCTCAACCGCCCGTGCCAGTGGAATCATCCAAATTACTATCTCATCCTCCAAACAAAGAAAGGTAGTTGTAGCCTCCATCATAGCAGTCTCAGCACACGTCAAAAGACATAAGGAGAAACCCCACAGAAAGTGAACACAACCGTCTGTTCCATGTCATATATCATCATTCATCGTAAACAATCAGAATATTGAAACACGATAAAAAATATAAATGTTCAGCTCCAATGTTAATTCAGCCAATTATATGGATGTGAAACATGGAAAACAATTATGGTGTTACAACAAAATATGTAAAACAAAAAGAGAGCTAATATCCAATATTAGGAAGTAATAATCATCATTTTTTGGCCATATAATGAGAAGGGAACAGCTGGAATATATTGTAACAACTGGGAAAATTGAAGGACGAAGAGATAGAGGGAAGCAAAGAGAAAAGATACCAGACAGCTTAATAGAATGGCTTGACAGAAGGTCAACAACAGAAATTATAAATAACTGCAGAGATAAAAAGTTGTGGAGAGACATGATCACTCACACCAGCAGGCACTGTACTTGATGATGAATCTGTGAGCTGGTTGCTTTCTACAGCACATGTTTCTCGTACAAAGGCGCATGTCTATTTCAATTGTTTTTCTGGTGAGAAGAGGGTGTTGTCAGTTGTTGAATGTTTGAAGAAATTAACCTCGCAAGTTTGTTAGAGGTTGGAACAGTGTAATAAAAGACGATCTACTATTATATTGCTTGGCTAGTAGCCTATTGGTTCAAATGTTCAATTTATTTGTTGCGTGTATGGATTCGTTTGCATATGACAAATTAGAAAATTTACCAGCCCTTTCGTTGTTTGTGATCTCAACATGCAGAATAACATCCACACTATAGGAATGTACCACATTACCCCAAAAATCATGTGCTGAAGGTCTGTAAAATATAGGGTCACTAACACCATATTTCCCTATACACCACTTGGCGTGACGGGGGTACTTTACTTTTTTTATAGGAATGTACATCATGTAAAGTAATTGAGTTATTTGCGGGTCATCATCATTGCACTCTGAACATGTCCATATGTGCTCAGATCCCCTTCTCAGCAAGTCTCGTAGTGACTAGTGACTGACGTCTCCATTTCTGTGTTGGTTGATAAATCTTCTTACACGTCCACTAAGTTTCTCGTTTCTGGCTGTGCCATGTTAACATCATGTAGAATAGATGCATAACAGTGATGATAACACATGGTATTACATGATCCAAAGCTGCAGGGCTAATTTTAAGTTTGAGAAAACTCTTATTTCAAAGGTTTATAAAGCTGGGAAAGAATTCTGCATAAGATCAAAAATTTTGAGTATAGTTATTAGAATTAAAGTTAAATTACGAGTGTAGAGTCATAGCGTCTTCATTTGTAATTGAGCTAACTTCAAATCTTGACTCTAAGCTGTAGTCTTGGGTGGCATCCTATGGTTGTGAGTCTATTGTTCCAATAACAACATTTTTCTTTAATTCAGCATTAATGAGATAAGGCTTTAGCTCTTCCCAATTCATCAAAAATATTAAACACAACTTGTCCACGCAAAGGTCAGATTGTAGATTAGAGCTTTCCAAAGGAAAGTGGGAACACTTCGGCTTGGTTCATAATCTGTAGATGTATTAATCAATGTAACACTTCATTAAGGGCTTCATAAGACATAGCTTAAGAACTGAGGTATCTCTGAGAGCAAAAAATCCAATATTTAATGGCAGCTGGTCATTACATAATAAATGCAAAGTGCCAGTGAATTGCAAAAACATTCTTAGTTCCACACACAAATGAAATACTTTAAGACCACACGGAGTTGTTGCAAACAACTAAGTTTTTATGCCCCATCATTCCAAACCCAACGTTATTTGTAATGTTCTGACAACTTCATTTAATTTCCTCATCAATCAACTAAAATAAACTGTCTCTTGTACACTCATGACAGGAATGAATCCCCATAATGCAGTTTGACTCATCTAAATTAGGCTTTATTGCATTAATTTGTATCTGTTGAAAGTCACTAATTAGATTGGTGCTTAATTCAGGTGCTATTTTTTTTTATTTTGCTGTAATGTTTGGTTAAATAAAAACAAATAAGATCATATCTAAAAAATATAAATGTTCAGCTCCAATGTTAATTCAGCCAATTATATGGATGTGAAACATGGAGAACAAAAAAAGTGTTACAACAAAATATGTAAACTGATTCTTAAAACCATGAAAAATTTTGTCTCTGAAATCTCTTCCGTTGCACTGATAAAAAGCTTCTGTTCCGAAAGAGTTTATATATATATCTCGTGTGTGTGTGTGTGCGTGCGTGTGTGCACACACACAAGACAAAGGGTTCCACTTGACAATCGGTCTTACATCCCTTCTCATAAGCTTAGTATCTCCAAGCTCAAATTTTTATGAATGAATTCATATGCATATAATTCAGGCATGATTGAATTATACCTTTCATTAACTCTGAAAAAAGCTTTCGCTAATCAGTTAGTCAGAATGAGTATTTAACACAAATTAGAGTAGAACTCGATAACATTAGGAAATACTGAAAACATCACCCAAAAATGTGCTGTGGTCATAGAAAAATATGGTCACTAACAACATATTACCCATACACCTAGCACAGTTTGGAGGAAACCTCTACTTTACTTTTCTTTTTTTACATAATGAAAACTCTTCTGGATGTCACCAGCACCATACCTAGACAAGCTGTGTGAAGCTTTCACCAAACATGGGCTAACCAATGATGAATAACATCTTCAAGTACAAACAAAACCAAGAAGAAACAACTATAATTCATTAAAACACACTGACCTCATTCACCACTTCCTGCTTTACTCCTGACACTAAACCTGGGACATTAGGGCCACTGGTCATGGCAGCCTGGTCAATGTTAAGAGATATAAGTCACACTAAACATGAATGATAATGAAAGTATAACAGAATGTAACATGTTTTCTATAGTAATTCCCCCACATTGTAATCATAAATCATTGGTGGCTGAGTGATCAGTGCACTCACCACTGACCAGAAGTGTCCAGATTCAAATCCAAGATGTGACACATTATTATCATGCAAACAAGACTTTGGATTTAATCCAGTCTTTCTTAAAATAGGTACTAGAGATAACTTTTGGGAAAAGAGCGTGGCCCAGCATGATACCCAATCACATCAACCATAAAAATGTGGCATATTCACTTAAAAATATGTGCATAATTTATAAAATCTCATTACACTTAAAGTCACGTACAAATGCTTCATTTTTCAATGATATAAATACTGTTGGCTAGAATAGCCATACAGACCAATAACATTGGAAGCATTTAAGCATATACAGAACATAGAGAGACGTTTAACTCACAGAATAGATGGCTAAAATGGGAAATAATAAGAGAGATTTACAGACACACAATGGAAGTTGATATTGACATAATGCCACGAGTTGATGCGGGCAGGGTGCTCTTTAACTCATTGATGTGGCGGGTCGTAATGGCTTTCTTGACATTCCCGGCTCTTACTGAATTAGTTGGAGTACATCTATCCCAGGCTATGCTGGGAAACTACTAGGCCGGTCCAGAGGTACTGCAATACTGGGTCTTCTATATCAGCAACAGCCACCACTACAGGGAACACAGCGATCCAAGCTTCTATTTGCCAGCCTGTTTTGACGCAGACTGTTACCTGAGGAGACCACGAGAAGGTAGAACTGCTAGGTCTTGGTCAGCTGATGGTGTGCCGACCCTGCTAATGTGGCCACAGGCACTTATGACACACAATGGAAGGAGTAGATACATCAAATCAATCCTTTTGCATGGATAAAAAACATGGACAAATCAAACTAAGAATATGAGGAAACTGCAGACATTTATTAACTTTTAGCTATGACACCTATCTGTAACTCTTCCAGTTATAATGTAGTAAAAATTACTACCCCTAAAATGTAACATTAGGTGCTCTAAAAATAGTATTTTCCCTGAACTTTTGACACATACCATTGTTACTAGGCAAAACATGAGAACTCAGAATTCAAGTTGATTTATAACCTGAGTTTCACCTTGTGAACCGGATGTGTAATATCTATCAGTATGGTCACTATAAGTCTGCCAGTATGTTCGGCTACTTCATAGTGTTAACCACTGTATTTTGTGAGCCACAAAGGGGGATTATTTGATGTCTTGCGATAACCAAGAAAAGTCCCAGGTCACAGGGAAAAAAAAAGTAATAATAATAATTTAAAAAAGGAAAAAACTACCAATTTCATGAAAATTGTTGATTTTTTTTCGCAAAATTGATGTATCTCATGAAAATAATAATGAAAAGAACCGGAGTCCTCAGTCGCTGGACACTGCAGGACTTGCTGATTAGGGGATCTGAGCACCTATGGACATGTTTGGAGTGCAATGATGATGACCCACAAATAACTTAATCTCATGAAAAACATAAGAAGCTACATAAAAACCCTCAGGGCTCACCAAAAGTAGTAATTATGAAGGTAGACAGAGAGGGGTAATGTTTGACCACAGCAAAATGGCAAATTCTGAAGAACTTGTGTTTTGATATTTGATGCAGTAATTTTTAGACTATCGTACCGGTAATCTGGGGTTAAATAACAAATGTCAATATCTGTTGAACAAGAGTGTCAGAAACAGGAGTTTGCTGGTACAGCAGTGAAACTGATCACCTATCACAGAGAAAATGTTTATCACAAAACAAGAAGAATAAATAATAATAATATCTTTCTTAACAATGAGAATTTGATAATTTTACAATCTACTGGCTCTTCAAAAGTTAAACAATCAGATAAAGCATCAGCAACACTATTTCTAGCAGTCTGAGTCTACAGTCAACTGGCGTAACTGATGTATTTTGAAACAACACATACTATTTTCACTATTTGGACAACACTGCCTACAATGATTCTGGACACCATGGTGAGCAACAGACCAGTGTCACAACTTAATACACAATGACTTACCTGTGCTGTTTCCACTTCTTGCTTCATTTCACCTCTCTCAACAAACTACAAATTCAGGAAATACTCAAGGACCATTTCAGTTTCTTCTCTACTCTACTCTAATGTTGGTCTCAGTGAAGTGTAGTGTTTGTTTTTAGTCAGTCTCCCGAGAATTAAGAAATTATTCAACATTTTTGCTGAAGGTTCAAGTTATATAATGATTAATGTGTCAATGGTATTTAGTATAGTTTTCATTCTTTTTTTTTCAGAAATAGACATTACAGCTATCTACTTAACTCTTTCTAGACCATTAACTAACGATTAACCAACCAAATATTAGTTCTGTTAGTAGTGTTAGTGTTAGTACTGTTAGTAGTTATGCCCGTGGTGGGAGGCGTATGGCGGTGGTAACATTTTCTCAATTGATGAACAAAAACAAATCGTCAAATCGCCATGTTTAATTTAAAGTCGGATGGCAGATTATTTCTACTTTTATCTGACTATTAGATATAAATATTTGCAGATTCAGCCACGAGAGAAACTGTTCACTAAAGCAGCATAAGACACTAATGTTTTTACCAGTCTACTCATCTACTGACTTATATAATTGCTTGCTACAACCATCTGTTAAGACACCAAATCAAAGGCCATATCTATTTTCAAATTAAGAGAACAACTGGAGCAGGATTGCCAATTTGACGTTTTTCAAAGCCAGATTACAAAATTTGGCCTTTTTTTCAAGACGGCTTAATGAATGTTTGTTTTCGCTTTTTTTTTCCTGGCTTTTTACGCTTCTTTCCTTCATTCTTTGCCTTTCAGCGTCGAGGGAGATATAATTTGCGATGCTTTGCTCTTCTGTTCGCCTCTGCAGATGTTATGTTTTCTAGTGTTTCTAACATTCCGTCAATGCATTTTTTTTCGTGGTCGAACCTTCAGTCTAGTGTTCTCGCAACGTTTATTATCGCTCGTTGTGTTGTGTTTTGATATTTCTGCCTTGTCACATGGCCAAACCAATTTATTTGTTGTTTCTTTATATATTCTATGGCGGGGTTATTTCTGTTTTTTTTTCTTCAGTTCTTAATTTCTGAGTTTTGTACACTTGCCATCCACAGATCGGAATTAACCCGTTTGTCCCATCCAAAGTCCAACCTTATCAATCCGCTTGATACTCATACTTATGTCACTTCAGTTAAGTCACACACGCACGCACGCACGCACGCACGCACACACACACACACATTTCGATATAATAGACTTCATACATTTTATAATTTTTCTTCTTCAATTTTTTTGTATTTTCAGTTCCACATTATTTCTCTTTACTTACGATTTTATATCTCTACATTTCACCTATCCTCCCACATGTGACACATCTCTCATCCCTCTGCCCACCTCTCCCTAACTTCATCATACGACATGTAGCTATAGGTATCTGTTCCTCGCCGTTTGTTGTCGTTGTCCCCGTCTTCTGAAGAAGGTCACCGGCCGAAACGTCAGTATTTTGTTGTGTTCCTTTTCTGTAAAGCTGTCGCTATACCTTGGTGTGTATACCACACCCCACTACTGGCTCCATTCCGTGGTAGCCGACCATCGATGTGGAGACGGCATTCAATGATGGTCATGGCATATTGCGTAACTCAAATCGAAGAGACGTCTCACGCATGCGCTCTCTTATAATCATATTATCTCAGTTCGTGGTCACACTGGAATGCGTTATGTGTCTTTGATTTGATTATCTGAATTGTTGGCGACAGCGTTTTGCTTCAAGTTTGAAGGGTGACACCTAGGTTTTCTGACCACCGCTGTAGATGTAATGTCTGATTAGGGGGTGCTCTACTCAACAAGAGTTGCACAGGCCTCCCGAATATCTACACGCTGCTCAAACAACGTAGGTTACGCTGGCTTGGCCATGTACACCGTATGAAAGATGGCCGCATACCGAAAGATATACTCTACGGACAACTGGCAGAAGGTAAAAGAACTAGGGGGCGCCCAAAACTTAGATTCGTAGATGTGTGTAAACGCGACATGAAGACTCTGAACATAAACCCTGCAGCATGTGAAGACAAAGCTGCAGACCGCAATCTCTGGAAACACACTCTAAAGGTTCACCTCAAAAAAGAAGCAGGCAGATTCATAGAGAAAAAGAATACACGGCGAAAGAAAAGAAAAAATAACATTTCTTGGGACGCTGAAAAATCCATAGTCAACTATGACTGACGGAGGCTACTACTACTCAACAAGATTACTTGATAGCATTAGGCAATATGTACAGAAGACCATCTTAGTGAAATCGTGGTAGCACATGCCCAGCGACAATAGCAGTAATTGTCAATCATACCAGCAAGAAGGGCACTGCAACACACACTAAAATCACACACCACACAAAAAGTCATCACATACAGATTTGGTATGCTCAACACGCTGCCAAAAGCAACAACACAACATCTCTTTACAAAATTACTTGTACTACTATCAGAATATCTATCTATCTATTGACCTTTCGAGCTGTAGCCGGAAACGGGAAATAGACCCATATACTCTTTCTTTTATCCTAATTTTTATTCTAGCAGTTTTAAATCCCTCCAAAGATATTTTATCAAATCTCGCCATTTGTCTCTGTTCTGTGCAAGCAACTCTATCTCATCGAGGGAGCAGATTCCTGTTGCTCTTGCCTATCTGATCAATGTACTATCAGAATACAGACATATAAAATGAACCTGCAGGAATGAGGCCATGTACGAATGTAAGAATTTAAATTCCCATCTATTTCTACAAATTTTAAATCAAAGAACAATGTCTATCCTAAAATAAACAAGTTTACTGTTGAGAATGAACGTATGTGAACGTAAGAGATAAACAATAAAATGTCCATCATTTTTTAAACGTCGCGGGTGGAATGTGAAAGATGTGGTTTTTTTTCCGTCAAAGAACAATGTCCGTTCTAGAATAAACAAGTTATAATGTTGAGAATGGAGGTATGTGAACGAGAGAGATAAAATAATAAATGTTCTTTCTTTTTTGAAATGTTGCAGAATGTGAGAGATGTCGCCTACACACCATTCATGTCTATTTCATCATGTTATTTCATTGTTTTAATAAAAACGCATATGTTATCATGTACTGTAATACACTGAATTTAAAGATACAATAAAGATTAAAAAAAAAAAAACACGGCCAGCGAAGGACACTGAAACATTCAAAGTTACATGATACTAAATCTTCATGCTTAATTAAAAAAAAAAAAAAACATAAACCGACAACCGATCTAATTTGTGACTTTCAACAGCCGACAACCGATCTAATTTGTGACTTTCAACAGCCGACAACCGATCTAATTTGTGACTTTCAACAGCCGACAACCGATCTAATTTGTGACTTTCAACAGCCGACAACCGATCTAATTTGTGACTTTCAACAGCCGACAACCGATCTAATTTGTGACTTTCAACAGCCGACAACCGATCTAATTTGTGACTTTCAACAGCCGACAACCGATCTAATTTGTGACTTTCAACAGCCGACAACCGATCTAATTTGTGACTTTCAACAGCCGACAACCGATCTAATTTGTGACTTTCAACAGCCGACAACCGATCTAATTTGTGACTTTCAACAGCCGACAACCGATCTAATTTGTGACTTTCAACAGCCGACAACCGATCTAATTTGTGACTTTCAACAGCCGACAACCGATCTAATTTGTGACTTTCAACAGCCGACAACCGATCTAATTTGTGACTTTCAACAGCCGACAACCGATCTAATTTGTGACTTTCAACAGCCGACAACCGATCTAATTTGTGACTTTCAACAGCCGACAACCGATCTAATTTGTGACTTTCAACAGCCGACAACCGATCTAATTTGTGACTTTCAACAGAAAAAAATGGATGCAATAAAGCCTAATTTAGATGAGTCATCGCACATATCCACGCAGGAGCACTTGTGCATTTTAATTCGCTTTTAGTTAAAAAAAAAAAAAAGTAAAGTACCCCCGTCACGCCAAGTGGTGTACAGGGAATATGGTATTCTATCTATTGTCCTTTCGAGCCAAAGACAGATAGGGCAGAACCACAATCTCAAAAAACAGAAACTTGCGTGCCAAAATGGCACATATTGCAGAGATCACTGCTTCCAAAACTTATGGCTCTGTTTCCATAACAATACTTTTTACAATGACAGCTTGTCAGGCCATCGATCAACCTCCTTAGTCGCCTCTTATGACATGCCTGGAAGGTCACAGTGTCACTATTCTTTACTTCACTCATAATGAGGACCCGGTAACACACAGGAGCAATATGGTATCCAATCTATCTATCTATTGTCCTTTCGAGCCGTAGACGGCACATAGGGCAGAACCACAATCTCAAAAACAGAAACCTTGCGTGCCAAAATGGCACATATTGCAGAGATCACTGCTTCTAAAATCTATGGTCTGTTTCCATAACAATGCTTTTTACAATGACAGCTTGTCGAGCCATCGATCAATATAGTATTAGTGACCATAAATTTTACAGACATTCGGCACATGATTTTTGGGGTATTGTGGTCGGTGCCGCTTTACTTTCCCATAAAAAAAATGCAGTACCCATTTAAGGCTGGGTGAACCCGGGAGCCGTCGATCAAGATCGAACCCGACCTCTTATCCGTTGTAGTCCAGTTCACTAACCACTGAGCTATCGCGGCTCCCAATTCGCTTTTAAAGTGATAGAGAAAAGACTATTAAACTTCATTTTGGGAATTAATTTCTGTCACGAGTGTACAAGAGACAATGTATTTTATTTGATTGACGAGGTTGTCAGAGCATTGGGTTTGGAACAGATGGGCATAACAACTTTGTTGGGTGCAACAACTCCGTGTGGTCTTGAAGTATTTCCTTGGCGTGTGCAACTAAGATGTATTTGCGATTCATTGGCATCTACTATGTAATGACCGCAGGACAAGAGGTCGGGTTCGATCATGATCGACGGCTTCCTGGTTCACCCAGACTTTAATGGGTACCGGATTTTTTTCTGGGAGAGTAAAGCGGCACGGGCGTAATACTGACCACATTACCCCAAAATTCATGTGCCGAAGGTCTGTAAAAATTATGGCCACTAACACCATATTCCCTATACGCCACTTGGCGTGACCGGGTTCTTTGCTTTACTTAAATAATGACCAACTGCCATTCAATATTGGATTTTTGCTCTCAGAGATACCTGAGTTGTTAAGCTACAACATCTTATGAAGTGTTTACATTGATTAATACATCTACAGATTATGAACTTAAACCGAAGTATTCCAGCTTTTCTTTGAAACGCTCTCATTTACAATCTGACCTGTGCTGTGGACAAGTTGTGTTAATGTTTTGATGAATTGGGAAATGCTAAATCATTATCTCATTAATACCGAGTTAAAGAAAACTGTTATTGGAACAATAGACTCGCAATCATAGGATGCCACCCAAGACTACATCGAAGAGGCAATATGTGAAGTCAGCTCAGGTGCAAATGAAAACGCTATGACTTTATACTCGTAATTTAACTTTAATTCTGATGACTATCTCCACATTTTCGGATCTTGTGTAGAATTCTTTCCCAAAGTCCAATGCGTTATAGAACATTACCAGCCAGTAACTTAGTGGTCTGGGTTTGCGAGGACAGCGGTAGTCCGGTCGTATTCATCTCACCATAAATTCAACATGGTTATCGCTCACGCGCGCTGGTGTACGTTCTGCAGTACTGGCCGTTAAATGAAGTGGAACGGTATTAGGTCCCGGCTTTACCTTAGGACGGAATGTGTGATATGTAATCGACTGCGATTTTCCCAGAATGCATGTTACACCTCACAATTGACTCCTTGCCACCAGATGGACTGTGGTCTGATTGAGTGTTTCACCACTTCGCCTACGCACTGGTCACAACAGAATGAGAAACCACATGTTCACCAAACTCAAAATAGGAACTACCAGCCAGTGCTACTGTATCCTGGATAACACGACAACAAAACATGTTCTGTAGGACTGCCCCAGTACACAGACATGAGAAGGACAATATGGCCCACACCCTCATCCCCGGAAGAGAAACTATACGGCGTAACTGAATCACTTAGACAGCTGCCTTCATAAGAGAGTTTGGAGTCCTAGTCTGAATTACGTCATGATCGCAGAAGAAGAAGAAGAGTGTTTCACCGAAGTGGAGATCTGACTTCATTTGTTGGGACAGCGATTCTTGAAGCACTCTCACTGACCGCAACATTTACACAGATTTGGCGCGAGGTGCATGGAGTTCTTGCTGTCTGCGACTGCAGCTACTCGGAAGTGTGCATCATGAGATACGGACATTTCTTTTTTTAATAACACAATACGTTCACTAGAACAATATGAAGGATCAGGATACCACTTTCGTGGTTGCTGGAACGGGGGCCGGGCGCATAAGGGAATGCACCGCCTGCAGTGACGCCATTTCGTTCAAAGGTATATCTTCATTCTGTACAGGAAATCCATTACTTAACC
Organism: Megaustenia siamemsis; assembly: GCA_032433765.1. Classification (NCBI taxonomy): domain Eukaryota; kingdom Metazoa; phylum Mollusca; class Gastropoda; order Stylommatophora; family Ariophantidae; genus Megaustenia; species Megaustenia siamemsis. The sequence goes on from JAVIAB010000101.1 coordinate 13,892,968, forward strand.
TGATGACTACTAGAGGAATGGATAGTCTTCTTCGTTACCCGTCTTTAAAAGGGCGCTAAGTTGGCTTGGATGTATTGTGTATGAGCCTTTCTTCCTCAATCCCTACTCCCCTGGATAGACTCGACTACTAGAGGCATCATCCGAAGAGGTGGAGAGGTCTGGATGATTCTGGTACGTTAACAGCATTTGGAAAAAATGACAAATAATCAACAACAGAAAATAAAACAAAGAACAATGTATGGACTGAAGCGGGATCGAACCCGTACTCAGTGGCACAGCCAGCGCCTTGCCACGAAAAGCCAAACGCTAGGGAACACTGCCACTCAGCGCACCTAGTACAAGGTGCATAGTTAGTGCTAATGAAGCACCTTATACAAGGTCTTATTATTCAGGCCTTTTGCGGAAGTAGAGTTGCTCTGATGTCAGTGAGCTTTGGTCATTTAAAAAGATGATGTTCTACTGTTTCATGTGGGTGTTCACAGTTGACATGCGGGAGTGTTGTATCTATGGGCCAATGGATTTTCCTCAGTCTACTATATTCAGTGCAGTCTTGAAGTATGTGTTCAGCAGTCTGGGGTGCCTGTCCACATGTACAAGTAGTTGATGTGCCGATCTTGAATTTTGTATACATGTGACTATGGAGTCGATTGTGTCCTGTTCTTAGGCGTATAATGATAACTTGTTCATATCTATTCATATTATGAAAGGCATCCTGATTTGGGGCTTGTGGTCCTCTGATTGATTTGATTATCTGTTTCTTATGATGGTATGTAACTGGTGTATCTAGTTGTGTGCCTGTTGAACCTTCCTTTGCCAACTGATCTGCTTTCTCATTTCCTGGTATTCCACAGTGAGACGGGATCCACTGACAAAATTCAAGATCGGCACATCAACTACTTGTACATGTGGACAGGCACCCAGACTGCTGAACACATACTTCAAGACTTCACTGAATATAGTAGACTGAGGAAAATCCATTGGCCCATAGATACAACACTACAGACAAAACTATATGGGCCACTGCCAGAATTACAAAAGACAGTAAAATTTATACAGGAAACGACATTGCTGATATAGACAATACTTCAGGTGAACGAAAGATAGACATGCGGGAGTTTAGTTTCGTTATACATGTATTATATTGATGTGTGTTCAGTGGTACATGACATGTTCTCAGTAAGAAAATAGTGGTTTGGTTTCTTCTTTTAGGGTTGTTAATGTTGTCACAGGGTTCTCTCCCTGTTATGTATTTAAAAAAAAGTTCTCTCCCTGTTTTTCCCATGGCCCATCCATTCACCCAATTTTCTCTACTGTTAGAGTTTACGGTTTGTTTGGCTGTGTTTAATGAGATGTCAATGTTAAACTGTGTTTGTCTGGATCCTCTCTTAGCTAATGTATTTGCCTTATCATTCCCTGGTGTGTTGGAGTGTCCTGGGATCCATTGCGTCACTAGCCTTATATCATGTGTGTTAATGAGGTTATTGAGTTATTAGCGGGCCATCATCAATTGCACTCCGAACATGTCCATAGGTGCTCAGATCCCCTCCTCAGCAAGTCTCGAAGTGTTCAGCGACTGACGACTCCAGTTATGTGTTGGTTGATTAGTCTTCTTACACGCCCACTAAGTTTATTGTTTCTGGCTGTGCCCATCTTAACTCCCATCTCTTTCATCCGAAGGAGTGACGTGGACTCATGGTTATCAAAGTCATGTGTCCTTCCCACTTCTCGGAGGGCATTAATGATGTCTGCCCAATCCATTGGTTGACCGTCCACAACAATAGCGCAGCTAGCCAACCTGTCCGCTCTTTCATTTCCCCATACACCCACTTGTCCTTGGACATAGACAAAGGTGACCTTACGTATTTTTTACCAACATCTCGTCTCTAGACCACCTAGTGCCCTTTTAAAAAGTATTAACTTGTATTATATGCTCAACAAACACGTAAATACAAACAAATTTAATCAAAGACTATTTATTTGCCTTATATAAGGTGTCTCCCTTCAGACGTAGTTTGTGCTAGAGATTAGCTCTCACCTCTGTCTCTTTCTGTAACCATGACAATGGTTGACAATGAGTTAAACATGGTATTTTAGCAAACACGATAACAAATTCCACTCAAAAACACTTACATGTATTATATATTCAGTAAACACAATAAACAAATTCCAATTAAAAAAACACTTACTTGTATTATATATTCAGTAAACACAATAAACAAATTCCACTCAAAAACACTTACTTGCATCATATATTCATTCAGTAAACACAGTGACAGATTCAAAGAGCCTTAATTGAATCCAAAAGGGCAAGTGAACAATTCCAAAATTATTTATTGTCTAAAAACAAAAATATCTTGTAAGCAAATTCAATAAAAAGAACTGACAATGAACCTGTTAACTGCCTGCATGATGATGATTAATCCCATATGCAACAAGATAAAAAAAAAAAAAATAAGACATATCCACGGGGGATAGGATTAAAAATATTTGAGTGTCTACCTATCTATTACTGAATTATTTGTGGGTCATCATCATCGCACTATGTCCATAGGTGCTCAGATCCCCTCATCAGCAAGTCTCACAGTGTCCAGTGACTGACAACTCCAGTTCTGTGTTGGTTAATAAGCCTTCTTACACGCCCACTAAATTTCTCATTTCTGGCTGTGCCCATCTTAACTCCCATCTCTTTCATACAAAGGAAACCACCCGACTGGACTACCGACGTTCGGACAACCCGTGTTCAATTCCCACTGGGAGCAGTGTGAATTGTACTCGTGGTTGGAAAAATAAAAAATACCCCCACGGTCGACCCAGCCGTTGGCAGAAATGGGTACCAGGGTATTACCCTGGGAAGTTGAGGAATGTCGCTTCGCATCTGAGTTTCGATGCCTGAGGCGACACTATACAGAAATCTCCGAACATTTCTGGATAGGCGGCCGAGCGCATATGGGTGTAAACTCGCGTGCTAAGACACAAGTTCAAGTCTCGTACTTTACCTTTACCTTATTTTTCATACAAAGGAGTGACATGGACTCATGGTTGTTGAAGCCCTGAGCCTTTCCCACATCTCAGAGGGCATTGATGATATCCGCCCATTGGTTGACCATATCTATCCATTGTCCTTTCAAGCTGAAGACAACAAACATGGCAGAGGTTCTAGACTCTACATGTCCAACAATCTTTGCTCTCAAGTGTTAAACCTTGTAAAGACCTCTCTACATGTCCAACAATCTTTGCTATCAAGTGTTAGACCTTGTACAGGTCTGCATTGTATCTCACTATATATCCTTGATTGTTACTATTGAGTGTTTACATCTTAATATTGCACACAACGGTAAAGTAAAATAAACTAAAGGTTCACTCCATGCCTTGCTGGGCATATGGTGAATATGGTATTAGTGACCATATTTTTCTATGACCACTGCACATATTTGGGTTATATGATCTTATGAAGCCAGCCACTGTTACTTCCCAGAAAGATCTCTGGTACCAATTTTTAGAGGCTGGATGAACCCCAAAGTCTTGTTAAAAAAAAATCCATGACTTCTGGGGATCGAATCTGGACCCTTCTGACCAGGAAGTGAGCATGCTAACCACTCAGCCACCTTGGTTCCTCAAAAAGATACCAACATAAAAATGTTGCTTGGATAAATTAACTTTTCTTTTATGGGTGTGTTAAGATATATTTGAAAGGTTGATTGTTGATTTGGGTTTATTCTACCCACTTAGGATCAATCTATCTATTGACCTTTCGAGCCGTAACCGGCCCATAGGGCGTAGACCAAGATACACCTTCTCCTATATGAATTTTTGTTCTAGCAGTTTTCTTTTAAAGATATTTTATCAAATCTCGCCATCTGTCTCTGTTCTGTGCAAGCAGTTCTATCTCATTGAGGGAGCCGATTCCTGCTGCTCTTGCCTCTCTCATCAATGTTCTTCTCAGTGTCTCCCTGGGTCTTCCTCTTTTTCTTTTACCTGTTGTTTCCCATATGAGGGCTTGCTTTGCTATTCGATTATTATCTCTTCTCATCACATGTCCAACGTATGACCATCGTCTTTTCTTTATTACTGAAGATATTAGTGGTTGATTGGCGATTTCTCTAATTTCCTCGTTTGTTTTGAATTCGTTCCATTCTATACCAAGTATTTTCCTTAGACATTTATTTTCGAATGCGTTCAACTTTGTTTCTATATCTCTTGTTGTTTTCCAGCTTTCACACGCATACGTAAGGGTTGATAGTACATTTGATTTGAATAGCCTAAGTTTTGTGTTTGTGCTAATGAGTTTTGATTTCCACAACTTTTCAAGGCTTCTGAAAGACATTGCTGCTTTAGCCAGTCTGATTCTAATTTCTTTGCTCGTATCCCCTTCTCGATCAATGTGACTTCCAAGATAGATGAAGTGATCGATCTCTTCTACTGGTTTGTTTTCCATGTATATTTTGTCACTTGTTGGAATTAGACTTTTCATGACTTAGGATCAATGCCTTCCATTTATTAATGGATATATGATATTCTTGCAATATTCAGTACCTCGGGACTACCGCAAGAGATATAAAGCTGGTGACCACAAACAAACAAGAAACAATATATAAAGTTTTTTCCTAGAAAGCGTTCTTTCATGGTTTACAAGATTAGCCTCGCTGGTGAGCCTTTTATTACACGGATCAAATTTTTAAGGTTTCTCTTCTGTATGTGTTCTTTTATGACGTATCAGGTTAGCATTTTGTGTAAATCTTTTATCACACACATCACATTTGTAAGGTCTCTCTCCTGTATGTGTTCTTATATGAGAAACAAGATAATACCTTTCACTGAATCTTTTATCGCAGATATCACATCTGTGAGGTTTCCCTCCGGTATGTGTTGTTTTATGATTTATTAGGTTAGAATTTTGTGTAAACCCTTTACCACACACATCACATATGTAAGGTCTCTCTCCTGTATGTGTTCTTACATGAGATACAAGATTAATCTTTTCATTGAAACTTTTATCGCAGGTATCACATTTGTGAGATTTCTCTCCAGTATGTGCTGTTTTATGATTTATTAGGTTAGAATTCTGTGTAAATCTTTTACCACACACATCACACCCGTAAGGTTTCTCTCCTGCATGAGTTCTTTTATGATTTATCAAGCCAATATTTTGTGCAAATCCTTTACCACAAATGTCACATCTGTAAGGTCTCTCTCCTGTATGTGTTCTTTTATGAGATATCAGATTAATCTTTTCAGTGAATCTTGCACCACATATATCACATTTATAAGGTCTCTCTCCTGTATGTATTCTTTTATGTTTTACCATGCCAGAATTTTGTGCAAACCCTTTACCACAAACATCACATTTGTAAGGTTTTTCTCCTGTATGTGTTCTTATATGACATATAAGATGACTTTTTTTATGGAATCTTGTACCACATATATCACATTTGAAAGGTCTCTCTCCTGTATGTGTTCTTCTATGAACTGTCAAACTAGTATTTTGTGTGTATCCTCTACCACACACATCACATTTGTAAGGTCTCTCTCCTGTATGTGTTCTTATATGAGATATAAGATTAATCTTATCACTGAATCTTTTACCGCATATATCACACTTGTGAGGTTTCTCTCCAGTATGTGTTCTTTTATGATTTATCAGGTTGGAATTCTGAACAAACATTTTACCACAAACATCACATTTGTAAGGTTTCTCTCCTGTATGTATTCTTTTATGAACTTTCATTTTATCATTTTGAGTAAATCCTTTACCACAAAAATCACATTTGTATGTCTTCTCTGCATTGTGTATTTTTTTATGATTTATAAGATTTGAACTTTGAGTAAATCCTTTACCACAAACATCACATTTGTAAGGTTTCTCTCCTGCATGTGTTCTTTTATGAACTTTCAGACCAGTTGATTGTGTAAACCCTTTATCACACACATCACATTTGTAAGGTTTCTCTTCTGTATGTTTTCCTTTATGAACTATTAAGTTACATTTTTGTGTAAATCCTTTACCACAAATATCACATTTGTAAGGTTCCTCTCCAGTATGTTTTCTCATATGAAGTGTCAGACTACTAAGTTGTGTAAATGCTCTACTACACACATCACATTTGAAAAGTTCATCCCCTGCATGTGTTCGTTTATGAACTTTTAAATTACTATTTTGTATGTATCCTTTACCACACACATCACATTTGTAAGGTTCCTCTCCTGTATGTTTTCTTGTGTGAATTGTTAGGGTGCTTTTTTGTGCAAATGCTTTACCACACTCATCACATTTGTAAGGTTTCTCTCCAGTATGTTTTCGTTCATGAACCATTAAATTAGATTTAGATGCAAACCCCTTACCACAAACATCACATTTAAAAGCTTTCTCTATTGTATGGTTTCGTTCATGAATTATGAAGCTATTTTTTTGCACATATTCTTTACCAGACTCATCACATTTATAAAGTTTCTTGTCTGCAAGATTTTTTGTATGAAACTGGTAATGTAGAATGTGATATTGACTTTCCATTTCTAGATCATCTTCCTTGGAGTTGATGGCAGGGTTGCAGAGTTCTGAAAATATGGAGAGAGAGAGATAGTGAAGTCAAGACAAAGATAAACAATCACCATATATCATAATTTTCCAATGATAAATAAGTACAGCTACAATGACAAAGAAACTTGACTACAAAGGATAAGAGGTCAGGTTTGATCCTGTCCTGACCGCTGGCTTCCATGTTCACCCAGCCATAAATGGGCACTGAATTTTTATCTAGGAAAGTAAAGTGGCATAGACATAATACCAATCACCCAAATTACCCCAAAAATCAAGTGCTGAAGGTCTATAAAAATGATGATCACTAACACCATATTCCCTATACGCCACTTGATGTAATGGGGCTCTTTACGACTTACATTACTTACAATGATAAAGTATAAATAGTCTTTAGTCTGGACTGGTATCACCACAGTCAGGGCATCCCCGTATCCACTCTGCCACCCATTCCAGCCACCATCAAAGTGTTTGTCTACTGGTTGTTCCCATCCTGAATTAATTCACTGTTTCATTCCTTTCCACTGAGGGTGCATCTCCTACATTCACTCTTCGTGGCGCCATGCTCCACCATTTCTTTTTTGACATGTGGGTTATCCTCAGCTTCCTTGTCACCAACCAGTGAGATATGTTTTTCAAAGTCTCACGATTCCCCCCCCCATATGTCATATTCAATGCACTAAGGAGCATTAAAGACTCAGTGGACACAAACATGCTGAAGTTGGATGTGTTGGGCCGAAAGGCGCAAATATCACAGTTACACTGCAAACGACAACACAACGCATTTCCATTTAATGTTAAATTAATTAATTAAAGGCAAATGGTGAAGAGGTATAATCCATTAGTCATCGGGCGAGCGCAAGTAACAATGGACAACAGGAAATGAAAGGGGAACCAATGTAGATGGCACCAACTTTGACTGAGGATTAATGACAAGAAGGGACTGGGTTTAATTCCCAGATAATGTGAAACTTTTGTTCCAACTAACAAGGCCTTGGAGTTTATTTACCCTTTGAAAATTGGTTACGGGGGACTGGTTGGTCTCAAGGCAAGACGCTGGCCTTGAGACAGAGAGATTGTGAGTTCAAATCTCGGCTGAACCAGTTGGGAGAGAGAGAGAGAGAGTAGATAAGCAAGGGCAGATAATCAATCAAAAAGCAAATGCAGAAAGAATAAGACGACAATGGGAGCACACATCTATTACTGTACCAAGTTTTTTCTTTATAAGAGTTTCAACTTCCCAAACTTATTTTCAGCCCAACACATCCAAGAGCACAGCTTTTTCTAGGTACTGGATTGCGCTCTCTCTAGATCCATACTCACTTGGCCAGAATGGTTGGTCTGTAGCACATGGGGAAATGTAGCAGGATCTTGATCAGCTGATGATTGCTGATCCTGATGCAAAAAGTCAGCTACGAGTCAATGACCACTTTCAATCTATGTACTGTAAGGTTTTTTTTTTTGCAACACAAAATTTGGACTATTCAAATCAAATGTACTATCAATCCTTATATATGCATGTGAAAGCTGGAAAACAAGAAGAGATATAGAAACAAAGTTGAATGCATTTGAAAATAAATGTCTAAGGAAAATACTTGGTATAGAGTGGAACGAATTCAAAACAAACGAGGAAATTAGAGAAATCGCCAATCAACCACTAATATCTTCAGTAATCAAGAAATGACAATGGTCATATGTTGAACATTTGATGAGGAGAGATAATAACTGAATAACAAAGCAAGCCCTCATGTGGGAAACAACAGGTAAGAGGAAATGAGGCTGACCCAGAGAGACACTGAGAAGAACATTGATGAGAGAGGCAGCATCAGCAGGAATCAGCTCCCTCAATGAGATAGAGTTGCTTGCACAGAACAGAGACAGATGATGAGATTTGATAAAAGATCTCTACAAGGATTGAAAATGGTTAGAATAAAAATTTAGATAAGAGAAAGAGTATCTGGGTCTATGCCCTATGGCCGGCTACAGCTCGAAAGGTCAATAGATTGATAGATATTAGTCATGATGATTGCAATTACAAGTCTCTGTCAGCAGACTAGACAGGAACATAGACAAGCAATCACAGATAACTGACTTACCACGTATTATATGTGTCTGATTATCTTCCTCAAATGGGGCAGGCTGCCACTCTTTTTCAAGCTCTGTTTCCTCCTCATTGAAACTCTCAACTTTAACAACTTGAGCACCATAATCATCAATACTGAGATCCGCCTCAGATTTCTTAAAATGTGACCAAAAAATAGCTATTTCTAAAACTTATAATAAAGATATGGACAGTTTTTGTATACAGAGCTACTTCTATAACTTATATTATGAATACAGATGGTTCTGGCACAGAAAACTACTTCTAGAACTACAGTTTTGCTTAAGTTTGAGACCCACTATAAGCTAGACTCTGATAATCTTAGAGGCATCATAAGGTTACATATCCTTTGTAGATATTACCACAGCCCATCTAAAAGGATTTCTGTCTCCAGCCAGATCCCACACTTCATCTGTTGTCATGTTCAAGGTCTCTTTGATGTCTTGAAACCACCTCCTTCTTGGCCTGCCTCTGAAGCATTGCACAGGAACCATGCCCTCCATTGTTGCTCTTTCCAGCCCACTGTGTCTTTTGACGCGGCCATAGAATTTTAATTTTCTCTGTAGAACTGTGTTTATAAATTAGGCAAACCAACAAATGGTCAAGTTTTATAAAAGTACATTATATCATCTTCAATAGATGGTTGGTCAGTTATTAATTCAGCAGCCTATGGGTTTCTGAGGTGAGAAGTAACATCAATTTCCCTGCAGAATTGAGCAACTCACCCAGAACAGGGATGGGTGACGAGATACACTATAGGAGGCTGTACAAGGTCTAATACTTGAAAACAAAGATCATCAGACATAAAGAGTCTAGAATTTCTGCTAGCTAGCTGGGAGTATGGACGGACAGTAAGACAGATAGATAAGTTTGCACTGTTTCAGCATACAATTTCATGGGAATTAAAGAACTTATTTTTACCAGTACTAATGGTAATCAAATCATCATCATATGTACATAACTTGTTGGCACAGGCAATCATGTCCTTCCACAATGCAACATATCAATCCTTTTGTTGACTGTTTTCACTGCCATGACACCAAGCTATATAGTACTTTCTCTCTATGTCATATGCAATATCTCTTTTTCACATATTTTGCCAGTTGTGGCCAAGTATTCCAACTTTCCTCTTTCTCATGATGTGCCCAAAAAATGTTGATTGTTTCTTTTTTTTGTATTTTAGGAACTCCCATATTGTGTTGCCCCGTGAGAATTTCTTCCTTGGTATTTTTAACTGTCCAGGGAACTTTCAACATACTTCTGAGAAATCCCATCTCTGTAGCCTCTAATCGTCTTTTAATTTGTTTGTTTACTGTCCTTGATTTGCTTCCATAGGTTAGAATTGGCTCTATATAGGGTAATCAAATGCAAATTTTAAAACAGAACTAATACAAAAGAAAACATTAAATAGAATAATGATCTGTTTAACATAGATTAATTGGCTAACTGTAGGAACAGTTTAAATTCAAAACTTCTGCTATTTTAGCATATGTGTTCAAATGGCAAAAATCCAAGTCTAGGTTAAAGAACTGATGGTTAGCCCAATTTAAAGGAATGCACGATGAAATTATACATGAATAAATCATGAGAATTATGAGCATGACAAAAAAAACTTACGCTTAAACCACTTGAATTTAATGCTTGAAAACAATGGCATATCTTTCCCTTAATGTTATTGTAGTTCACAGTTTCTTCAGTAATCAAGAAATGATGATGGTCATATGTTGAACATGTGATAGGAGAGATAATAACTGAATAACAAAGCAAGCCCTCATGTGGGAAACAACAGGTAAGAGGAAAAGAGGCCAACCCAGAGAAGAACATTGATCAGAAAGGCAAGAGCAGCAGGAATCAGCTCCCTCAATGAGATAAAGTTGCTTGCACAGAAGAGAGACAAATGGTGAGATTTGATAAAATATCTTTAGAAGGATTGAAAACTGCTAGAATAAAAATTGAGATAAGAGAAAGAGTATCTGGGTCTATCCCCGGTGGGTTGGCTATGCCTCGAAAGGACAATAGATAGATAGTTCTCAGTTGTTTATCACTGACACTTTAGTTTATTTGCTCATTTGTGTTTTTCCAGGAAGATAAAATAGACATGCTTCTACTATCATACATTAAAGTGATTAGAAGAAGCTGTACCTAACAGTTAAAAAACTTTTGTGGTTAAAAAATTAATATTGCATCCCCTGAAACTCTTAGATTTGTCAAGCATTGATATCTCTGTTACGATCATTAACTACTAAAATATCATACATATTTTTTCTACAACCACGTGCACACGTTTCTCCTTCAGATGAAACGGAAGTAAAGATGGGCACAGCCAGAAATGAGAGGCTTAGTATAAGACAACTTATCAATCACATAAAGCTGAGTCATCAGTCAATGGACACTGCAGGACGGGCTGAGGAGGGGATTTGAGCACATATGGACGTGTTCAGAGTGCGATGATGATAACTCACAAATAACTCAATATCATACACGACAAATGTACAAGTGGTACAATGGCTGAGTGTTAAACATGTTCGCTTACTGATCAGAAGGGTCCAGGTTCGATTCCCAGAGGTGGTGGATTTTTTTTTCCTGACCAGTAAGGCTTTGGGGTTCACCCAGCCTCTAAAAATGGGTAGGATACCAGAAATTTTTTTTGGGAAGTAAAGGTAGCCTGGTGTGATATTGACAATATCACCCAAAAATATGCCACGAACATGGAAAAATATGATCACTAACATCATGTTCCCCATATGTTTATTAACCCTAGATTATGATAAAAAAAAGTAAAGAGCCCTGTCACACCAAGTGGCATATAGGGAATATAGTGTTATTGACCATAAATTTTACAGACCTTCAGCACATGATTTTTGGGGTAATGTAGACTTAGATTATGATACCATAGTAAAAATTACAACATCAAAATTTGACATTTTGCTGTGTTGAAACATTACCCCACTCCGTGTACCTTCCTAATTACCACTTTTGGTGATACCTGAGTGTTTAATTTATTTCCATTGTTGTTGGATTTTTTCTTTTCTTTTTTTTTTAAAAAAAAAAATTCGTAAATTTTCAAAAATGGGTCATCATTTCCTTTTTTTTAACCGTGATCAGGGAAGCACAACAAATAAGGCTATGAGGCAGCCGAAAATAGTGATGGACTTATGGAGACCTTACCGATAGACATTGTAACTTGTCCAGTACATGAGGTGAAACAAGGGTCATATATCAACCTGAGCTAGGAATTCAGAGTCCTTGTGTTTTGTCTAGTGTGAACACACAGGAGTGTGTCAAAAGTTCAGAGAAAATATTATTTTTAGAGCACCTAATGTTACATTTAAGTGATAGTTATTTTTACTAGGGTATCATAACTGAAAGAGTTACAGATAGGTATCATAATCTAAGATTAAGGCATGGAAGGAACCATTACTTCACACAATTTAAGACAATCTGAGAAACAGAACTCAGTACAGATATAATTAAAAGTTTGAACAAGTGACAAAAATAACTTAAAAAACAAAATACTGACCTCAGTCTCTACTTCCTGCTTTATTACTGACAGCAAACTTGGTACAAAAGGGTCACTGACTGTATTTGCCTGGTTAAAGTTGAGAATGACAAGTTACATCAGCACAAGGATAATGAATAGTGCAACAACACGTAACATAAGAATGAGACAAAGACTAAAGTAAATTGACAACATATAGTTTTTATTTATTTTTTTTTTCTGTGAGTGAAAGACTGTAAAATCATCCTAAATAGAATAAAGGATTCAATAGATACAGTAATGCGTGAAGAACAGGCTGGGTTTAGAAAAGGGAGAAGCTGTCTTGACCACATTTTCACTCTACGACTTATATTGGAGGAACACATTGAAAAGCAAAAACCTTTTGTACTTAACTTCATCGACTTCAAAAAAGCATTTGATAGTATTCATAGAGATTCTTTGTGGAAAATTCTGAAGCAATATGGCTTACCATCAAAAATCATAAATATTATCAAAGACATGTATGATGGTTACACATGTGCAGTTCGAACAGAGGAAGGACTGAGCGAATGTTTCCCAATAGAAACTGGGGTTAAACAAGGATGTATTTTATCGCCCTTGTTATTTGGAATTGTTATGGACTTCATAATGAAGAAATGCTGCACTGGTAATAAAGGCATCGAATGGATACAAGGAGACCATTTGGAGGACCTGGACTTTGCTGATGACATAGTTCTCATCAGCAATCAGATAAAAACGATGCAGGAAAACACAAATGAACTATCATCAATAGCCAGCAAAATTGGGCTTGAGGTCAATCATGAAAAGACTAAAGTCATGAAAAGTTTAATTCCAACAAGTGACAAAATATACATGGAAAACAAACCAGTAGAAGAGATCGATCACTTCATCTATCTTGGAAGTCACATTGATCGAGAAGGGGATACGAGCAAAGAAATTAGAATCAGACTGGCTAAAGCAGCAATGTCTTTCAGAAGCCTTGAAAAGTTGTGGAAATCAAAACTCATTAGCACAAACACAAAACTTAGGCTATTCAAATCAAATGTACTATCAACCCTTACGTATGCGTGTGAAAGCTGGAAAACAACAAGAGATATAGAAACAAAGTTGAACGCATTCGAAAATAAATGTCTAAGGAAAATACTTGGTATAGAATGGAACGAATTCAAAACAAACGAGGAAATTAGAGAAATCGCCAATCAACCACTAATATCTTCAGTAATAAAGAAAAGACGATGGTCATACGTTGGACATGTGATGAGAAGAGATAATAATCGAATAGCAAAGCAAGCCCTCATATGGGAAACAACAGGTAAAAGAAAAAGAGGAAGACCCAGGGAGACACTGAGAAGAACATTGATGAGAGAGGCAAGAGCAGCAGGAATCGGCTCCCTCAATGAGATAGAACTGCTTGCACAGAACAGAGACAGATGGCGAGATTTGATAAAATATCTTTAAAAGAAGACTGCTAGAACAAAAATTCATATGGGAGAAGGTGTATCTTGGTCTACGCCCTATGGGCGGTTGCGGCTCGAAAGGTCAATAGATAGATAGAAAGACAGCAGTGGCATAGTGCTGAGCACACACCCAAAAATATGATGCCAAAAAATGTGGATTAAAAAATATTCCCAAAGCAAGACCTCAAAGGGGTTCTTTCATCTTTCTGCACAGAATAAAACATAAACACTTTCAGATATCACTGCATGGTTTTGTACTAAAGGGCAAAGCCACACAAGTTGCTAGTAAAATATCAATTCTGAAATTATAAACCATACAAGTTATATTTACCTCTGTCATTTCCACTTCTTGTTTCATTTCTTCTCTCTTTGCTTGAATAGTTTCCATAGAATACTCCAAAGATTTGTTCCTAATGGAACAACTTAGAGAAGAACAAGAAATGGTCAGTCAATGTGAAGTGAAGTGTTTCTCTCTAGAAAAGGTCAATGTGAAATGTTTTTGAAAATGGTTAGTCAATGTGAAGTGTTCCTTTCTAGGAATGGTTAGTCAAAATCAAATATTTCTTTCTTGAAAAGGTCAATGTGAAGTGTTTCAGGAAATGGTCAGTCAATTTGAAGTGTTTCTTTCTAGAAATGTTCCTAATGGAACAACTTAGAGAAGAACAAGAAATGGTCAGTCAATGTGAAGTGAAGTGTTTCTCTCTAGAAAAGGTCAATGTGAAATGTTTTTGAAAATGGTTAGTCAATGTGAAGTGTTCCTTTCTAGGAATGGTTAGTCAAAATCAAATATTTCTTTCTTGAAAAGGTCAATGTGAAGTGTTTCAGGAAATGGTCAGTCAATTTGAAGTGTTTCGTACTAGAAATGGTTAGTCAATATCAAGTGTTTTTTTCTAGAAAAGGTCAGTCGATGTGATGTATTTTTTTAATAGAAAAGGTCAATGTGAAGTATTTTAGAAAATGGTCAGTCAATATGAAATGCTTCTTTCTAGGAAAGGTTTTTGATGTGAAGTGTTTCAGTAAAGAAGAGTTCCTTTTAAAAAATGATCAGTCACTGTGAAGTTTCTTTCAAGAAATTGTCAGCCAAAGAGAAGTGTTTCTTTTTATCAATTAACTTAGGTATTAAATCCCTCTACGTGTATTAGGGTTTTATAGTATAACGGTAAAAGTCCACAGCAACTGTTGTTGGGCAATGGAGTGATGCTGCCAGGATCGATTTAGACTTTGTGAGGTCCAAAGCTGGCTAAGAAGCTTTACCTCCTTTTAAAAAATCAACACCAGAAGGTCTCTATCATAGATTACAATATTATCAACATTGAGGCCCCTTCAGACCATGAGGCCCTAAGATGTAGCTTATTTAGCTTGGCCCAAAATCCAGCCCTGATTATTGACTACTAAGCCTCGTCACCTTCATGAAGCAGGGTGGTCAGTTTCCTTCCTTGTTGTCTTCAAGTTAAGTAAAGGTTCCATCCACACCGTGCTAGGTGTATGGGTATTATGGTATTAGTGATCATACTTTTCTATGACCGCTGCACATTTTTGGGTGCTGTGGTGAAGATAACCGCAAAGGCCACCTTAATTTTCCAGAAAGTCTTTCCTTGAAAGAAATATATCTCTGGTATCTATTGTAACCCTAGATTACGATACCATAGTAAAAATTATCGCATCAGAGCACAAATTCTAACAAATTTGACAATTTCCCATGATAAAACATCCCCACCCCCCATGTGTACCTTCCTAATTACTACTTCTGGTGATCCCTGAGCGTAGGATTTTTTTTCCCACATTTCATGAGATACGATCAGATATGCGAAAAAATTTACCACAAGTTTCAAGAAATTAGTCGCTTTTATTTTTTGTGACCAGGGAAATGTCTTCAGTCATCGGCTGACATCAAACAACCCTTTGTGACCAGGGAAATGTCCTCAGTCATCGGCTGACATCAAACAACCCTTTGTGACTCAGGAAATAAAGCGAATAACGCTATGAGGTGGCCGAAACATACTGATGAACTTACGGCAACTGTACCAATAGACATTATAGCACATCCAGTCCATGCTGTCAAATTTCATGTCAAACTATTTTATCTGTTGTTTCTTTATGTATCCTATGGCAGGAATTATTTCTAGCTTTTTTTTGTCAGGTCTTCATTTGTAATTTTATATCTTATCTCTTAGGCTGTTTCCTGTCATTCATATAACACATTTCATTTCAGTAGCAGTTATTTTTCTTACTGTTCTTGCTTCTAAGGTCAAGGTCCAGCATTGGTAACACAATGTTGGGAGGAAGATTGTATCATGAATGTCCATTTTATCTCTAAAGTTATTTCCTTGTTGGACAATAGTGGTGATAGTTGGCCGATGAATTATGATTTGACATTTTTTTTTTTTTGCATCTAGAGACTATTACTATTTAAATTATTATTATTTAAATGCCTCCATTTATATCAAAAGATATTAAAGATATCTATCATCATGTGCCCTACTGGTTGGCGTAGGCAATCATGTCCCTCCACAATCTTCTATCAACAGTGCATCGTATCAGTTCTGTTGTTGACTGTTTTCCATGCCATGACACCAAGCTATCCAGTATTTTCTCTCTTTGTCGTCCGCGATCTCTCTTTCCTTTTATTTTGCCAGTTGTAACCAAGTATTCCAACTTTCCTCTTCTCATGAAGTGCCCAAAAAATGTTGATTGCTGTACAAAGATACCTATACATTACAAGTAAAGAACACGTACCAGAAGCTGGAGAAAATCCTGATGAAAAAGTGACAACCAAATGGCAATGCATAAAGAAAAGCATACAAGAAACCTACGACACCTTATCCCAAAAGAGAAAAGAACAAAAACAAAAATGGATAACTAACATCATCTAAGAAAAAATGGAAGAAAGGAGACAAGTGAAGATCACTGCCCAATACAATAAAATAGATCATGAAAAATGCAAAATGTGCAAAAGATGACTGGCTCAGCCAAAAATGTACAGAAATAGAAACTATGGAAAACAAACAAAACTCAAGAGGAATACACACAGAAATAAAGAGAATGACTAATAAAAATAAAAAAGCCACAGAAGGTGGGTGCATTGCAGACAAAAAAGGAAAAATGCTAACAGACAATAAAGATATAGATAGATGGCAGGAATATATAACTATTTCATGATCAAAGGGACAAGAAACAATTTATAAAATGTACATCAGGTTATAAAAATCTTAAAATCTGAGGTGGAAAAAGCTATAAAAACAATGAAAAAGGGAAAAGCAGAATGACATGATATCATACAGATAGAGATGATACAGGCACTAGAGGATTTTGGCAGTGAAGTGATTACAGACAAAGTGACATATGCAACAACATATACACCACACAGGATACATACCAAAAAGGAATTAAAAACATAAACTTTCATTGCATTGCCTAAAAAGAATGGTGCAGTTGACTGCAGTGACTTTAGAACAATAAGCCTAATGAACCATGTTACAAAAATCTTGCTAAAAGTCACAAGTTATACAAGGAAGGATTCAGAATAAAATCAATACTGAATTATATGAGCAACAATTTGGATTTAGGAAAAATAGTGAGACAAAAGAAGTCATATTCTTATTCTGCATGAGAACATTAATCGAAAAGTACACAGAAGTAAACAAACCAATATATGCCTGCTTCATAGACAAGACTACACCAGAGCTTTTGATGATAGAAGAGTACACCACAAACAACTACAACTTATAGAATGCCTAAAAGAGATACATCTTGATGACATGGACATATGACTGTATGACTAATATGTAATCTATACTGCGAGCAAACAGCAATAATAAAATACATCAAAGAGAACTCTACACCCATTGATAGTAAAAAAAGAGGAGTAAGACACTAAGACAGGCCCCGACAGGGATGCATCCTATCACTACTATCACCAAGCTTGTTCAATCTATCTATACACTGAGCAAATCTTTAAAAACATCACAGAGCTGCCAGACCTACAAATTAATGGAAAGATAATCAATAACCTAAGATATGCTTACATAATAACATAATAATGACATGATTGATGATGATTCAATTAAATGATATTATTATTATTAAATATTAAATTTAATATTTAAATGATGATTGAATTGATGATACAAAAAATACATATTTGATTTTTAAATTCATGAATAATTGAAATTGAATACTCGACTGACTTACCTTCAGTTCTTTAGTACTAAGTAGCTATAGTTTTATCAAATGTTTTTTTTTTTTATTTAGCTAGGTTAAATGTGCTACTTGTGTACAGCAGAGTAGCACCAGCAGTAAGCATCGTCTAGATTCAGAGACCCCCACTAGCATCACAAATCAATAGACGCCATTTTCGGAAGTTGCGGTCACTACGCAAAATGGCCTGCACAGGTCACTGGGTTTGTCCGAAAATATCCGAAGTCCTAAACGTATGTCCCATCGTTTTCCGATAACATTTCCGGAAATTGAAGTTTAAGTTGTTTTCTAACAAGGAGAATTCTTTGCGCCAATTTATCAAGTCAAATCAGTCAAACGTGGATATCGTCTCTATCGACCGCACTTGTTTTACATCAGATTTGTCAACTTAATAATGCAACAGTTTTGTCATATTTGCTACCAAAAATATAAAAAAATTGCTACCAAATAAAGGTAAGTTGCAGTGAGTTAATTAATATGGAATGGATATTTTTAAATTGTTATTGTTATTGGCTATGGAAGGCCTCGGTCTCACACTCCTCACAGCAAACGAATTAAAATCCATAATTGCTCAACCGCCCGTGCCAGTGGAATCATCCGAATTACTAACTCATCTCCCAAACAAAGAAAGGTAACTGTAGTCCCCATCGTAGCAGTCTCAGCACACGCCAAAAGACATCAGGCGAAACCGCGCAGAAAGTATATTTATATATATAATATTATTTAGATTCATAAGCCATAAGCTTGAACTTGAATCAACATGAAAATCAACAAAAAAACAGAATATTCTGAATATTCATGAGAATTCTCAGAATGAATAAACAGAACATCAGCATCATAACTATAAAAGTCAGGCATAAAGCAAGTAGAAAGAGGAATTCATCAAATACCTAGGAAGTTTAGTGATAAACGATAATTCACAAATAGCAGAGATTCAGAGATAGATTTGCAACAACAAAGCTTGTCAATCAAAATACAAATCATTGGACGAGTTAGTTATCACCATCACCACTAAAATAAAAAATGTCCATAAGGAAGAATGATTAGAATGCCTCTAGGTCTAGAGGAAAAACGACTCACGAGCACTGTCACTGTGTGACTGTACAATAAAATACAATCTTCATCCCAACGTTGTGTTACCAATGCCAGCCTGGATGCTAGATGCAAGAAAAATAACCTCTACCGAGATGAAATGTGTTAAAAGAATGACAGGAAACAAACAGTCGAAAGATAAGATCAGAAATGAAGAAATGAGAAAAAAGCTAGGAATAGCCCCCGCGATATAATATAATATAATATAAATATAAGGCAAGGAAACAACAGATAAAATGGTTTGGCTACGTGACAAGGCAGAAAGATCAAAACATAACACAACGAACGAGCCTTGACTGCCTTCAGCAAACGTGAGAACACCAGACCCAAGGGACAGGGTCGACCACGAAAAAGATGGATGGATGTAATATATTAGAAGCACTAGGAAACATAATAGCAGCAGAGGCGACCAGAAGATTTTTAGAGCAAAAGGCCGCAAATTATATCTTCCCTTGGTGCTGAAAGGC
The DNA here is from genome assembly GCA_032433765.1 of Megaustenia siamemsis. NCBI lineage: Eukaryota > Metazoa > Mollusca > Gastropoda > Stylommatophora > Ariophantidae > Megaustenia > Megaustenia siamemsis. Next base: position 13,912,313 of record JAVIAB010000101.1, read on the forward strand.
AGATGAGGAAGGAAAGAAGATAAGCTTGAATTATGTTGATATCCATTTGGTCAGCTCATTACTCTCAATTTACTAGCAGTGAGTGAGTGAGTAGAATTCTATCTGATACTGGCCAGAATCCTTTCACTGTTTTGATGATTCTTTCTCGATCTAACATGATGCCTACACCTCTTTCATGTGTGGTTCCCCCAGAGTAAAAATTACATTTCCACTGTCGTGTTGTAATAATCCTGCTCCTTTACATTAAATTTCTTGGCTGTTTTGTTGTTTGCCAACCTGCAATGTTGATCTAATATTCTTATTGCTGGTATCTCTTTATTTTTATCTTGCATACAGTTGCTTGATGATGATCGGATGTCACCTTAGCACATGTCCCTACCGGACGAGGTGGCTGTGGAGTCCCATTAACATCGTTAGCTGTAGATTATTAAGTTGTGTTTTGACATAATTATGCTAGGCAATATAAAAGGTAGTTTGCCATTCCTTTCCTTCTTGGTAGTGACTGTACTAGTGTACTAGTTGGGAGATCACAGCCATTATCTCTATACATGAGATCCTCTGCCTGCCATCACGGAGTGGGGACCATAACCAGCACTACTTGTTGGCTGCTCTCACAACACCATCCATCGCACGCTCCAATGGCTTCACGTAACATTGATAGGGGGGCTAAACGGGAGCTCCACCTTGCCCAAGGATTTCCTGAAAACTAGCGGAGGAAAGGAGACGTCTTACTCCTCCTTTGGTAGGGCAGAACTCTATCCCACTAACCAGAGTGAGAAGCCACAGAGATAGGATTTCTCAGAAGAATGTTGAAAGTTCCCTGGACAGCTAAAAAAAAAAAAAAGACCAATGGGGAAATTCTCAAAGAGGCCAACACAAAAAGGGAGCTACTAAAAAACATCAGAAAGAAACAATCAACATTTTTTGGGCACATCATGAGAAGAGGAAAGTTGGAATACTTGGTTACAACTGGTAAAATAAAAGTAAAACAAATAGAGAAAATACTGGATAGCTTGGTGTCATGGCATGGAAAACAGTCAACAACAGAACTGATACGATGCACTATGTCACTATGGATAGAAGATTGTTGTGGAAGGACATGGTCGCCTATGCCAACAGGTATTGCACATGATGATGATTTAAATTCAGCGACCATTTTTACATAAGTATGAAATTTCAAAACTCAAAGTGATCTGTATACACATAGTATACTCTACAGAAGTCTACTGAATATTTTGACATTGAATTCTTCTTCTTCTTTCCTTCCTCATCTGCCTTTCAACGTCGAGGGGAGATATAATTTGAGGTCTTTTGCTCTTCTGTTCGCCTCTGCTGCTGTTATGTTTCCTAGTGCTTCTAATATTCCATCGACCCATCTTTTTCGTGGTCGACCCTTGTCTCTGGTGTTCTCACAATGTTTGTTGAAGGCTCGTTGTGTTGTGATTTGTTCTTTCTGCCTTGTCAGGTGGCCAAACTATTTTATCTGTTGTTTCCTTATATATTCTATGGTGGGAGCTATTCCTGGCTTTTTTCTCAGTTCTTCATTTCTGATCTTATCTCTCAGACTGTTTCCTGTCATTCGTCTAACACATTCATCTCTGTAGAGGTTATTTTTCTTATTGTTCTTGCATCTAGGGTCAAGGTCTGGCATTGGTAGTACAACGTTGGGATGAAGATTGTATTGTATAGTGCTCGTTTTGCGTTCAGAGTTATTTCCTTGTTGGACAGTAGTGGTGATAACTGTCCGATGATTTGACAAGCTTTGTTGCATCTTGAGTCTATCTCTGCTATTTGAGATTTATCGTTTGTCATTAGACTTTTTAGGTATTTGAATTCCTCTACTTGTTTTAGTTGTCTGCCTTCTATAGTTATGTTGATGTTCTGTTTATTTTTGGCGACATTCATGACTTCTGTTTTGTTGATGTTAATTTTCATGTTGTATTTTGTGCATGAGATGTTGAGTTTGTTTAAGTGTTCTTGTAGATCTTCTCTTGTTTCATGTATTAGTGCCTGATAATCTGGAAATAGAAGCTCGTTGATCTTCTCTGTCTCTGATAGGTTGGCTAGCTTGCATATATGGTCCATGTATGTAATAAACAGTTGGGGGGGGGGTAGTATGCACTCCTGTCTTAAGCCTGATCTAACCTCGAAGTGGTCTGTATAGCCTGCTGCTGTTCTGACCCTGCAGCTGCTGTTGATGTAGAGGCTTTTAATAAGGTTGGCTAGATGTTGGCTTACTCCGTAAGTTGTTAGTATTTCCCACAGTTGTTATCTGTTTACACTGTTGAATGCCTTTTCCTAGTCAATGAAGGCTATGCATAAGTTTTGATTGTGTTCTGTCGTTTTTTTCTGCAAGCTGTTTTAGTGAATTTTAAACTAATTTAAAGGCATATATAACTCCACAATGGAAGAAATTTCTGCGATCATATATTATATATGACATTATACAATATTTTATGATGATCACTCATTTTTCCCATGCCATTATATATGGGCCATGAACCACTTACTTAATTTAACGGTTACGTCCATTGCTTTTTTAACTCATTGATTATTATATTTAGAAAAGGCTTAGTTGCACTAATATAATGTAGAAAACATGATTCTGCAACCGCTTCTACATATTTGTGTGATATTTTAAAGATCTGTTGAGGTGTAATTATTGACAAGTAATTATTAGTAATAATCAAATGACCACACCATTATGATTTATCTTATATTGTCCAGAGGACATGGCCCTGTAAACGATCATTACAAGCTGGTTACTCAACAAAAGAAAGGGGGGGGGGTGTGACACTCATTTTAGTTATTATAATTATACTTATTACAAATTTATTGTTTTTATTTTCCTTATGATTATTATATTTGCCTCTGTTGAAAATTGTTTACATTCTTGCTGCTTTAAACAACAATTTTGTATGTAATCTCATTGCATCATTCAATTCATAGATTTCATTATTATTTGACCTTACGGTTCAGATTGTTCAACTATTATTTTATTATAAAATAATTAAATATGATGAAGAATGAATGATCATGATGTGAAATATTTTTGAATATAATTGTTTTTTTTTTTAAATATAATTTTGTTGTTTTGCCCACAGAAGACTGAGTTGAGTCACAGTGTTGTCACTGACAAAATCAGGGCTTAGAACCAAGTAGTATGCAATGTGTGACAGAGTCTGTGACAAATTTTGCTACCAAATAGAGGTAAATTGCAGTGAGTTAAATATAAGTGAAAATTTAAAGTGAAACTAATTTAAAGGTATATATATATAACTCCACAATGGCATAAATGGCATCTGTGTGTCAATGAATAAATCATCATCACCCACATCACGTGCCACTTACTAAAAAGAGAGAGGCGGGGCATAACACTCTTTTTAGTTATTATAATTCTACTTCAAGATGTAGTATAATTTTCCTATGATTATTATGATATTTGCCTTTATTGGAATTCTTTTAGAGTTTTTGCTACATGCTACTTTATAAAACAAAATTGTGTCATCTCATTTCTTCATTTAATTCATGAATTCCATTATTATTTTATTTTCTATTATAGAATAAATATGATGAAGAATGAATGATCATGATGTGATATAATATTTTTTTTTTGCCCACAGAACACTTGAGTCGATTCAGTGTCAACAAATTTGAAATGGCAAGCCTGCAAAGTTTTAAGTATGAGAAACAAATGCATGAATTTAGGGCACATCTCGCTACCTTCTCTGCTGAATACCCTTTAAGAAAGGGTTATGTTGCCAAGCTTTTAATGGGGAATGGTATAAGAGAACGCTTCCAGAAGTGTTCATCCGTCAAGAAAGTTTATCAAGATATTATACATTTTCTGAAGACTCTTGTTGAGCCTTGTAATTGTATAGATGAGACAGCTTTTTTAAAAAGTTTGTATAATTTTGATAAATTCTTGAAAACTAAAACGAACACATTTGACTGTTGAGCGTTGGAACTCTTTGATAACTTTTTGTAATGATATCTTTCCAACACCATTTATAAAGTTGCCTGTTTCAAGTGTTTCTATTGAAACATCACATTCCCTTTCAGCTGGACCCTCCAATACTGACGGAACTCCACCTAATCCCACCAGTGACAGGTTGACCAGGTCACCTTCTCCGAAGAAATTTAGACGTGACTGCAAGCATTGCATAAACAAACAGCGTACTATTAATAATATGCACAAAAATAATGCTCACTTGAATAAAAAGTTGAGAGTAATTAGACAGCGCTACAAGAAAGAACTAAGGTATCCACCTGGGAAGTTATTAGACGTCATTAACAAAAAGGATCAAGCAATAAAAATGCTCAGGAATAAATATAATGCTGCTGTAAAAAATAAAATAGTACTTCTTGGTATGTGAAGAACAAGTTAAAAGTATCCAAAGAGGCGAAGGCGCGCCTCACAGCACCCCGCTGGAAGTTGTCAGCCCCCACAACTGATGGCTTGCACCAGGATTGGTGAACCAGAACCACCCAGACACTGCTCCACCTCACCATGGTGCCTCAAGTAACATACTAACCTGTCTAGTCTGAGCAAGCGAGTAGGGATCAAAGAGGGAAGGCAACCCGGTAGTCAAAATGTCTTGCTGAAGTCAGATGTGTTGGGCTGAAAGATCACAGTTAATACTGCAAAACACAATGCAGGCACACCCACTTAACATCCTTTTAAGGGCATATGATGAAGAGGTGTACTCCTTTAGTCATTTGGCGAACGTAAGCAAGCAAGAAGAATCTAAGGTTTTTTTTTTTGTGTGCTTGCGTTCGTCAGCTTTTACCTCTGACAAAGTCCCTACAGACTAGGAACTGAGTTTTGCATGTTAATCAGTTTTTCCCTGACAGCCATATGCACAGTGGTCCCTCGTCGCACAGGCAGATAACTCTGTCCATAGCAAGACCATAAAAAGATAGATGAATAAACTTGAGAAAGAAGAATATAATCTTTTAAAGAGAAATGGCCAGCTTAAGCATGATCAATTGTGGCTTACTCTTGCATGCAAATCACAACGAAGCACTTGCTCTTTATCTATCTTAGTTTTATGCGGTCATGACATCATCATTATGTGCCACACCAGTTGGTGTCGGTGATCATGTCCCTCCACAATCTTCTATCCACAGTACATCACATCAATTCTGTTGTTGACTGTTTTCCATTCCATGACATCAAGCAATCTAGTATTTTCTCTCTTTGTCATCCACGATCTCTCTTTCCTTGTATTTTGCCAGTTGTGGCCAAGTATTTCTCTTCTCATAATGTACTCGAAATATGTTGATTGTTTCTTTCTGATGTTTTTTAGGAGCTACCTTATTGTGTTGGCTTCTTTGAGAATTTCCTTAGTCTGTCCGAGGAACTTTCAGCATTCTTCTGAGAAATCCCATCTCTGCGGCCTCTAATCATCTTTTTATTTCTTTGTTTACTGTCCATGATTCACTTCCATAGATCAGAATTTGCTCTATATTTCACCAATGAACTCTCTTTCTCACTTCTATTGTCATAAATGTGTTGCATAAGATGTTTTTTATTTTATGAAGTGCTATTTAGGCCTGAGCTATTCTTTTTATTTCTGTGGTGCATCTTCCATCTGATTTTATTATTGTGCCCAAGTATTTGACATGTTGCACTATCATGACATCAAATATGGAATATCAATCCTTGCAAAGCAAAGATCTTTTATCAAATCTCGCCATTTGTCTCTGTGCAAGCAACTCTTATCTCATTGAGGGAGCTGATTCCTGCTGCTTTTGCCTTTCTGATCAATTTCTTCTCAGTGTCTTCTCTGGGTAAGCCTCTTTTCCTCTTACCTGTTGTTTCCCACATGAAGGCTTGCTTTGTTATTCGGTTATTGTCTCTCATCATCACATATCCAACATATGACCATCATCTTTTCTTGATTGCTGAAGATATTAGTGCTTGATTGGAGATTTCTCTAATTTCCACATTTGTTTTGTTTTTATTAGAGATATAAAACATTTGTTAAAACAAAAATACAGTTTAATGATTTTGTGAGTTAAAAGTGAAAGTCTGAATTTTCCTCATGGAATCATCTGTGAGATATTTGTACTTTGAATATTTTTGTTTTTACTTGCTAGTGATAAAAGCATGCGATATAATATATTGGGGTCCACATATTCTTTTTTGTGTAATCTCTGTATAAAATATTTAATACAAAAATACCATTTTAATAATTCTGTGAATGTTTCTCATGGAATTGTTCCTAAGATATTTGTACTTTAAGTAGGTCTATTTTGTGTGTGTGTACTTGCCTTTGATAGAATGTGTAACACTACCGATGGGCTAGGAGACTAAATAAGTATGTTATTTTAGCAAATTAGCGACATCAACTAAAACAAAAAGGAACAGAAATGCTAACATTAGATTGAAACTGTTTAAGTGGTGGAGGATGCAGACAGGAGGCTAGAGGGACAGATAAAGATAGCCGTTTCTACAAATCAGCACCTGAGTACTATAGATGCATTCCGTACTTGTGGAGGTAGTGGACAGATTAGGACTTGTTAGAAGGGACACTTTTATTGAAGGTGAAACAGTTCATTATGGATAGACAGGAAGTAAAGATGTTACATAGAAACAGTTTTGTCTGTCATAGCAGGCCAGGAGTGGGGATCCATCAAAGCAGACTACGTGCCTCAGGTGTAGAGTGGATGATCCAGATTCCACAGAATCAGAATATCACGTGCCATTAGATAGTTCTTGGCAGATTTTGCTTTTTGGGTGATGTGATATTTTTGTATGTTTTAATGTATGTTAATATTGCTTGTAAGAATTTTTTTTAACATTAAAAATGCATTATTTATTATATGTTTACAATATTAAAAGTTACTGTTTTGGTTATTTGACAGATTTCTCTTCAATTAGTGATCAGGTTTATTTAGTTAACAAAAATTGTATATGTTTTTTGGTCAATGTTTATATTTCTGAAACTAAATGCATGCATCCACAACCTTCATCTCGAGGCAAGACAGCAGCCTTTTTTTCTTTTGCAAATACCTTTTGTACATTCCTTATAATGTAATTCTGCATTATGTCGTTTGTAATAAATAATGGAAATAATGTGTTTTTTTTTTAAAATAAAATGTTAATGTTTTTTTCCAAGCACGCTTACTTTTTTTTTCCCCCTTATTTGTTGTTTCAATGTCTTGTCTTCTGATGATTGTCTGCATAAATGTTTCTACCTCTGGTACAAAATTAAATTGATGGAACAGCCAATGAAGTGTCAAATTTACTGCTACCTGAATAAGTTATTTATATATGGTAAATGATACATAATTTTATCATTAAAAAGTGTATAATATACTTTTACATCGCCGACACACTGCCAGGGCCAAAAGGGAGAGTAAAGAATTGTAGCACTGTTCCCTACCAGGCAGCTAAGGAGGGTAGAACATAGGACTGGTTATCCTGTATTGTAAACACAAACATGGACAAGTCAAAGAAAAGAGAAAAAAATAAATCCACCATCCAGAAAGATAAGGGCTTTCTGTCTAAGAGATGTATGACTTAATCTGGAGAAAGCCACAAGGGTCCTGGGTTCAACTTAAGCCACAGCACACAACAACCACATGTCCTTTTAAGAGCAGATGATGGAAGGGTCTTAACTAATCCTTTAGTCATTGGGTGAGCACAAGCATAAAAATTATTATGAGAATGTTAAACTATTCAGTTGATTTGACAGTAAAAATGTTGAAATAACAATACACACAGGAGATGAATAAAGTATTTTTATTTACTTTCTTTATTAATATACAATTACTAATTTAAAATGCTTCAGCTTTCATGTTTAACAAACACAATGACCAAATACAGATGAACTGACTAGTATTATTCAACACGATTACACATTTTCTATGTATTGTAAAAAGTAAAGGTTCCCTCCACGCCTTGCTAAGCATATGAGGAATATGGTGTTAGTGACCTTATTCTACGACCATGGCACATTTTTGGGTGATGTCAGTATCACACCAGGTTGCCTTTACTTCCCAGAAAAATCTCTGGGGTAATTTCCTAGTTTGATCAGATATAGTAATTCAGTTTGGAAGAGTGATGTCCCCTAAAATATGTCTGCCAAAATACAGTGGTTCTACGCATTCTTGGCGTTGGGGTCATTACGCTGGCATGTAATCATTTCGGAGTATCTGTTGATTGGGCGTTGGGTCCAGGGGTTAGGTTTAGCTTTAGTGTTAAATATTTATAAATATATTATAACGCGTGACAAAAACGATGCCACTCGGCCTAATTATGATCTTCTGATCGAAGGGAATTGTGCGGTTGATTACCAATCGCCGTAATGACCCCAACGCCAAGAATGCGTAGAACCACTATATTTTGGCAGACATATTTTAGGGGACATCACTCTTCCAAACTGAAATACTATATCTGATCAAACTAGGAAATTACCATCTCTGGTACTCATTTTTAGAGGCTGGGTGAACCCCGAAGCCTTGTTAGTCGGAAAAAAAAATCCACCAATGTTGGGGACCGAACCCAGGCTCTTCTGGTCAGGAAGCGAGCACACTAACCATCGAGGCTCTGTAATGTGCCATCTAATAAAAGCAATGGCTAAATCCAGGACACCGACACCCCAGCCACCGAGGCTCTGTAATGTGCTATCCAATAAAAGCAATGGCTAAATCCAGGACACCGACACCCCAGCCACCGAGGCTCTGTAATGTGCTATTCAATAAAAGCAATGGCTAAATCCAGGACACAGAGGCTCTGTAATGTGCTATCCAATAAAAGCAATGGCTAAATCCAGGACACCGAGGCTCTGTAATGTGCTATCCAATAAAAGCAATGGCTAAATCCAGGACACCGACACCCCAGCCACCGAGGCTCTGTAATGTGCTATTCAATAAAAGCAATGGCTAAATCCAGGACACCGACACCGAGGCTCTGTAATGTGCTATCCAATAAAAGCAATGGCTAAATCCAGGACACCGAGGCTCTGTAATGTGCTATCCAATAAAAGCAATGGCTAAATCCAGGACACCGACACCCCAGCCACCGAAGCTCTGTAATGTGCTATCCAATAAAAGCAATGGCTAAATCCAGGACACTGACACCGAGGCTCTGTAATGTGCTATCCAATAAAAGCAATGGCTAAATCCAGGACACCGACACCCCAGCCACCGAGGCTCTGTAATGTGCTATCCAATAAAAGCAATGGCTAAATCCAGGACACCGAGGCTCTGTAATGTGCTATCCAATAAAAGCAATGGCTAAATCCAGGACACCGACACCCCAGCCACCGAGGCTCTGTAATGTGCTATTCAATAAAAGCAATGGCTAAATCCAGGACACCGACACCGAGGCTCTGTAATGTGCTATCCAATAAAAGCAATGGCTAAATCCAGGACACCGAGGCTCTGTAATGTGCTATCCAATAAAAGCAATGGCTAAATCCAGGACACCGAGGCTCTGTAATGTGCTATCCAATAAAAGCAATGGCTAAATCCAGGACACCGACACCCCAGCCACCGAAGCTCTGTAATGTGCTATCCAATAAAAGCAATGGCTAAATCCAGGACACCGACACCCCAGCCACCGAGGCTCTGTAATGTGCTATCCAATAAAAGCAATGGCTAAATCCAGGACACCGAGGCTCTGTAATGTGCTATCCAATAAAAGCAATGGCTAAATCCAGGACACCGACACCCCAGCCACCGAGGCTCTGTAATGTGCTATTCAATAAAAGCAATGGCTAAATCCAGGACACCGACACCGAGGCTCTGTAATGTGCTATCCAATAAAAGCAATGGCTAAATCCAGGACACCGAGGCTCTGTAATGTGCTATCCAATAAAAGCAATGGCTAAATCCAGGACACCGAGGCTCTGTAATGTGCTATCCAATAAAAGCAATGGCTAAATCCAGGACACCGACACCCCAGCCACCGAGGCTCTGTAATGTGCTATTCAATAAAAGCAATGGCTAAATCCAGGACACCGACACCGAGGCTCTGTAATGTGCTATCCAATAAAAGCAATGGCTAAATCCAGGACACCGACACCGAGGCTCTGTAATGTGCTATCCAATAAAAGCAATGGCTAAATCCAGGACACCGACACCCCAGCCACCGAAGCTCTGTAATGTGCTATCCAATAAAAGCAATGGCTAAATCCAGGACACTGACACCGAGGCTCTGTAATGTGCTATCCAATAAAAGCAATGGCTAAATCCAGGACACCGACACCCCAGCCACCGAGGCTCTGTAATGTGCTATCCAATAAAAGCAATGGCTAAATCCAGGACACCGAGGCTCTGTAATGTGCTATCCAATAAAAGCAATGGCTAAATCCAGGACACCGACACCCCAGCCACCGAGGCTCTGTAATGTGCTATTCAATAAAAGCAATGGCTAAATCCAGGACACCGACACCGAGGCTCTGTAATGTGCTATCCAATAAAAGCAATGGCTAAATCCAGGACACCGACACCCCAGCCACCAAGGCTCTGTAATGTGCTATTCAATAAAAGCAATGGCTAAATCCAGGACACCGACACCCCAGCCACCGAGGCTCTGTAATGTGCTATCCAATAAAAGCAATGGCTAAATCCAGGACACCGACACCCCAGCCACCGAGGCTCTGTAATGTGCTATTCAATAAAAGCAATGGCTAAATCCAGGACACCGACACCCCAGCCACCGAAGCTCTGTAATGTGCTATCCAATAAAAGCAATGGCTAAATCCAGGACACCGACACCCCAGCCACCGAGGCTCTGTAATGTGCTATCCAATAAAAGCAATGGCTAAATCCAGGACACCGAGGCTCTGTAATGTGCTATTCAATAAAAGCAATGGCTAAATCCAGGACACCGACACCCCAGCCACCGAAGCTCTGTAATGTGCTATCCAATAAAAGCAATGGCTAAATCCAGGACACCGAGGCTCTGTAATGTGCTATCCAATAAAAGCAATGGCTAAATCCAGGACACCGACACCCCAGCCACCGAAGCTCTGTAATGTGCTCTCCAATAAAAGCAATGGCTAAATCCAGGACACCGACACCCCAGCCACCAAGGCTCTGTAATGTGCTATTCAATAAAAGCAATGGCTAAATCCAGGACACCGACACCCCAGCCACCGAGGCTCTGTAATGTGCTATCCAATAAAAGCAATGGCTAAATCCAGGACACCGAGGCTCTGTAATGTGCTATTCAATAAAAGCAATGGCTAAATCCAGGACACCGACACCCCAGCCACCGAGGCTCTGTAATGTGCTATTCAATAAAAGCAATGGCTAAATCCAGGACACCGACACCCCAGCCACCTAGGCTCTGTAATGTGCTATTCAATAAAATCAATGGCTAATCAAGGATACCGACACCCCTTTAGCACACCACTACATCTTCAACACACTGAAGATCTCTTCTTGTAAACAAGTTGGAAGTGCAAAGATCAATACCAATGGACATACAAACTTTAACATCAAAGTTAACAACTGTTGCCTCTTAGTAAATTTTGAATTCATGTCTTCAACAAGAACATATGTATTATATATGAATATGCATGTAAACGAGAGGTCGAGTAAATAATTTACCACAAAGATCACATTTTTAAGATCTCTCTCCTGTATGTATTCTTTTGCGCATTATCAAGTTACCATTTTGTTAAAATTCGTTACTGCACTCTCCACATTTGTATGATTTCTCACTTGTATGTGTTATTTTGAGGGAGCCACGATAGCTCAGTGGTTAGTGAACTGGTCTACAAAGGACAAGAGGTAGGGTTTGATCCCAACTGATGGCTTCCGGTTCATCCAGCCTTTAATGGGTACCAAATTTTTTTCTGGGAAAGTAAAGCGGCATGGGCGTAATACTGACCACATTACCCCAAAAATCGTGTGCCGAAGGCCTGTAAAATTTATGGTCACTAACACCATATTCCCTATATGCCACTTGGCGTGACGGGGGTACTTTACTTACTTTTTTACCATGTGTTGTTTTAAGTACTGTCAGGTTACTTCTGTGCGTAAATCCTTTATGTATTAATAAAATGAATGTTAAAGTTATCTTTTTTATGTGTTCTTTTATGAATTACCAGACTGCTATTCTGAGTGAATCCTTTACCACAAACATCACATTTGTGTGGTTTCTCTCTTGTATGTAATCTTTTATGCATTTTCATGTTACCATTTTGAGTAAATCCTTTACCACAAACATCACATTTATATGGTTTCTCTCTTGTATGTGTTCTTGTATGTATTTTCATGTTACCATTTTGAGTAAAACCTTTACCACAAAATTCACATTTATATGGTTTCTCTCCTGAATGTGTTCTTCTATGCATTATCAGATTACCATTTTGATAAAATCCTTTATCACAAATTTCACATTTGTATGGTTTCTCTCCGGTGTTTGTTCTTTTGTATATTGTCAGGTTACTTTTGTGAGTAAATTTTTTACTAACAAAATGAATGTTATAATTCTCTTTCTTATGTGTTCTTTCCTGGATTACCAAACTACTACTGTCTGTGAATCCTTTACAACATACTTCACACTTCCATGGTTTCTTTACCAAATGTTTTCTTGTATGTATTATCAGTTGACCATTTTGATAAAATTCTTTTCCACATATTTTACATTTATATGGTTTCTCTCCTGTATGTTTTCTTTTATGAATTTTCATGTTACCATTTTGAACAAATCCTTTACCACAAATATCACATTTGTATGGTTTCTCTCCTGTATGTGTTCTGTTATGCATTAGCAAGTTACCATACTGAGTAAACCTTTTACCACAGACATCACATTCGTATGGTTTCTCTCCTGTATGTACTCTTTTATGTATAAATAAGTTAGAATCTTGAGTAAATCCTTTACCACAAACATCACATTTGTATGGCTTCTCTCCTGTATGTGTTCTTTTATGCATTAACATACTTTTTTGGTCTCTAAATCTTTTAAAATGGAGATCACATTTGTTTGTCTTCAATCCTTTCATCCATCTCTTGTGTGCACCATGTTCAGTAGAATGCATCGCACGAATACCACATTTAAAAAGATTCTCAGGACCTATATACTTCACACTACTTTTAATACCTTTTTTAGAAACACAGACATGCGATGACAATTTTGCTTGTTCGGAGAGGGTGACAGAGCTCTGTGCAGAATGGCTCCCTTTGGACTTAACACATACATTTTTTTCTGACAGTTTGATACAAACTCCGTTATCTAAAATTATACTACCATCATTCAGAGAGATCTTGGACATGATGTCTACAATTACTACTTGGCATTTCTTGATTTTCCTTGACTCTCTTAATGCCTTCACTCCCTGCTCTCTAGGTGTTTGACACAGATTTAAGTTAATATCTTTTGTTTTCTTTACAACACTTTTATTGTTGCAACGGTTTATTTCAACATCTCCAGTTTCTTCTCTGGTCTGTTCAATGCTTCTTGTGTGTTCCAACAAATTCTCAGAGAAATTATCTTCTTCTATAATTTGGGAGTGTCGACAGTCACAATTACTTTCCACTTTCAGAACATCATCTTGGGAGTTGGTGATGCAGTTCCAAATCATAGCACAGAGTTCTGAAATGAGAAAACATTGAAAATAAGTATAAGATATGCTCACAGCAATCAAAGCAGTGTTACAACTAAGGGCTGAGCATATTAGATAGAACAAGTACCTAAACAAAGAATACCGCAAACATTCACTCTAAAATCTATTGTCTAGGTTGAGAAACACCTAAAACAGAGATGTGTGGTGAGATATAAAGTGGGTCCTGTGTGACAAGGATGTGTGGTGAAATAAAGTGGATCATGTGACAAGGATGTGTGGTGAGATATAAAGTGGGTCCTGTGTGGTGAAATAAAGTGGATCATGTGACAAGGATGTGTGGTGAGATATAAAGTGGGTCCTGTGTGACAAGAATGTACAACAAGTTAATTGATCATATCTCATCATAAATATTCGTCATTTTTTTAGTAGTTCTACTACTTGTATTCACTACTTTCTTCTATATTGAAGTCACAGGCTTCATAAATCTCTACAACTGTTACCAGAATAGAACTGACATTCCTCGCCAGATCTATTTTGTTAAAGCTGCAGACCTTTGATCAAAACAAACAGACACATACAAACACATCACAGATAACTGGCTCACCATCTTTTATATGTATGTGGTTAGTCTCCCCAGAAAGATCAGGTTGGTCTTCTTTCCTCAGCTCTGGCACTTCCCCAATACAACTCTCAACTTTAATGTCTTGACTGCTCCAGTCCTCATTAATTAGGTCTTCCTCAGATTTCTGTGACAATAACGAAAGCTTAACTTGTGCAGAGATCAAACAGAGCTCATATTAGAGTCATGGGCGGTTCTGTCACAGTCCAAGACCCACAATAAGTTTAGACATTGATATTTTCTCTGACAAACCTCATAGCAAACAAAGTGTTCAGCAATTTAACATTATGAGAATTATAGATCATCTGTAAATGAATAAGAAGGTATGAATAAGAGGTTTTTCAAAAGAATGCTGAGAATACCATAAATAGCTATAGGAACATTGAAGTTCTGACAGAAATAAGACATTTTCAATTCTATTACAAAAATACAGTCACTCTGTGCATGTGATGAGAAAAAACAACTGGAAAATGTGACAGAAAAAATTAAGGGAAAAAGAAATAGAGAAAAACAACACGAAAAGATACTAGTTTAACAATATGACACAGAAAGGGAGACATAATCAGCAATGCCTCAGAGTCATTATGAACGGATAGAACAAAGATACAAAAATAACAATTTTCAACTCCAATATTAAGTCAGTTTTATTATATGGCTGTGAAACATGGAGAACAACAAAAATGACAATCATGACGATACAGACCTTCATTAATGGATGCTTGCACAGAATAAAAGTATGGAAATGGCAGGACAAAATCACTAACATAGAATTATGAAAATGTACCAGTCTTATATCAGTGGGTAAAGAGATACAATGAAGACGGTGGTGCTAGATAGGACATACACTGTGGAAGCCAACTGAGAGCAATACACAGTAGCCCCTTTTTTGGAATCTCCAAGGAAAAAGGGCAAAGAGGAAGACCAAAATGTTCTTTTAGATTACAGATGGAAGCAGAGATGAAGGGGAAGACATGGAATGATCTTACAAGAATGGCAAGAAACAGAACTGTTTGGAAAGTGTTTGTTGAAAACATTAAACTCCTAAGAGCTTAAAGGAAGAAAAACAACATTAAGAAGAACATTAACAAGAAAAATATTTAAAAAAAAAAAACATTAATCATTCATAATCAATCAGAAACCTCTCCAGAATGCCATGTTTGTCTATGTCCCAGAAGAACACCAGTTATTAAGCCCCTAATATTGTGTTATCTTTTATCATCATAAATTATAACCTTATCATTTTCTCTGAGTTTTTTTCTCCCAACTCTCCCAGCAGCATCTCACATTAAAAAATATAAGGACAGCAGAAACAGAACAAGAAATTATATTTCTTTATTTATTTATTATTTATTTTTTGGCGTTTACCAGCTTTGACCTCTGACAAAGTCCCTAGAGACTAGGAACTGAATTTTGCATGTTAATCCATTTTTCCCTGGCAGCCGTGTGCACAGGGGTCCCTCACCACACAGGCAGATAACTCCAACTTCGGAGGTACTCATATTTTTTTTTCCGTCGATGAGTAATTGACGTTTCAAGCTGTGCCTCGCTGCTGAGACCAGGGATGGTTGCTGCAGAGAGAAATCATAAATAAAAATCCCAACCTGTGTAGCTGGGATTTGAACCCACAACCTCTCTGTCTCGAGGCTGGCATCTTGCCTCAAGACCAACCAGTTCCCCAGAGAAATGATATAAGACAAAGACTAACCCTCACCATACAATATTCCAGCTTTAGTAAATCTGCCAGGAATGGAAGCTGAACTTCTATATTTGGTTTAGTCTGGGGATAGATAAAATATACATGTCAAGAGACAAAACATTGAAGGCTGTAGTATTTGGTTTAGTAAATAAAATCATCCTAAATAGAATAAAGGATTCAATAGATACAGTAATGCGTGAAGAACAGGCTGGGTTTAGAAAAGGGAGAAGCTGTCTTGACCACATTTTCACTCTACGACTTATATTGGAGGAACACATTGAAAAGCAAAAACCTTTTGTACTTAACTTCATCGACTTCAAAAAAGCATTTGATAGTATTCATAGAGATTCTTTGTGGAAAATTCTGAAGCAATATGGCTTACCATCAAAAATCATAAATATTATCAAAGACATGTATGATGGTTACACATGTGCAGTTCGAACAGAGGAAGGACTGAGCGAATGTTTCCCAATAGAAACTGGGGTTAAACAAGGATGTATTTTATCGCCCTTGTTATTTGGAGTTGTTATGGACTTCATAATGAAGAAATGCTGCACTGGTAATAAAGGCATCGAATGGATACAAGGAGACCATTTGGAGGACCTGGACTTTGCTGATGACATAGTTCTCATCAGCAATCAGATAAAAACGATGCAGGAAAACACAAATGAACTATCATCAATAGCCAGCAAAATTGGGCTTGAGGTCAATCATGAAAAGACTAAAGTCATGAAAAGTTTAATTCCAACAAGTGACAAAATATACATGGAAAACAAACCAGTAGAAGAGATCGATCACTTCATCTATCTTGGAAGTCACATTGATCGAGAAGGGGATACGAGCAAAGAAATTAGAATCAGACTGGCTAAAGCAGCAATGTCTTTCAGAAGCCTTGAAAAGTTGTGGAAATCAAAACTCATTAGCACAAACACAAAACTTAGGCTATTCAAATCAAATGTACTATCAACCCTTACGTATGCGTGTGAGAGCTGGAAAACAACAAG
Source organism: Megaustenia siamemsis (assembly GCA_032433765.1). Classification (NCBI taxonomy): domain Eukaryota; kingdom Metazoa; phylum Mollusca; class Gastropoda; order Stylommatophora; family Ariophantidae; genus Megaustenia; species Megaustenia siamemsis. The sequence continues at coordinate 13,929,164 of JAVIAB010000101.1, forward strand.
AGATATAGAAGCAAGGTTGAACGCATTCGAAAATAAATGTCTAAGGAAAATACTTGGTATAGAATGGAACGAATTCAAAACAAACGAGGAAATTAGAGAAATCGCCAATCAACCACTAATATCTTCAGTAATAAAGAAAAGACGATGGTCATACGTTGGACATGTGATGAGAAGAGATAATAATCGAATAGCAAAGCAAGCCCTCATATGGGAAACAACAGGTAAAAGAAAAAGAGGAAGACCCAGGGAGACACTGAGAAGAACATTGATGAGAGAGGCAAGAGCAGCAGGAATCGGCTCCCTCAATGAGATAGAACTGCTTGCACAGAACAGAGACAGATGGCGAGATTTGATAAAATATCTTTAAAAGAAAACTGCTGGAACAAAAATTCATATAGGAGAAGGTGTATCTTGGTCTACGCCCTATGGGCCGGTTACGGCTCGAAAGGTCAATAGATAGAAATATATATGTCAAGAGACAAAACATTGAAGACTGTAGTATTTGGTTTAGTCTGGGGATAGATAAAATATATATGTCAAGAGACAAAACATTGAAGACTGTAGTATTTGATTTAGTCTGGGGATAGATAAAATATATATGTCAAGAGACAAAACATTGAAGACTGTAGTATTTGGTTTAGTCTGGGGATAGATAAAATATATATGTCAAGAGACAAAACATTGAAGGCTGTAGTATTTGATTTAGTCTGGGGATAGATAAAATATATATGTCAAGAGACAAAACATTGAAGACTGTAGTATTTGGTTTAGTCTGGGGATAGATAAAATATATATGTCAAGAGACAAAACATTGAAGGCTGTAGTATTTGGTTTAGTCTGGGGATAGATAAAATATATATGTCAAGAGACAAAACATTGAAGGCTGTAGTATTTGGTTTAGTCTAGGGATAGATAAAATATATATGTCAAGAGACAAAACATTGAAGGCTGTAGTATTTGGTTTAGTCTGGGGATAGATAAAATATATATGTCAAGAGACAAAACATTGAAGGCTGTAGTATTTGGTTTAGTCTGGGGATAGATAAAATATATATGTCAAGAGACAAAACATTGAAGGCTGTAGTATTTGGTTTAGTCTAGGGATAGATAAAATATATATGTCAAGAGACAAAACATTGAAGGCTGTAGTATTTGGTTTAGTCTGGGGATAGATAAAATATATATGTCAAGAGACAAAACATTGAAGGCTGTAGTATTTGGTTTAGTCTAGGGATAGATAAAATATATATGTCAAGAGACAAAACGTTGAAAGCTGTAGTATTTGGTTTGGTCTGGGGATGGATAAAAGATATACATTGATAAACAAAACATGGATGTCATGTCTGTAGTAACTGGTTTAGTCTGGGGATAAATAAAAGAAATATGTTGATAAACAAAACATGGATGTCTGTAGTATTTGGTTTAGTCTGAGGATAGACAAAAAACATATGTTGTTTGCGTTCACCGGCTCTATATGTCTAGCAAATTCCTGAGGGACTGAATTTTGCAAGAATATCCTTTTTCCTATTTTCACACTGTGCTCAGGTGTCCCTCGCCATTTAGGCAGACATTCTCTGACTTCAGAGGTACTCTCATTCTTATTACTGAGAGTTTTATCATTTTTAGTAAATATTTTTCCTATTAATTTTGCTTGGGCAGTATCCATTTTTGACCCACTCTTTTCCATTTTCAAAACCAAGGTTTCTTTAATATACACAGAATGCACACAGAACTACCAGTCTTTTGCCATTATCCAAGAGAGTTAGACATCATATCTCATTATCCAGAGACCAGGGGTTTCTTGTCCAAAGACAGATGTCCTATCTCACCCACTCCCCTTCCAAGAAATATGTTGATAAACAAAACATATTTTTGGGAAACTTGACAATTAGTTTCGTCCAAGCCTAAATAAATAATTTAAAAAAAAACAATGTCCAGAAATGATTATAAAAAAATAACAGTACTACAGCTGAGTTACTCAGTTACAAATTAGATTAGTGTTTACTATCTTATCACCAGTTTACTATCACCAGGACTCTGATTTTTATGACATGTTATATTTTTTCCTGACATGTATTTTTGAAATCCAAGTTAATTTTAACGCGTTTCATGCTTTTCTGAACACTCTGACGTAGATTTTATTGGTCCTATAAATACATATTTAGATCATAATTTAGGCTTAGGTCATATTTTGGCCAAATTGGGGGGATAAATGCATATTTTTGGTTATATTTGTTATCATTTTATGTACAATAAAACTTCAATTTAAATGACTCTTTATTAAACTGGGAGACGCGATAGCTCAGTGGTTAGTGAACTGAACTATAAAGGACAGAGGCCGGGTTCGATCCTGACCGATGGCTTCCGGGTTCACCCAGCCTTAAATGGGTACCTGATTTTTTTGGGGAAAGAAGAGCAGCACGGGCGTAATACTGACCACATTATCTCAAAAATCATATGCCGAAGGTCTGTAAAAATTATGATCACTAAGACCATATTCCCTACACGCCACTTGGCATGACAGGGGCTCTTTACTTTTTTTTTAACTTTTATTAAACTGGAAAAAATTTGGCTTTGTAATTATATTGCTAATAAACATGTAAGCTTGCCTGAATAAAAGCAACAGGTCAATAACTCAGACAAGGTAATTCAAAATAAATATTTCCATGAAAATATAAAGACTACTTTTAGTTGATTTAACATATATCAGGATAAACTTTTGAAGTTCAAATACAAAAGAGACCTTTGGCCAAAAAACTGCATAGAGCAGCAGCGCACAGGAGTGACAGTACTGTATAGAAAGTTTGTTCTCTAGTGAGACTTCAAATAGAAATACTATCACAAGAAGCTTCACTGTTTGAAATGGAGACAACTCAGTCAGACACTCCTTTTGTGTGAAAGTAATTGCAGACACTGAGGGAGAATAAATGTGTCCAAAACATTTTTTAAAGTTAATGTAAGGAGAGTTGTGTTTCCTCAGAAATTGCTCATCAACAAAGACAGAGTCTAAAGCAAAGGATGTAAAAGTCATAGTGGATAATTTGAAAGATCATCTGAATAAAGAATCATCTAAAAAAAAAAAAAAAACTATCTTTACGTCACATAGTACCATTGCTGGTGTATGACGAGGGGCAACCTCGACCAGAGAAATAAAGGCCGCTTGGTCAAGCAGTCGCCACGACGTGTGAGACTCAGGATTTTTATTTCACCCCCGATAGAAAAAATCCTTTCTGTCTACCGCGGGCTTCGAACACCGAACGTCGGCTTTTCAGCTAGCGGAACAGTGGTTTTAGCCGCACGGCCACGCGCTCCCTAAAGAATCATCTATTTTCTACAATTCTAAAAATAAAAATTTAATGTCATTTTTAATAGCAAATGGGTAATTAATTTAAGTCATATTCAGTCTATCTTTCATTTGTAGGACATATTTTGCATTTTTAGGCCATAAATGCAAGTGTATTTTTATAATTTTTAGGTCATAAAAATCTGAGTCCTACTTTTCACTTACATTATTATCGTTCTTAGCTGTATGTAAGTGAAACTGATATTTTCAAGTTTATTAGATTTAGAAAGTTATAATAATAATTTGATAGTAAATCTAGTAGTGGCTTATTTTTGGTTATCTTACTATTCAACTTTAACTATTCGCTATAATATATAAAAATGATTAATTATCTACTTTTATTTATTCATTTATCTGACCTTACCTCTGTATTTTCAATTTCTTGCTTCCTTTCTCCTTTCTCCATATTTTCCATTATATTATTATTTTATACTGTAATACTGGATGCAGAGAAGTGGATATTAATAATCTATATCTCAGTACAGTATCATCAGTCCAGTGAGTAGAACTTGTGTTGTGTCCTTAGCTTCAATAAAACATCAAATAAAGATCAATGAATTGAATAATCAATCATAAAATTGGCACTCTACAATACAATCTGCATCCCAACATTGTGCTACCAATGCTGGTCCTGGACCCTAGATGCAAGAACAATAAGAAAAATAACCTCTACTGAGATGAAATGTGGACGAATGAGAGGAAACAGCCTGACAGATAAGATCAGAAATGAAGAACTAAGAAAAAAGTGAGGAATAGCCCCTGCCATAGAATATGTAAAGAAACACGAGTTAAAATGGTTTGGCCACATGATAAGGCAGAAAGATCAAAACACAACACAGTGAGCCTTCAATAAACGTTGCGAGAACACCAGACCCAAGGGCTGACCACGAAAAAGATGGATTGATGGAATATTAGAAACACAGAAAACATAATGGCAGCAGAGGCGGACAGAAGAGCAAAAGACCGCAAATTATTGAGTTATTTGTGGGTCGTCATCATCACTGCACTCTGACATATCTCAGATCCCCTCCTCAGCAAGTCCTACAGTGTCCAGAGACTGATGACTCCAGTTCTGTGTTGGTTGATAAGTCTTCTTATATGCCCTTCCCACATCTCGGAGGGCATAGATGACATCTGCCCGATCTATTGGTTGACCTTCTTACAACAACAGCACAGCTACCTGACCTGTTGGCTCTTTTATTTCCCCACACTTTTGCCTGACCAGGGATGTAGACAAAGGTGACTCTATGTATTTTTGATTTCTGCAAAGACTCTACCCATTTAGTTAGCTGAGTGGCAGTGTTCCTAAGTATTCGGCTTCTCGTGGCAAGGCGTGGTGCCATGGAGTACGGGTTCGATCCTGCTTCGGACCATATATTGTTCTTTGTTTTTTTCTGTTGTTTATTTGTCATTTTTTTCTGAGTGCTGTAATACATACCTCTTGCTCCTATGATTCCCTGAATTATCGCCTCAGAAGTTTCCCTCTATAATAATATTCATTTATTATTATTTGTCTCCTCTACCCTTTGCCTGTGTATAGAACCCACCTCCACTTTTCTTATCAAGTTCATCAAATCACTTACATGCAGGCATGGTTGTAGTCTTGTGACTCTAACCAGATGAATGCTCAGGTCATCACCTCCATCGTCATGCTACCCATGGTCTTAATGTATGCACCACTGTCTTCTTGGACTATTTTGTTCTCGTCTTCTATGGATCCATCTGTATAGATGACTGCATCTTCCTCGTTTGTGTTATTCCAGATGAGACCGTCAACTTCCGCATTGACACAAGTGAGTTCTGCTCCCTACATTTCCTGTAGAGTGTGAACAATACACAAGAATGTGCCCCTGAATGACGTAGGCACCAGCATCCACTCCTTGCCAGCATTGATATTAGTAAGCCGACAGACCTGTTTGATGACATCTTCTGCTCTGCCCACCCATGATTTGCCTCTTCTTAGCCTGACACCTTTCCCTGTGTTGGGCTCTTGGTGCAATGGATGCTCTTTATCTGCACTTATCTTCAGGCGTGTTCGTGCATAATAAGATAGGAATAACCCGCACCATAGAATATGTAAAGAAACAACAGATAAAATGGTTTGGCCATATGACAAGGCTGAAGGATCAAAACACAACACAAGGCACAAGGAGCCTTCAGTAAACGTAATGTTGCAAGAACACCAGACCCAAGGGCTGACCACGAAAAAAGATGGATTGACCGAATTGACGGAATAACTCAAGGAAACAACAGCAGCGGTGAACAGAAGAGCAAAAGGCAACAAATTATATCTCCACTCGACACTGAATGACAAATGAGGAAGAAAAGAAGAAGAGTCAAAATTTAAATCAGGATGATTCTCAAATATTCCGACTGGTAGAATTAGAATTAAGTTCCCAGTTTGAGTTGAAAAATAGTTGACTCGACTAATTCTTGAGGCATTGAATGAATATTATATATTATTAATTATATGTAAACTATAATAAACACTATTTCAATTTTTATTATTATTATGTGATTAAAACTAAAATTATTATTATGTGATTAAAAGGTAAAAGAAAAAGAGGAAGACCCAGGGAGACACTGAGAAGAACATTGATGAGAGAGGCAAGAGCAGCAGGAATCGGCTCCCTCAATGAGATAGAACTGCTTGCACAGAACAGAGACAGATGGCGAGATTTAATAAAATATCTTTAAAAGAAAACTGCTAGAACAAAAATTCATATAGGAGAAGGTGTATCAACTGTATCTTGGTCTACGCCCTATGGGCCGGTTACGGCTCGAAAGGTCAATAGATAGATAGATTAAAACTACTAACAACTTATTTATTTAAGCACTTTGAACTACTAACTTTCCAATAACTTACGTTAAACGGGCTTTGTTTTACCAACTGACCAAAGTTTAAATTAGTTTTTAGCGAAGGGAGTCGTCCAGAGTACAGGCGGGTACAGACAGTTACAGTGGAGTGGTACAGGCGGAATCACAAAATGCACAATGACAATGGTAAAAATACACAATATCTAGTACCTGTCAATCTTTTCTAGTTCTCGGGAAGTGTTGCGAACAAACCTGAGTGGGGCCAATGTATTTTCCTCAGTCTACAATATTCAGTACAGTCCTGAAGTGAAGTAGGTGACGTTCAGCTGAATCTTGGGTGCTTGACGACGGAAGTTGACCACATGCCGGCACATGTGTAATTGTACAAGTGTGAAGTAGTTGTCAGTTGAGGTACTGATTGTATTATTTGTAACACTTGCGATTCGATTGGGCATCGATTGTCACTTGTGTCCTGTTCTGATGGGTAAATGATAACTTATTCCCACCTATTAATATTATGAAAGGCATCCAGATTTTGGGACTTGTGGTTGATTTGCTTATGTTTTTTTTTTTTTTTTTATTTCTGGGGCATCTGATCGTGTGCCTTGTTGTGCCTTCCTTTGCCAGCTGATCTGCTATCTTATCTTGAAGATACCGCCAAGATTTTATAGCTCGTTTCAAATCACGTGCCCAACTTCAAAACGCTATTACTCAGTAACCGTTTGTTAAAAACTGTTGAAATTTTCCAAATGTTATTAGAATGCAAAAGACCCTTTAAATGTATATTTAACAAATATCTTGCAGCTGCAGTTTTCTTAAAGCGGCGATATTTCTTTGATGTTTGTCAAAATTGTAAATTGTGAACCCCTAAATAATAGAAATTACCGTAGTTGCTGGTCTATGATTAATTTTCACTAGGTAAAGGCGTGGCCGTAATGGGGAAATAACTGAATAAGACAAAACACCAAGAGAATTGTTGTCTTCTCAGTTCGAGGACGGACGATAATATCAAGGTATACCTGTATGTCCAATTTTCATAGTTGTGTGGTCCTGAAAAGGACCATTTGTTGAACTAATTTAAGGTAATATAGGGGCCAACATTGTGGGGGCTAGTATTATATGTATATACTTTCATTCTGAATCAGACGAGTCTAAAAGATTAATAACTGTTTGGGGTTGAACATTCCACAAACCATCATTTTTCCAATATTCCTCTTCCTGTTTTAAGACGTGGTCTTCACATTTAGCCCAATAATCTTTGTCTATATTTAATAAAGCGAGATTAGCAAGAGTCTTTACATCGCATATTTTGAATGTTGTATTTTCATCTGCCACTTGTCCTTTTAATTTTGCCCAGATTAGTTCTATTGGATTTAAATGAACATGGTAAGGTGGCAGCCTCAAACTTATATGACCGTGCTCTTGGATAATCTTATCTATTTGAAAAATCTTTGTCCTTTGTTTTTGCTTTACTAGAGATAGTAATTCAGGTTTTAAGTACATGTTATTAAATTGTATGTGCTCCTTTGTGAGCCATATCTTAATATAGTCCGTTCAGATTCGTTTGCCGAGATGTTATGATTTATAATTCAAAAAGTTCTTGATGATTTCACATGATTTTTGGCATACGGTGTTAAAATGTCAATGTCACGAGAACATATGTGTTACTCGATGTCTAGCTATAACGGTTTTCTTAAAGCGGCGAATTCCTTTGATCTTTGCCCATGTAACTATTATTTTGACCCTAATCAAAATGTTTTACAGTAATCTAGTGCAACGATGACCCATAGGAGTGTCCATAAAATTTTACTTGGTGGCAAGTATAAAAATTTTAAATTATATATAGAACTTTTGTTCGTAGAGTCAATTTGATATAGTTCCATGCTCTTGGTGTGAGTTTCCCAAATGTTGTCGCTGCCTTTCAAATACGTACATTTATTTCCTCATCTAAGGAAAGTGTGGCTGTAATAGTGGATCCAAGATAGCTGAACTTCTGTACTGACTCAAGCAGGCTTCCATTCAAAGTAATGGTTGTTGGTTTGCTTATAACATATTTTTGATTGCTTGGGTGGTCTTGAACAATAAACTGTTTAACAAATCAACTAGGAAATTTTGCAAATCAAACTATTTATCTGTAGACTTAATCAGAGTAATGATCATTCAGAATCAGACGAGTCAAATAGGTCGATTACTGCTTTCGGCTGAACAAACAACAAACCATCCTTTTTCCAATATTCCTCTTCTTGTCGTAACACATGATCCTCACATTTTATCCAGTAGTCTTTATTTATATTTGATAGAGCCTGATTTGTAAGTGTCTCAACATCGCATAATTTGAAAGTTTTATTTGTATATGCTACGTGTCCTTTAACTTTTGCCCAAACTAGTTCTATAGGATTTAAGTGTGCATGATATGGAGGTAGTCTCAAACATCTATGGCCATGTTCTTGAATTAACTTGTCTATTTTAAATATCTTTGTACGTTGTGTCTGTTTTACAAGGCTAAGCAATTCGGGTTTCAAGTAGCTGTCGTTAACTTGTATGTGTTCTTTTATGAGCCACGTTTTGATTGCATCTTTTGTACTTGATGATGTTGGGATTCTATCTTCTACGTTAACTACGTTATGGTATGAAGCATTGTCCATTATCAGACAAGAAGGTCGATCTAATATTGGAAGTATACTTTTCTCGATCCAGTCTTTAAATATGTGCCCATTCATTTCGGAGTGGTAGTCTCTATTGTCTATGGATTTTGAAATGAAAACGAGATGAGCATTCTGCAACAACCCATTATGTCTGCTACCTGCATGTGCAACTATCAAACGTTGCCCTTTACTGCTTGGTACTGATCTTTTAATACTTCCATCTGCTAACTGCCATTCCTTTTCATTTGTATGGTGAGCGTTGATCCAAGTTTCATCTAAATAAACAATATCATAATCATTTTCGCGCATTTCCTTCACTTCACGTAAATACTTGCTTCTAAGAGCTACTAGATGTGGCTTCTCACAAATAATGTTTTTTCCACCAGCATACTTTCTAAAGGTGAAGCCTGCACTTCTTAATATTTTCCATAATGAAGTTTTTGATATTTCAATGTCGTTGTTAGTTTTCAGCCAAAGCTTCAACTTTCTAAGTGTCACTTCTTCGTTTATATCAAACATTCGACAGATTTCTCTTTTTACTAGGTCCTTATCAAAACTGTCTAACGTTTCTTCCTTGCTTTCTTGCATTTGTTGGCAATAAATATCCGCTTCCTTTAACTATTTGATCAAATGAACGTTTACACAAACCTAAAATATGCATTGTTCTCTTCTCAGGGTTTGATAAAGAACAATAAAGATGTCCCTTTTTACGCTCTCTGCAGAAGTATTGATAAATCTTTATAGCAATGTTATGCTCAGTAAAATATTTTGCCTTTATATTCATTCTCACATAGACTTGCAGAAGATAATAAGGATAGTGCCGCCTCCTTTCTGTAAATATTGAGATTTGCCTCTGAATTATGACTCGAACTCGAGTCTACGGCCGTGATTTTGACGTCACATAATTTCCGGTTTCGGCTAAAATGTCATTTTGTGCTAAACGGGAAATTTCATATGTAACATTTCTTTATAAAAATTTATAGTGGAAACATAACTATTTTAGGACGGTGCGCATTCAGCCGTCAAAGTCATGCCTATATGTTAAAGAATCAGCTGTGAGATGTAAGCATCTACATAATCCCGCCGGTGTTTATAATATCGATTAACTTTTTTTTAATATAGGTTAAATAAGGCATCTTTGAAACTGGATCACATTTCTTTGATAAAAAAATATTTTTATAGCGACATTAGTATTCTAAACCTAACTTCAAAAGATCAATGCAAATGAACAATAAGTTTTTGAAAAAAATAAATTAATGTCTAGGCAAACGAATCTGAACGGACTATAGCATCTTTTGTACTGGATGACGTCGGGACTTTATCTTCAAGTGCAACAATGTTGTGGTACGCTGCATTGTCCATTATTAGGCAAGATGGTCGATCTAGTGATGGGAGAACAGAATTTTCAATCCAATGTCGAAATATGTGACCATTCATCTCAGAGTGATAATCCCGATTGTCTATGGATTTTGAAAGAAAAATGAGCTCTGCATTCTGTATTAGTCCATGTTGTCGACTACCTGCATGAGCAATTATCAAGCGCTGTCCTTTACTGCTAGGTATTAATCTACCTACCTACCTACCTACCTACCTACCTACCTACCTACCTACCTACCTACCTACCTACCTACCTACCTGCCTGCCTGCCTGCCTACCTGCCTATCTGTCTATGTATCCATCCATCCATCCATCATCCATCCATCCATCCAGTCTTGAAGTATGTGTTCAGCAGTCTAGGGTGCCTGTAGTGTCGTATCTATGTACCAATGGGGTTCCCTCAGTCTACTATATTCAGTACAGTCTTGAAGTATGTGTTCAGCAGTCTGGGGCGCCTGTAGTGTTGTATCTATGGGTCATGGGTTTTCCTCACTCTACTATATTCAGTAAGGGGCCGCGATAGGTCAGTGGTTAGTGAACTGCACTACCACGGACAAGGGGTAGGGTTCGATCCCAACCGACGGCTTCCGGGTTCACCCAGCCTTAAATGGGTACCGGATTTTTTTCTGGGAAAGTAAAGCAGCACGGGCGTAATACTGACCACATTACCCCAAAAATCATGTGCTGAAGGTCTGTAAAATATAGGGTCACTAACACCATATTTCCCTATACGCCACTTGGCGTGACGGGGGTACTTTACTTTACTTTTACTATATTCAGTACAGTCTTGAAGTATGTGTTCAGTAGTCTGGGCATCTGTAGTTTGTATCTATGGACCAATGGGTTATCCTCAGTCTACTATATTCTGTACAGTCTTGAAGTATGTGTTCAGCAGTCTGGGGCGCCTGTCCACATGTACATTTAGTTGAGGTGCTGATCTTGAATTTTATATACATGTGACTGTGGAGTCGATTGTGTCCTGTTCTGAGGCGTATAATGATAACGTGTTCCCGTCTACTTATATAATGAAAGACAGCCTGATTTGGGGCTTGTGGTACTCTGATTTTTGTGTGTGTGTTTTTTTAAACGTTCGCCAACTTTGACCTTTCTACGAAGTCCCTAGAGACTAGGAACTGAATTTTGTATGTTAATCCATTTTTTTTTACTGGCTGCCGTGTGCACAGGGTCCCTCGCCGCACAGGCAGATAACTCCCGCTTTGGAGGTACTGATATTTTTTTTACGTTTATGAGTAATTGAGGTTTCAAGCAGGTGCTCGCTGGTGAGACCAGGGGTGGTTGCTGAAGAGAGGAATCATAAATAAAAATCTCAACCGGTGTAGCCGGGATTTGAACCCACAACATCACCTCTCTGTCTCGAGGCCGGCGTCTTGCCGCGAAATCAACCAGTCCCCTTCAGATTGATTTCATTATCTCTTCCTTCTAATTAATTTGATTATCTGTTTTTTTTTCTGACTGATTTTATCTTTTCCTTCTAATTGATTTGATTATCTGTTTTTTATGACTAATTTCAGTACCTGTTCTTTCTGACTGATTTTATTATCTGTTTCTTCTAATAGATTTTTTCTACAACATGTTGTCATGCTGCCGTAGATAATGACATGGACAGGGTGTCAGTGTCTACAGAACCCATAGCAGTCTTCAACATCTTGTCAAGCTGCCGTAGATAGTGACATGGACATGGTGTCAGTGTCTAGACAACCCACGACAGTCTACAACATCTTGTCAAGCTGCCGTAGATAATGACTTGGACAGGGTGTCGGTGTCTAGACAACCCACGACAGTCTACAACATGTTGTCATGCTGCCGTAGATAGTGACATGGACAGGGTGTCAGTGTCTAGACAACCCACGACAGTCTACAACATGTTGTCAAGCTACCGTAGATAATGACATGGACAGGGTGTCAGTGTCTAGACAACCCACGACAGTCTACAACATGTTGTCAAGCTACCGTAGATAGTGACATGGACAGGGTGTCAGTGTCTAGACAACCCACGACAGTCTACAACATGTTGTCATGCTGCCGTAGATAGTGACATAGACAGGGTGTCAGTGTCTACATAACACATGACAGTCTACAACATCTTGTCAAGCTACCGCAGATAGTGACATGGACAGGGTGTCGGTGTCTAGACATCCCACGCCAGTCTACAACATCTTGTCAAGCTACCGCAGATAGTGACATGGACAGGGTACCAGTGTCAACATAACACATGACAGTCTATAACATCTTGTCCAGCTGCCGTAGATAGTGACATGGACATGGTGTCAGTGTCTAGACAACCCACGACAGTCTACAACATCTTGTCAAGCTGCCGTAGATAGTGGCATGGACAGGGTGCCAGTGTCAACATAACACATGACAGTCTATAACATCTTGTCCAGCGGCCGTAGATACTGACATGGACAGGGTGTCGGTGTCTAGACAACCCACGACCGTCTACAACATCTTGTCAAGCTGCCGTAGATAGTGACATGGACAGGGTGTCAGTGTCTACATAACACATGCCAGTCTACAGCATTTTGTCTAGCTCCAGCAGGACATGGTGTCAATGTGTACAGAACACATGACAGTCTACAACATCTTGTCCAGCTCCAGCAGGACAGGGTGTCAGTGTCTATATAACACATGACAGTCTACAACATCTTGTTCAGCCCCAGCAAGACATGGTGTCAGTGTGTACAGAACACATGACAGTCTACAACATCTTGTTCAGCCCCAGCAGGACATGGTGTCAGTGTGTACAGAACACATGACATGCTACAGCCTATGTTCGACCGGGCGCCCTGATAATAGACATCACATCAAGGGAAGCCACGCTCAGCAACTTGTCGCATATGTCGGGCCTGGACGATGACGACCCTAAACCCGGTAGTTTTCTTCGACACTGCAAACGGAAGCACAGTAAGTTTATTTTGTCTCATATCGACATGGAAAGAAGTTCATGGTAAACCCAGGAATTTCCATCTAGTCACTTTACTAAATTTATATTCAAGGTTCAAACTGTAGGCTCCCGATCATGATCAAGTGATGATATATATTATTTAATAATATTATAATAATATATTTTTATATACTATATATATAGTATTATATAGTATACTAATATAGCCAATATAGGCTCCACAAGGTCTGCTGAAGATGCCCCAGCCCCCACCCAGCCAGATGCCGATGGGTCCTCGAGTACAGTACGATTTAGTAATACCAGTAGGGTTCAAGTCTGAGAAGATGGGTCTAACGATTTAGTACCGTATGGCGTATGGGTCCAGCAGCTGAGCAGCAGTCCAGAGGATAATAGACAAGAAAATCACTGGAGGCTGTAGAAATGTGGTTTTACAGAAGACAAGAATGTTGAGAATACCACGGACAGGTAAGAAGAGTAATCGTAATGAAAACGTTCTGAAAGAGGCCAAAGCAAATTCAAAAAGAGAGATAATTTCCATTATTAATATTAGAAGAAACAATCATCATTATTTGGCCATGTAATGAGAAGGGAATAGCTTGAATATATTGTGACAACTGGGAAAATTGAGGGACGAAGAGATAGACTAGAGGGAAGCAACAACACAAAAGATAATGATGTCGAGAACGCAAGTTGTGGAGAGACATGATCACCTCCTACGCCAGCAGGCAGACATGGTATGGTTTTAGTTATGGAAGGCCTCTGTATCACTGCAAACGAATTAAAATCCATAATTGCTCAACCGCCCGTGCCAGTGGAATCATCTAAATTAATATATCATCTCCTAAACAAAGAAAAAGTAGCTACAGTCCACAGTCCCCATCATAGCAGTCTCAGTCCACGTCAAAAGACATAACACATAATAGTCTGGCGTTATGGGCTCGCGAGGAAAGTATGTCAGTGGCTGGTTCCAGGATGCAAGATGCCCTAGGCGAACTTGAAAAATGGACGAACACCTGGTTCTTACCAATTAACGAAAAAAAAACTTGATATACAACTTTCAGCCTATCAAGAAACATACTCTCTGCAAACTTGAAGATAAAAGACGATACACTCCCTATTGAGCAAAACCCAACATATCTTGGCGTCACCATGAATTGCAGAATGACTTGGAAAAATCAGATAAGCAGAGCAAGAAAAAAAGACAAAAACCGAAGTAATATTATGAAGAAATTGGCAGGAACGGACTGGGGAGCAGATAGCAATATCTTGAAAAGACTATATGTAGGAAGGGTCAGACGAGTCCTAAAGTATGGAGTCACAGCCTGGGCTATGGCTTCCAAATCACACCTTAGCAAAATTAACAGAACATAGAGCCAAGCTGCCTGTATCATCATGGGTGCTATGAAATCTATGCCTATCAAAACTCTAGAAACAGTAACAGGTTTACAACCCTTAGATGACAGACGGGTCACTAAAGTATTGCAACAAGCGGAGAAATATAAAAGGCTCCTTAGCCACCCCATGCATCAAAGAATTACTGGTCTTTTGACCTGTTTGACTTGTACTGGATTTTGACTTTCCAACCATGAATGACAGGATCAAGATCTGGAGGGCACGAGCATACTTGATGATTAGTGCAGATAAAGAGCATCTATTGCATCATGAGCTCGAAACAGGGAAGGGTGTCAGGCTAAAAAGAGGCAAATCATGGGTGGGCCGAGCAGATGTCATCAAACAGGTCTGTGGCCTTACCAATATCAACACTGGTGAGGAGTGGATACCGGTGCCTACATCATTCAAGGAGACATTCTCGTGTATTGTCACACTCAACAGGAAATGTAGGGAACAGAACTCAGTCGTGGTCAATGCGGAGGTCAACTGTCTCATCTGGGATAACATCGATGAGAAAGATGCAGTCATCTATACAGACGGATCTGTAATAGAACATCAAAGAAGTGCATGGGCATTTACAGCATGCTCGGCAAGCAGAATAGTCAAGGAAAACAGTGATGCATACATTATGACCACGAGTAGCATGACGATGGATGTGATGGCAGTGACCAAAGCATTCATCTGGCTAAGTCACAAGACTACACCCACGCCTGTATACTGAGTGATTCGATGAGCATGATACGAAAAGTGGAGGCAGGATCTGTACGTAGGCAATGGGTAGAGTCACTACAGAAGTAAAAAATACGTAAGGTCACCTTTGTCTACATCCAAGGACATGCTGGAGTACATGGAAATGAAATGGTGGACAGGTTGGCTAGCTGCACTATTGTTGTGGATGGTCAACCAATGGATCGGGCAGACATCGTCAATGCCCTCCGGGAAGTTGGAGTGACACGGGACTTCGACAACCTTGAGTTCACGTCACTCCTTCGGATGAAAGAGATGGGAGTTAAGATGGGCACAGCCAGAAACAAGAAACTTAGTGGGCGTGTAAGAAGAATAATCAACCAACACAGAACTGGAGTCGTCAGTCGCTGGACACTTTGAGACTTGCTGAGGAGGGGATCTGAGCACCTATGGACATATTCGGAGTGCAATGATATTCAGATATTCATATTAGAAGTGATATTCAGTGGCGTTCGTGTTTGCTTGACCATTCGTCAGACACATAGACATTTGACCATCTTTTCTGAATGTTTGGTTAACATCATAACTTCTTTATTGACACATTCAGCAGCTGTTGCTGTCTCAAATGAGAGACCTAATTTATCACATAAATAGAGTTTGGCTAATGTGATGGAGGTCTAGAGTTTGGCTAATATGATGGAGGTCTAGAGTTTGGCTAATATGATGGAGGTCTAGAGTTTGGCTAATATGATGGTGGTCTATTGTTTGGCTAATATGATGGAGGTTTAGAGTATGGCTAATATGATGGAGGTCTAGAGTTTGGCTGTTATGATGGAGGTCTAGTGTTAGGCTAATATGATGGAGGTTTAGAGTTTGGCTAATAAGATGGAGGTTTAGAGTTTGGCTAATATGATGGAGGTCTAGAGTTTGGCTAATATGATGAAGGTCTAGTGTTAGGCTAATATGATAGAGGTTTAGAGTTTGGCTAATATGATGGAGGTTTAGAGTTTGGCTAATATGATGGAGGTTTAGAGTTTGGCTAATATGTTGGAGGTCTAGAGTTTAGCTAATATGATGGAGGTTTAGAGTTTGGCTAATATAATGGAGGTTTAGAGTTTGGCTAATATGATGGAGGTCTAGAGTTTGGCTAATATGATGGAGGTCTAGAGTTTGGCTAATATGATGGAGGTCTAGAGTTTGGCTAATATGATGGAGATCTAGAGTGACATGTATATTTTTGTTGTTACCATCAAGAGATGAAGATTTGTTGCTGATTATATCCCATTGGTCATTGATTATGTTTTGGGTCATTGATTATGTTCCATTGGTCATTGATTATGTTCCGTTGGTCATTGATTATGTTCCATTGGTCAGTGATTATGTTCCATTGGTCAGTAATTATGTTCCATTGGTCAGTGATTATGTTCAATTGGTCATCGATTATGTTCCATTGGTCATCGATTATGTTCCATTGGTCAGTGATTATGTTCCATTGGTCATTGATTATGTTCCATTGGTCAGTGATAATGTTCCATTTGTCATTTATTATGTTCCATTGGCCATTGATTATGGTCCATTGGCCAGTGATTAGTTTCCAATGGTCATTGATTATGTTCCATTGGTCATTGATTATGTTCCATTGGTCATTTATTATGTTTCATTGGTCATTGATTATGATCCATTTGTCAGTGTTAATGTCCCATTGGTCATTGATTATGTTCCATTGGTCAGTGATTATGTTCCATTGGTCATTGATTAACAATACATCAACCACTCAACACAATCTTACCTCCACTTGACTATCCCCTAACATCACATCAACCCCTCAACACAATCTTACCCCCACTTGACTATCCCCTAACATCACATCAACCGCTCAACACAATCTAACCTCCAATATTACAAGAAGACTTGTATCCATGTCCCATTGATTTCTTTATTGTACATCTTGACTGGAAGACCCTATCTTGTGAACCAAACACAATCTTACCTCCAATATTACAAGAAGACTTGTATCCATGTCCCATTGATTTCTGTATTGTACATCTTGACTGGAAGACCCTATCTTGTGAACCAAACACAATCTTACCTCCAATATTACAAAAAGACTTGTATCCATGTCCCATTGATTTCTTTATTGTACATCTTGACTGGAAGACCCTATCTTGTGAACCAAACACAATCTTACCTCCAATATTACAAGAAGACTTGTATCCATGTCCCATTGATTTCTGTATTGTACATCTTGACTGGAAGACCCTATCTTGTGAACCAAACACAATCTTACCTCCAATATTACAAGAAGACTTGTATCCATGTCCCATTGATTTCTGTATTGTACATCTTGACTGGAAGACCCTATCTTGTGAACCAAACACAATCTTACCTCCAATATTACAAGAAGACTTGTATCCATGTCCCATTGATTTCTGTATTGTACGTCTAAACTTGAAGACCCTTCCACCGACCTTGTTTTGTGCTTGCTGCAGAGACAGCAATTGCATGTTTTTAGCTCTGGATGTCATCTATAACATTTCAACATTGGCTCTGGATGTCACCTACAACATTTCAACATTGGCTCTGGATGTCACCTACAACATTTCAACATTGGTGCTAGATGTCATCTATAACATTTCAACATTGGTGCTAGATGTCATCTATAACATTTCAACATTGGCTCTGGATGTCATCTATAACATTTCAACATTGGTGCTAGATGTCATCTATAACATTTCAACATTGGTGCTAGATGTCATCTATAACATTTCAACATTGGTGCTAGATGTCATCTATAACATTTCAACATTGCCTATGGATGTCATCTATAACATTTCAACATTGGTGCTAGATGTCATCTATAACATTTCAACATTGCCTATGGATGTCATTTATAACATTTCAACATTGCCTATGGATGTCATTTATAACATTTCAACATTGGCTCTGGATGTCATCTATAACATTTCAGCATTGCCTCTGAAAGTCATCTACAACATTTTAACATTGGCTCTGGATGTCATCTATAACATTTCAACATTGGCGCTGGATGTCATCTATAACATTTCAACATTGGTGCTGGATGTCATCTATAACATTTCAACATTGCCTATGGATGTCATCTATAACATTTCAACATTGGCTCTGGATGTCATCTATAACATTTCAACATTGGCTCTGGACGTTATCTATAACATTTCAACATTGGCTCTGGACGTTATCTATAACATTTCAACACTGGCTCTGGATATCATCTATAACATTTTAACATTGGCTCTGTACATCATCTATAACATTTCAACATTGGCTCTGGACATTTATATAACATTTCAACATTGGCTCTGGATGTCATCTATAACATTTCAACATTGGCTCCGGACGTTATCTATAACATTTCAACATTGGCTCTGGATATCATCTATAACATTTCAACAAATCTAAATAGCTGATCCTGTAACCTTGACCCTGACTGTTTCCCATTCACCACTAGAGGTCCTCTCTCCACCCATAGACCAGAGACATGGGTCTATGTATTTGTCTGTTTTAACTGCCATTTGTCATGACCTAAGTATGGACTGACTACTATCTCTTCAGAGTTTGAAGAGGCCAGTGCATTACCTTCCACAACTCGGTGAGCCAGGTACCCATTAACTGGAGAGCACCAAGCTGCAATGAACCCATGTTTCGTTTATCATTGAGCCACTGTTTAAACAACAGTGAATAGTGAATACATCCAGGGAGAGACTGAGTCATTGTGTAAACAGTGAATACATCCAGGGAGAGACTGAGTCATTGTGTAAACAGTGAATACATCCAGGGAGAGACTGAGTCATTGTGTAAACAGTGAATACATCTAAGGAGAGACTGAGCCATTGTGTAAACAGTGAATACCTCCAGGGAGAGACTGAATCATTGTGTAAACAGTGAAAACATACAGGGAGAGACTAAGTCATTGTGTAAACAGTGAATACATCTAGGTAGAGACTGAGCCATTGTGTAAACAGTGAATACATCCAGGGAGAGACTGAATCATTGTGTAAACAGTGAATACATCCAGGGAGAGACTGAGTCATTGTGTAAACAGTGAATACATCTAGGGAGAGACTGAGCCATTGTGTAAACAGTGAATACATCCAGGGAGAGACTGAGTCATTGTGTAAACAGTGAATACATCCAGGGAGAGATTGAGTCATTGTGTAAACAGTGAGTACATCCAGGGAGAGACTGAGCCATTGTGTAAACAGTGAATACATCCAGGAAGAGACTGAGTCATTGTGTAAACAGTGAGTACATCCAGGGAGAGACTGAGTCATTGTGTAAACAGTGACTACATCCAGGGAGAGACTGAGTCATTGTGTAAACAGTGAGTACATCCAGGGAGAGACTGAGCCATTGTGTAAGCAGTGAATACATCCAGGGAGAGACCAAGCCATTGTGTAAACAGTGAATACATCCATGGAGAGACCAAGCCATTGTGTAAACAGTGAATACATCCAGGGAGAGACAGAGTCATTATTCATGACAAAGTTATGAGACAAAGTTATTATTCATAACTGTAATGTCATCATTCATAACTGTAATTTTATTATTCATAACTGTAATGTTATCATTCATGACTAATGTTATTATTCATGACTGTAATGTTATCACTCTCAAACTCATCAGCACAAACACAAAACTTAGGCTATTCAAATCAAATGTACTATCAACCCTTACGTATGCGTGTGAAAGCTGGAAAACAACAAGAGATATAGAAACAAAGTTGAACGCATTCAAAAATAAATGTCTAAGGAAAATACTTGGTATAGCATGGAACGAATTCAAAACAAATGAGGAAATTAGAGAAATCGCCAATCAACCTCTTATATCTTCAGTAATAAAGAAAAGACGATGGTCATACGTTGGACATGTGATGAGAAGAGATAATAACCGAATAGCAAAGCAAGCCCTCATATGGGAAACAACAGGTAAAAGAAAAAGAGGAAGACCCAGGGAGACACTGAGAAGAACATTGATGAGAGAGGCAAGAGCAGCAGGAATCGGCTCCATCATTGAGATAGAGCTGCTTGCACAGAACAGAGACAGATGGCGAGATTTGATAAAATATCTTTAAAAGAAAACTGCTAGAACAAAAAATTCATATAGGAGAAGGTGTATCTTGGTCTACGCCCTATGGGCCGGTTACGGCTCGAAAGCATTAAAATTGTGTTTTCCAGGTTGAGGGAATGTTATCATTCATGACTAATGTTATTATTCATGACTGTAATGTTATCATTCATGACTAATGTTATTATTCATAACTGTAATGTTATCATTAGTTGTTTCATTCTCTTGCCACCAGAGTGATAAAATACTTCATGGTTCAGGGCGGTGACTTTGTCAATGTAAGTCAGTGATGTTTGTAACTTGTGTCAGTGATGTTTGTAACTTGTGTCAGTGATGTTTGTAACTTGTGTCAGTGATGTTTGTAACTTGTGTCAGTGATGTTTGTTACCTGTGTCAGTGATGGCTGTAACTTGTGTTAGTGATGTTTGTTACCTGTGTCAGTGATGTTTGCTACCTGTGTCAGTGATGGCTGTAACTTGTGTCAGTGATGTTTGTTACCTGTGTCAGTGATGTTTGTTACCTGTGTCAGTGATGGCTGTAACTTGTGTCAGTGATGGCTGTAACTTGTGTCAGTGATGTTTGTTACCTGTGTCAGTGATGGCTGTAACTTGTGTCAGTGATGGCTGTAATATTTCACCTAACAAAGATTGTAAAACAAAGTGCTCATTTAAAGTGACATAAAAACTCACAAATCTTCTTGTGAGGGCCTAACATACACACACAAAAACACACCTTTTAGAAATGCTGATTTATCATAGTGGTAGGATTTTAAATTTAGAAACTTGTCCCTGAGAGTAGCTTACAGCCTACTCTTTACAATGTTCAACTGTCTATTACTGAGCTTTAAGGTAACGCTATCTCTATTATGGCTAATGTGCCTAACCACTGGAGAAAGACATCATAAGCTAGACATCCTTTGAGTTGTGTTAGAATGGCTGGAATCTTTGAGTTAATGTGTCCATTAGAATGTCAGGACACACACTTTGAGTTAATGTGTCCATTAGAATGTCAGGACACACACTTTGAGTTAATGTGTCCATTAGAATGTCAGGACACACACTTTGAGTTAATGTGTCCATTAGAATGTCAGCGCACACACTTTGAGTTAATGTGTCCATTAGAATGTCTGGACACACACTTTGAGTTAATGTGTCTCTTAGAATGTCTGAACACACACTCTGAGTTAATGTGTCCATTAGTATGTCAGGACACACACTTTGAGTTAATGTGTCTGTTAGAATGTCTGGACACACACTCTGAGTTAATGTGTCCATTAGAATGTCTGGACACACACTTTGAGTTAATGTGTCTGTTAGAATGTCTGAACACACACTCTGAGTTAATGTGTCCATTAGAATGTCAGGACACACACTTTGAGTTAATGTGTCCATTGGAATGTCAGGACACACACTTTGGGTTAATGTGTCCATTAGAATGTCAGGACACACACTTTGAGTTAATGTGTCCATTAGAATGTCAGGACACACACTTTAAGTTAATGTGTCTGTTAGAATGTCAGGACACACACTTTGAGTTAATGTGTCCATTAGAATGTCAGGACACACACTTTGAGTTAATGTGTCCATTAGAATGTCAGGACACACACTTTAAGTTAATGTGTCTGTTAGAATGTCAGGACACACACTTTGAGTTAATGTGTCCATTAGAATGTCAGGACACACACTTTGAGTTAATGTGTCCATTAGAATGTCAGGACACACACTTTAAGTTAATGTGTCTGTTAGAATGTCAGGACACACACTTTGAGTTAATGTGTCTCTTAGAATGTCTGAACACACACTCTGAGTTAATGTGTCCATTAGTATGTCAGGACACACACTTTGAGTTAATGTGTCTGTTAGAATGTCTGGACACACACTCTGAGTTAATGTGTCCATTAGAATGTCTGGACACACACTTTGAGTTAATGTGTCTGTTAGAATGTCTGAACACACACTCTGAGTTAATGTGTCCATTAGAATGTCAGGACACACACTTTGAGTTAATGTGTCCATTGGAATGCCAGGACACACACTTTGGGTTAATGTGTCCATTAGAATGTCAGGACACACACTTTGAGTTAATGTGTCCATTAGAATGTCAGGACACACACTTTAAGTTAATGTGTCTGTTAGAATGTCAGGACACACACTTTGAGTTAATGTGTCCATTAGAATGTCAGGACACACACTTTGAGTTAATGTGTCCATTAGAATGTCAGGACACACACTTTGAGTTAATGTGTCCATTAGAATGTCAGGACACACACTTTAAGTTAATGTGTCTGTTAGAATGTCTGGACACACACTTTGAGTTAATGTGTCTGTTAGAATGTCAGGACACACACTTTGAGTTAATGTGTCTGTTAGAATGTCTGGACACACACTTTGAGTTAATGTGTCTGTTAGAATGTCTGGACACACACTTTGAGTTAATGTGTCTCTTAGAATGTCTGAACACACACTTTGAGTTAATGTGTCTGTTAGAATGTCAGGACACACACTTTGAGTTAATGTGCCTATTAGAATGTCAGGACACACACTTTGAGTTAATGTGTCCATTAGAATGTCAGGACACACACTTTGAGTTAATGTGTCCATTAGAATGTCTGGACACACACTTTGAGTTAATGTGTCCATTAGTATGTCAGGACACACACTTTGAGTTAATGTGTCCATTAGTATGTCAGGACACACACTTTGAGTTAATGTGCCTGTTAAAATGTTAGGACACACACTTTGAGTTAATGTGTCTGTTAGAATGTCTGGACACACACTTTGAGTTAATGTGTCTCTTAGAATGTCTGGACACACACCTTGAGTTAATGTGTCCATTAGAATGTCTGGACACACATTTTGAGTTAATATGTCTGTTAGAATGTCTGGACACACACTTTGAGTTAATGTGTCTGTTAGAATGTCTGGACACACACTTTGAGTTAATATGTCTGTTAGATCCGGCTTGTTGCAGGAGCTACTGAGTTAAGTGCTCTGTGCACACCGTGAGCTGTGTGTCTCATCCGTTTGATCCTGCTTCGATATCCCGCTTGTTTACGATGAATGATGATATCGTATGACAGGGAACAGTTGGCTGTGTTCACTTTCTGCGCGGTTTCGCCTTATGTCTTTTGGCGTGTGCTGAGACTGCTACGATGGGGACTGCAGTTACATTTCTTTGTTTGGGAGATGAGTTAGTAATTCGGATGATTCCACTGGCACGGGCGGTTGAGCAATTATGCATTTTAATTCGTTTGCTGTGAAACCGAGGCCTTCCATAACCAATAACCAATGTCTGTTAGAATGTCAGTTCACACACTTTGAATTAATGTGACCATTAGAATGCAGGACGCATACTTTAAGTTAATGTGTCTGTTAGAATGTCTGGACACACACTTTAAGTTAATGTGTCTGTTAGAATGTCTGGACACACACTTTGAGTTAATGTGTCTCTTAGAATGTCAGTTCACACACTTTAAGTTAATGTGACCATAAGAATGTCTGGACACACACTTTGAGTTAATGTGTCCATTGGAATGTCAGGACACACACTTTGGGTTAATGTGTCCATTAGAATGTCAGGACACACACTTTGAGTTAATGTGTCCATTAGAATGTCAGGACACACACTTTAAGTTAATGTGTCTGTTAGAATGTCAGGACACACACTTTGAGTTAATGTGTCCATTAGAATGTCAGGACACACACTTTGAGTTAATGTGTCCATTAGAATGTCAGGACACACACTTTAAGTTAATGTGTCTGTTAGAATGTCAGGACACACACTTTGAGTTAATGTGTCCATTAGAATGTCAGGACACACACTTTGAGTTAATGTGTCCATTAGAATGTCAGGACACACACTTTAAGTTAATGTGTCTGTTAGAATGTCAGGACACACACTTTGAGTTAATGTGTCTCTTAGAATGTCTGAACACACACTCTGAGTTAATGTGTCCATTAGTATGTCAGGACACACACTTTGAGTTAATGTGTCTGTTAGAATGTCTGGACACACACTCTGAGTTAATGTGTCCATTAGAATGTCTGGACACACACTTTGAGTTAATGTGTCTGTTAGAATGTCTGAACACACACTCTGAGTTAATGTGTCCATTAGAATGTCAGGACACACACTTTGAGTTAATGTGTCCATTGGAATGCCAGGACACACACTTTGGGTTAATGTGTCCATTAGAATGTCAGGACACACACTTTGAGTTAATGTGTCCATTAGAATGTCAGGACACACACTTTAAGTTAATGTGTCTGTTAGAATGTCAGGACACACACTTTGAGTTAATGTGTCCATTAGAATGTCAGGACACACACTTTGAGTTAATGTGTCCATTAGAATGTCAGGACACACACTTTGAGTTAATGTGTCCATTAGAATGTCAGGACACACACTTTAAGTTAATGTGTCTGTTAGAATGTCTGGACACACACTTTGAGTTAATGTGTCTGTTAGAATGTCAGGACACACACTTTGAGTTAATGTGTCTGTTAGAATGTCTGGACACACACTTTGAGTTAATGTGTCTGTTAGAATGTCTGGACACACACTTTGAGTTAATGTGTCTCTTAGAATGTCTGAACACACACTTTGAGTTAATGTGTCTGTTAGAATGTCAGGACACACACTTTGAGTTAATGTGCCTATTAGAATGTCAGGACACACACTTTGAGTTAATGTGTCCATTAGAATGTCAGGACACACACTTTGAGTTAATGTGTCCATTAGAATGTCTGGACACACACTTTGAGTTAATGTGTCCATTAGTATGTCAGGACACACACTTTGAGTTAATGTGCCTGTTAAAATGTTAGGACACACACTTTGAGTTAATGTGTCTGTTAGAATGTCTGGACACACACTTTGAGTTAATGTGTCTCTTAGAATGTCAGGACACACACTTTGAGTTAATGTGTCCATTAGAATGTCTGGACACACATTTTGAGTTAATATGTCTGTTAGAATGTCTGGACACACACTTTGAGTTAATGTGTCTGTTAGAATGTCTGGACACACACTTTTAGTTAATATGTCTGTTAGATCCGGCTTGTTGCAGGAGCTACTGAGTTAAGTGCTCTGTGCACACCGTGAGCTGTGTGTCTCATCCGTTTTGATCCTGCTTCGATATCCCGCTTGTTTACGATGAATGATGATATCGTATGACAGGGAACAGTTGGCTGTGTTCACTTTCTGCGCGGTTTCGCCTTATGTCTTTTGGCGTGTGCTGAGACTGCTACGATGGGGACTGCAGTTACATTTCTTTGTTTGGGAGATGAGTTAGTAATTCGGATGATTCCACTGGCACGGGCGGTTGAGCAATTATGCATTTTAATTCGTTTGCTGTGAAACCGAGGCCTTCCATAACCAATAACCAATGTCTGTTAGAATGTCAGTTCACACACTTTGAATTAATGTGACCATTAGAATGCAGGACGCATACTTTAAGTTAATGTGTCTGTTAGAATGTCTGGACACACACTTTAAGTTAATGTGTCTGTTAGAATGTCTGGACACACACTTTGAGTTAATGTGTCTCTTAGAATGTCAGTTCACACACTTTAAGTTAATGTGACCATTAGAATGTCTGGACACACACTTTGAGTTAATGTGTCCATTGGAATGTCAGGACACACACTTTGGGTTAATGTGTCCATTAGAATGTCAGGACACACACTTTGAGTTAATGTGTCCATTAGAATGTCAGGACACACACTTTAAGTTAATGTGTCTGTTAGAATGTCAGGACACACACTTTGAGTTAATGTGTCCATTAGAATGTCAGGACACACACTTTGAGTTAATGTGTCCATTAGAATGTCAGGACACACACTTTAAGTTAATGTGTCTGTTAGAATGTCAGGACACACACTTTGAGTTAATGTGTCCATTAGAATGTCAGGACACACACTTTGAGTTAATGTGTCCATTAGAATGTCAGGACACACACTTTAAGTTAATGTGTCTGTTAGAATGTCAGGACACACACTTTGAGTTAATGTGTCTCTTAGAATGTCTGAACACACACTCTGAGTTAATGTGTCCATTAGTATGTCAGGACACACACTTTGAGTTAATGTGTCTGTTAGAATGTCTGGACACACACTCTGAGTTAATGTGTCCATTAGAATGTCTGGACACACACTTTGAGTTAATGTGTCTGTTAGAATGTCTGAACACACACTCTGAGTTAATGTGTCCATTAGAATGTCAGGACACACACTTTGAGTTAATGTGTCCATTGGAATGCCAGGACACACACTTTGGGTTAATGTGTCCATTAGAATGTCAGGACACACACTTTGAGTTAATGTGTCTGTTAGAATGTCTGGACACACACTTTGAGTTAATGTGTCTGTTAGAATGTCAGGACACACACTTTGAGTTAATGTGTCTGTTAGAATGTCTGGACACACACTTTGAGTTAATGTGTCTGTTAGAATGTCTGGACACACACTTTGAGTTAATGTGTCTCTTAGAATGTCTGAACACACACTTTGAGTTAATGTGTCTGTTAGAATGTCAGGACACACACTTTGAGTTAATGTGCCTATTAGAATGTCAGGACACACACTTTGAGTTAATGTGTCCATTAGAATGTCAGGACACACACTTTGAGTTAATGTGTCCATTAGAATGTCTGGACACACACTTTGAGTTAATGTGTCCATTAGTATGTCAGGACACACACTTTGAGTTAATGTGCCTGTTAAAATGTTAGGACACACACTTTGAGTTAATGTGTCTGTTAGAATGTCTGGACACACACTTTGAGTTAATGTGTCTCTTAGAATGTCAGGACACACACTTTGAGTTAATGTGTCCATTAGAATGTCTGGACACACATTTTGAGTTAATATGTCTGTTAGAATGTCTGGACACACACTTTGAGTTAATGTGTCTGTTAGAATGTCTGGACACACACTTTGAGTTAATATGTCTGTTAGATCCGGCTTGTTGCAGGAGCTACTGAGTTAAGTGCTCTGTGCACACCGTGAGCTGTGTGTCTCATCCGTTTTGATCCTGCTTCGATATCCCGCTTGTTTACGATGAATGATGATATCGTATGACAGGGAACAGTTGGCTGTGTTCACTTTCTGCGCGGTTTCGCCTTATGTCTTTTGGCGTGTGCTGAGACTGCTACGATGGGGACTGCAGTTACATTTCTTTGTTTGGGAGATGAGTTAGTAATTCGGATGATTCCACTGGCACGGGCGGTTGAGCAATTATGCATTTTAATTCGTTTGCTGTGAAACCGAGGCCTTCCATAACCAATAACCAATGTCTGTTAGAATGTCAGTTCACACACTTTGAATTAATGTGACCATTAGAATGCAGGACGCATACTTTAAGTTAATGTGTCTGTTAGAATGTTGGGACACATACTTTAAGTTAATGTGTCTGTTAGAATGTCTGGACACACACTTTGAGTTAATGTGTCTCTTAGAATGTCAGTTCACACACTTTAAGTTAATGTGACCATTAGAATGTCTGGACACACACTTTGAGTTAATATGTCTGTTAGAATGTCAGGACACACTTTGAGTTAATATGTCTGTTAGAATGTCAGGACACACTTTGAGTTAATATGTCTGTTAGAATGTCAGGACACACTTTGAGTTAATGTGTCTTTTAGAATGTCAGTTCACACACTTTAAGTTAATGTGACCATTAGAATGTCTGGACACACACTTTGAGTTAATGTGTCTGTTAGAATGTCTGGACACACTCTTTGAGTTAATATGTCTGTTAGAATGTCAGGACACACTTTGAGTTAATGTGTCCATTAGAATGTCTGGACACACACTTTAAGTTAATGTGACCATTAGAACGTCTGGACACACACTTTGAATTAATGTGACCATTAGAATGCAGGACGCATACTTTAAGTGAATGTGTCTGTTAGAATGTCGGGACACATACTTTAATATATCTGTTAGAATGTAAGGGGACACACTTTGAGTTAATGTGTCTGTTAGAATGTCTGGACACATACTTTGAGGTAATATATCTGTTAGAATGTCAGGACACACACTTTGAGTTAATGTGTCTGTTAGAATGTCAGGGGACATACATTTTGAGTTAATATGTTTGTTAGAATGTCAGGACACACACTTTGAGTTAATGTGTCTGTTAGAATGTCAGGGGACATACATTTTGAGTTAATATGTCTGTTAGAATGTCTGGACACATACTTTGAGGTAATATGTCTGTTAGCATGTCAGGACACACACTTTGAGTTAATATGTCTGTTAGAGTGTCAAGGGACACACATTTAATTAATGTCTGTTAGAATGTCTGGACACACATTTTGAGTTAATGTGTCTTCTTGAATATTGTCACATGGTAGTCTTCTTGAACATTGACACATGGTAGTCTATGTGGACATTGACACATGGTAGTCTTTTTGAACATTGACACATGGTAGTCTACTTGAACATTGACACATGGTAGTCTACTTGAACATTGACACATGGTAGTCTACTTGAACATTGACACATTGTGGACACAGGGTAGTCTACTTGAACATTGACACAGGGTAGTCTTCTTGAAAATTGACACAGGGTAGTCTACTTGAACTCTGACACATGGTAGTCTACTTGAACATTGTCACATGGTAGTCTACTTGAACATTAACACATGGTAGTCTACTTGAACATTGACACATTGTGGACACAGGGTAGTCTACTTGAACATTGACACAGGGCAGTCTACTTGAACATTGACACATGGTAGTCTTCTTTTTTACTGACACATAATTGTGTACACATGGTAGTCTTCTTGAACATTGACACATGGTTGTCTTCTTGAACATTGACACAGGGTAGTCTACTTGAACATTGACACATGGTAGTCTAATTGAACATTGACACATTGTGGGCACAGGGTAGTCTTCTTGAACATTGATACATGGTAGCCTACTTGAACATTGACACATGGCAGTCTTCTTGCCCAAGCCTCTGTTGTGGTTTCTATTTATTTCCTCCAGTGTTTTCACACTAGTCTGGCTACCCGCTATTTTTTCTTCCCCCCCCCCCATCCCTCCTAAGTAGCCCCCCTCCCCCCTCTATCGTTTTCCCATGATCCTGTTCCAGGCCTCGTGTTTTTCCCTATCATTCTCTCGATTGCTTCACAGTGAACAGTCAAGTTATCCGAGCTAACTGTTTGATTTTTCTTATATGTTTTACGATACATTATCCACTTTGTACTATTAACATTTCTATCTCTTCCTGAGTTTTCCTATCTTTATATTCTACACATCTTGACTCTCAACCTACCTCCCCTCATGTAGCCTCCTTTCTTATTTCAACATCCTACTTTCTTCTCTTCTTTTCTGTCCACCTCTCCATTCACCGGATCATCTAACATGTAGTTATAGATAATTGTGCTTCATCGTTTGTTGTCGTTGTCTCTGTATTCTGAGGAAGGCCACAGGCCAAAATGTAGTATTTTGTTGTGTTCCTTCTTTGTAAAGCTGTCACCATACCTCGGAATGTCTAACACTCCCCACCACTGGCTTTTAGTCTTATTGAACATTGACACATAATTGTGTACACATGGTAGTCTACTTGAACATTGACACATGATAGTCAACTTGAACATTGACGCATGGTAGTCTACTTGAACATTGACACATTGTGGACACATGGTAGTCTACTTGAACATTGACACATGGTAATCATCTTGAACATTGACACATAATTGTGTACACATGGTAGTGTTCATGAAGATTAATTGCTGATAAATTGTGTACATATGCCAGTTCATTTGAACATTCCCGGAAACATTTTTTGTACACATTATACTTAGGATTCATTCATTAGCACATTAATGTTGTACACATTATACTTAGGGAGCCGCGATAGCTCAGTGGTTAGTGAACTGGACTACAAAGGACAAGGGGTAGTGTTTGATCCCAACCGACGGCTTCCGGGTTCACCCAGCCTTAAATGGGTACCGGATTTTTTTCTGGGAAAGTAAAGCAGCATAGGCTTAATACCGACCACATTACCCTAAAAATCATGTGCTGAATGTCTGTAAAATATAGGGTCATTAACACCATATTTCCCTATACGCCACTTGGCGTGACCGGGGGTACTTTACTTTTTTTTTTTTTTACATTATACTTAGCATTCATTCATGGGCACATTAATGGTGTGCACATTATACTTAGCATTCATTCATGGACATATTAATGGTGTACACATTATACTTACCATTCATTCATGGGCACATTAATGTTGTACACATTACACTTAATGTTTTGTGTTTTCTCAGGGTGATGGCACTGGTATAACCAGTATCTATGCAGGGTGGCCATTTGCAGATGAAAACTTCCAGAAAAAGCAAGAAACATCTGGGATATTGTCAATGGTTAGCGTTGTTTCCTGTCAATGTTGTTAGTCAATGTCAAACTTAGAAATGTGTGTGCTATAATTTCCGATCAATGCAAATCTAGAAATATGTGTGCTATAATTTCCTGTCAATGCAAATTTAATAATATGTGTGCTATAATTTCTTGTCAATATCAAACTTAAAAATGTGTGTGCTATAATTTCCTGTCAATATCAAACTTATAAACCTGTGTACTATAATTTCTTGTCATTGCAAAATTAGTATTTTTTGTGCGATAATTTCCTGTCAATATAAAAGTTATAAACCTGTGTGCTATAATTTCTTGTCATTGCAAATTTAGAAATGTGTGTGCTGTAATTTCTTGTCATTGCGAATTTAGGAACAATTTTGTGTGTGCTGTCAATATAAAATTTAGAAACATGTGTGCTATAATTTCTTGCCAGTGTCAAACTTAGAATCATGTGTGCTATAATTTCTTGCCAGTGTCAAACTTAGAATATAGTGTGCTATGATTTCGTGTCAAATTCCTTTATTCAACCATAAATGATTTTAGTAACAGCAATGAAAGGCATGTCAAAGAAAATGTATTTGATATGAGTAACAAAGCTGTAGAGACAAACAGTTGTGCAGTGTCATGATCGCCTATATCAGTTGGCATCATACTTGATGATGGTGAACTACACATCAGGCAGTTACTGCAGCACCAAGAGGCCAATAAAGTACAATGTTATTATCAACGTACACAAGAGAAATGAGTATAATTACATTACAAAATAGCACTTACATAAATTGAACCATCATCATCAAGTACCATTCCTGCTGGCATAGGTGATCATGTCTCTCCACAACTTTCGATCTCGACAGTTATTTATCATTTCTGTTGTTGATTTTCTGCCAAGCCATTTTATTAAGCTGTCTGCTATCTTTTCTCTTTCTATCTATCTATTGACCTTTCGAGCCGTAACCGGCCCATAGGGCGTAGACCAAGATACACCTTCTCCTATATGAATTTTTTGTTCTAGCAGTTTTCTTTTAAAGATATTTTATCAAATCTCGCCATCTGTCTCTGTTCTGTGCAAGCAGTTCTATCTCATTGAGGGAGCCGATTCCTGCTGCTCTTGCCTCTCTCATCAATGTTCTTCTCAGTGTCTCCCTGGGTCTTCCTCTTTTTCTTTTACCTGTTGTTTCCCATATGAGGGCTTGCTTTGCTATTCGGTTATTATCTCTTCTCATCACATGTCCAACGTATGACCATCGTCTTTTCTTTATTACTGAAGATATTAGTGGTTGATTGGTGATTTCTCTAATTTCCTCGTTTGTTTTGAATTCGTTCCATGCTATACCAAGTATTTTCCTTAGACATTTATTTTCGAATGCGTTCAACTTTATTTCTATATCTCTTGTTGTTTTCCAGCTTTCACACGCATACGTAAGGGTTGATAGTACATTTGATTTGAATAGCCTAAGTTTTGTGTTTGTGCTGATGAGTTTTGATTTCCACAACTTTTCAAGGCTTCTGAAAGACATTGCTGCTTTAGCTATTCTGATTCTAATTTCTTTGCTTGTATCCCCTTCTCGATCAATGTGACTTCCAAGATAGATAAAGTGATCGATCTCTTCTACTGGTTTGTTTTCCATGTATATTTTGTCACCTGTTGGAATTAAACTTTTCATGACTTTAGTCTTTTCATGATTGATCTCAAGCCCAATTTTGCTGGCTATTGATGATAGTTCATTTGTGTTTTCCTGCATCGTTTTTATCTGACTGCTGATAAGAACTATGTCATCAGCAAAGTCGAGGTGCTCCAAATGGTCTCCTTGTATACATTCGATGCCTTTATTACCAGTGCAGCATTTCTTCATTATGAAGTCCATAACAATTCCAAATAACAAGGGCGATAAAATACATCCTTGTTTAACCCCAGTTTCTATTGGGAAACATTCGCTCAGTCCTTCCTCTGTTCGAACTGCACATGTGTAACAATCATACATGTCTTTGATAATATTTATGATTTTTGATGGTAAACCATATTGCTTCAGAATTTTCCACAAAGAATCTCTATGAATACTATCAAATGCTTTTTTGAAGTCGATGAAGTTAAGTACAAAAGATTTTTGCTTTTCAATGTGTTCCTCCAATATAAGTCGTAGAGTGAAAATGTGGTCAAGACAGCTTCTCCCTTTTCTAAACCCACCTGTTCTTCACGCATTACTGTATCTATTGAATCCTTTATTCTATTTAGGATGATTTTGCAGAATAACTTTCAGGCAACTGACAAAAGTGTCACGCCTCTCCAGTTGTTACAATCTCTAAGATTGCCCTTTTTTGGGATCTTAACAATGATTCCTTTTTTCCATTTATGAGGCGTCTTCTCTGTTTTCCAAATGATGTTGAACATTTTTTGGAGATGTATTAGATTATGGCTATCAATTGCCTTGAGGATCTCAGCTGTTAACTTATCCTCTCCAGCAGCCTTGTTATTGGTCATAAGCTTTAAGGTGGTTTCTATTTCGCTCAAGGTGAAGTCATCTAAATTTACATCTAATTCTGCTGCTGGTGTTTCAGCTTCAAAATCTATTAAACTGTGGGGTAGTGGACGGTTAAGAATTTCTTTGAAGTGTTCTGCCCAACAGGCTTTTATGTCTGCGCTTGTTGTTAGCATTAATCCAGATTTGTCTAGAATTGGTGTTCCACTGGATGTATAGGTATTTGTCAGCATCTTTTGCACAGTATAAAGAGTTCTGCTGTCTCCTGTAATTGCAGCTGTCTCTGCTTTCTCTGCCAAATTGTCTATATAAGCTCTTGTATCTCTTCTTGCTGAACTTTTCACTTTGTTGTCTAATTCTTTGTATGTTGCTTTTGCCAGAACCTTTCCAAGATCTGTCTTTACATTAGTCATGGCTCTCTTCGCTTCTCTTCTTTCTTTGATGTATTTCCACGTGGTGTCTGAGATCCAAGCTCGTTTTTCCATTTTCTTCAGTCCAGCACTTGCTTCTGCTGCTGTCATTAGTATTTTGCTCTGTGAGTCCCACATTTCATTGATATCTAAGTCTATTTCACAGAGTGCTGTATAACAATTACTTAGCTCTATGTTAAACTTTTCCTTTATGGGTTCATCTTTCAGTTTATGACTATCAATTTTATGTGTAATTGACCTCTTCTGTTGGTTTCTAAATTTTAATCTTATTTTCCCAATGCACAGGTTGTGGTCACTATTAACATCAGCACCTCTGTATGCTCTTACATCTATTAATGATGATCTGAATTGTTGTTTAATACATAGGTGGTCAATTTGATTTGAGGTTCTATCATCAGGAGATATCCATGTTGTTTTGTGAATATTTTTGCGTGGAAATAATATCCCACCTATAACTAAATTTTCTATTAAACATAATTCTATTAATCTTTCTCCATTCTGACTTGTAGTATCACAGCCTTCTCTCCCCATCACATGTTCCACTCCTGCGTTATCTTGTCCCACTTTGGTGTTGAAATCTCCCATTACAATTAAAAGATCGTGTTTTGGTATTTTGTTTATAAGTTGTTGCAGTTGGTTATAAAAATCATCCTTAACTTCATCATCAGCTTCGTTAGTAGGCGCATAACATTGAATAATTGAAAGTCTTCCATGTTTTGTTTTGTAGCGTGTTCGTATCAGACGGCTATTTACCGGTTCCCATTCTAATAAACTTCTTGCAGCTATGTTTGTCATCATTATGCCTACTCCTTCACAGTGTTTTCCATCTTCCCTTCCAGAAAAAACTACTATTTTATTATCAATAGATCTCCTACCTGTTCCAAGCCAGCGCATTTCGCTTAATCCTAAAATATCTAGATCGTATCTGTCCATCTCGCTCGCGATCTGTGCATGTTTCGTCGGAGCGGCCATTGTTCGCACATTCCAGAATCCTATTTTTGTTGTTGTTTTAGGGCCGAAAAAACTATCACTACTATCTACTGCTAATTTACACATTCTGTATCAGGTCTACGTTTCATTAACAACATCATTTTTACGATAGCGGCTTGTTAAACCTCTGATCAACGGTTATATACCAAGCCGGAGAAAAATAATTCCTCCATTTTGGAAACAACCGGAAACTTTTCTCTTTGCTTCACTCTATTTCTTCGTCCCTCGATTTTTCCAGTTGTCACAATATATTCCAACTGTTCCCTTCTCATTCATCATTATCATCATGTGCCATACCAGTTGGCGTAGAAGCTAATGTCCTTCCACAATCTTCTGTCTACAGTGCATTGTATCAGTTCTGTTGTTGACTGTTTTCCATGCCGTGACACCAAGCTATCTTTATTTTCTCTCTTTGGCCCTTCTCATTACATGGCCAAAAAATGATGATTGTTTCTTCCTAATATTGGAAATTAGCTCTCTTTTTGCTTTGACCTCTTTCAGAACATTTTCATTTCTTTTCTTAGCTGTCCATGGTATTCTCAACATAATTCTGTAAAACCAGATTTACACAGCCTCCAGTGATTTTCTTGTCTGTTGTCCTATTGTCCATGATTCACATCCATATGTTAAGACTGGCTCTACATAACATTTAAGAACTCTTTTTCTTGTTTCTATTGTCAACAATTGATTGCATAGTATCTTCCTAATTTTTTGGAAAGCTGCTGGGCCCAAGCCACACAAATTAACGGTTTCTGGTATTTTCCAACATTTTCTCATGTTTTAATTATTTTATTTTAATTCTATGTTTAGTAAATTGTTGCGTTTAGCTTAGATTTTGTAATGTAGATCAGTATTTAATATTTAAACTGATGGATTAATTTGATAGTTGATCCAGTCATTGTAAGTTACTTTAGTTACGATCTTGTTGATTTAGTTACGAACAGTTGATTTGAATTTCTTTTGTTTCTATTGTCAAAAATGGATTGCACAGAATCTTCCTCATTTTTTGGAAAGCTGCTTTTGCCTGATCCATTCTGCATCTCACCTCTTTTGTACATCTTCTGTCTGAGGTTAACAAAGTTCCCAAATATTTAAATTCATTTACCGTTTTAATATTGTTCCACTTGTCTTTATTTTGCAATGAAGTGTCTTTTTCTTTGTTGTTACCATTACTTGTCTTTTTGCTATTAAGGCTGAGTCCTTTATTTTTGCTTTCTTTCACTATAATGTCTAACATTTCTTGTAACTCATTTTCACTCTTAGCGATTAAGGCTGTATCATCAGCATACCTTAGATTATTTATATTATGACCTCCGATTATTATTCCAGGCATGCCACTTATGGATTTTAAAATAATCTCACTATAGATATTTAAAAAATCTGGTGACAGCACACAACCTTGTCTAACACCCTGTTTTATTTGTTGAAACATTCCCAATTGGTTTCCAGTTCTTATGGCCACTGTTTGTTGCCAGTACACATTCTTTATTATTCTTAGATCTTTGCTGTCTACGTTTATGCTTTCTAAAATTTTGATTATTTCTTGGTGCTTTACTTTGTCAAATAATTTGGTATAATCTATGAAACATAGATATAGATCTGTTTTCACCTCTATGGCTCTTTCTACTAAAGATCTTATGATGTGTATGGCATTGCTTGTTCCTTTACCTCTTACAAAACCACACTGTTCATCACAAATCCTCTTTCATCCGAAGGAGTGATGTGGACTCATGGTTGCCGAAGTCAAGTGCTGTTTCCACATCTTGGAGGGCATTGATGATGTCTGCCCGACCCATTGGTTCACCGTCTTCAATGACAGAGCTTCTAGCCAACCTGACCACTTTTTCATTTCCCCGTACTCCCATATGTTCAGGGACGTAGACAAAGGTGACCTTATGTATTCCGTTATTTCACAAATATTTTCACTGCATAACGACTTTGTGTAGTCTATCTATCTATTGACCTTTCGAGCCGTAACCGGCCCATAGGGCGTAGACCAAGATACACCTTCTCCTATATGAATTTTTGTTCTAGCAGTTTTCTTTTAAAGATATTTTATCAAATCTCGCCATCTGTCTCTGTTCTGTGCAAGCAGTTCTATCTCATTGAGGGAGCCGATTCCTGCTGCTCTTGCCTCTCTCATCAATGTTCTTCTCAGTGTCTCCCTGGGTCTTCCTCTTTTTCTTTTACCTGTTGTTTCCCATATGAGGGCTTGCTTTGCTATTCGATTATTATCTCTTCTCATCACATGTCCAACGTATGACCATCGTCTTTTCTTTATTACTGAAGATATTAGTGGTTGATTGGCGATTTCTCTAATTTCCTCGTTTGTTTTGAATTCGTTCCATTCTATACCAAGTATTTTCCTTAGACATTTATTTTCGAATGCGTTCAACTTTGTTTCTATATCTCTTGTTGTTTTCCAGCTTTCACACGCATACGTAAGGGTTGATAGTACATTTGATTTGAATAGCCTAAGTTTTGTGTTTGTGCTAATGAGTTTTGATTTCCACAACTTTTCAAGGCTTCTGAAAGACATTGCTGCTTTAGCCAGTCTGATTTTAATTTCTTTGCTCGTATCCCCTTCTCGATCAATGTGACTTCCAAGATAGATGAAGTGATCGATCTCTTCTACTGGTTTGTTTTCCATGTATATTTTGTCACTTGTTGGAATTAAACTTTTCATGACTTTAGTCTTTTCATGATTGACCTCAAGCCCAATTTTGCTGGCTATTGATGATAGTTCATTTGTGTTTTCCTGCATCGTTTTTATCTGATTGCTGATGAGAACTATGTCATCAGCAAAGTCCAGGTCCTCCAAATGGTCTCCTTGTATCCATTCGATGCCTTTATTACCAGTGCAGCATTTCTTCATTATGAAGTCCATAACAATTCCAAATAACAAGGGCGATAAAATACATCCTTGTTTAACCCCAGTTTCTATTGGGAAACATTCGCTCAGTCCTTCCTCTGTTCGAACTGCACATGTGTAACCATCATACATGTCTTTGATAATATTTATGATTTTTGATGGTAAGCCATATTGCTTCAGAATTTTCCACAAAGAATCTCTATGAATACTATCAAATGCTTTTTTGAAGTCGATGAAGTTAAGTACAAAAGGTTTTTGCTTTTCAATGTGTTCCTCCAATATAAGTCGTAGAGTGAAAATGTGGTCAAGACAGCTTCTCCCTTTTCTAAACCCAGCCTGTTCTTCACGCATTACTGTATCTATTGAATCCTTTATTCTATTTAGGATGATTTTACAGAATAATTTTGAGGCAACTGACAAAAGTGTCACGCCTCTCCAATTGTTACAATCTCTAAGATTGCCCTTTTTTGGGATCTTAACAATGATTCCTTTTTTCCATTTATGAGGCGTCTTCTCTGTTTTCCAAATGATGTTGAACATTTTTTGGAGATGTATTAAATTATGGCTATCAATTGCCTTGAGGATCTCAGCTGTTAACTTATCCTCTCCAGCAGCCTTGTTATTGGTCATTAGCTTTAAGGTGGTTTCTATTTCACTCAAGGTGAAGTCATCTAAATTTACATCTAATTCTGCTGCTGGTGTTTCAGCTTCAAAATCTATTAAACTGTGAGGTAGTTTGTGTAGTAGGGTTTCCTTATTCCGGCAGAATTTGTCTCCCTGTCAATTAAGGAAGATGACTTTATGTGTTTGAAAAAGATTTTGTTATATTTCAATATTTTACCACAAATTAAAGGAAAATACACTTCTTTTACTAGATAATTTACAGAATTATCTCATGTATGAAGGTTTTAAAAAAAATGCATTAGATTTTGTGAATTTTTTCTATATGCAAAGCAATATGCAGAATTAAGAAGGCTACTAGAAATTACATTGTGAAATACATCATATGAATAGTTGCAAATTAGTCATAAGTTGCTTCCCCTGTAAATGAAAGCAGATAACTTAAATTTGCTAAACTGTTTCTTATAGACACAATGATGAACATTCCAGCATTTGAGATCGACGACGTGGAGAGGTCCACAGAAAAGGGACAATAGTTGCAGATATTAGCGGGCCAGAAGCCCTTAAAGTAACGCATTCTACGCTCATGAGCATTTTAATGGGGGCCAGTCGGCCTCGGTACTAGTGGTGTGGCCACTCTATACCGTTTTGCAAACCCCCGGAAGTGGTTCTTTACACTGTCGGCAGCAGTGCATTTGACACAATATAAAAATTTCGAGGACAAAGAACTCAACGTAAGGTCTCCACATTTCCACGTGAAATTTCAGCATGTGGAGAAAGAGCACAGCTTTGGGTTCATAAATTGACTTCCGCCAACACTGACCCAAAAATCAGTAGAAGGCATTGTAAGGAAAATAACCGGAGACTGCAATGCTGAAACCAAGCAGGCTGCAACAGAGACCAGCAGGTGGTCCTTCAAATATAAACCTCAAACAGATTTGGTGATTCCGCACTATGCTACAGTGAGAATCACCGGCAAAAATCCCAGATCTGCAAAGATCTGGATTACTTTGCCAGGACGCAGTGTTCATGGTGCGGTTTAGACACGCACTGGGAAAGCTAGTGCGAAACCAAAAAACAAAAGAAAACCGCACATATGAACCCCAAGACGACAACGGCGGAACCGGAAGAACAAGACAAGAGACACACAGAAAACAGTCAACCAGAGATGGCGCCAGGGGAAACAGCTGCTCCCTCGGTGGCGGTAGCCCCGTTTGGGAAAACGCCGGGAGGAATAACCCCAGTAAAGAAAACTCCAACACCTCAAATGGAAACCCCAGGAACTCCCGCAGAGGTGCTGACCGGCAGAAAATGCCATCAGCCCCGACAAGGCAAGGAGACCCTTGAAAACAAGATTCAGGCACGAGACACAGACAGCGAGGATGACACAATGAAGGCTCCAGCAACTCCCGGGCAACTGCTAATCGACACAGACGAGGAGGAGCCCCAACCCCCAACATGGACAAAAGTGAGATCGCCGAGAACAAAGAGTACAGAACAGATTATTTAGAATTGTTAGATTTCCTTAGATTAATCAGTAGTATTAGACCTTAAATATACATCAATAGATATGAACCATATGCAGACTGTTACTTTTCTTTTTTTGTCTCTACCATGGCTACCATTTAGATTATTTCCATAAATATTAGGGGTCTAAGGACCAAAACACAGCATATCATCTCACTAATACTCCAACACAAACCAGATTTCATCTTAGTGCAAGAAACCAACATACACACAGCAAATAACTACACAGTTAGGCCTAAAACACTCCTGTTTCAGCTTGGCGGTCCAAACCTTAGGGTCCGGTGTCGACATAGGTCAGACCTCTGACAGGTGGGTTCTTGGGGAAACGTACAGGGACAGTGATGGCAGAACGGTCATAGTAAAAGCTAAAGACGGCCGACACACACACACAATAGTCAACATTCATGCACTGCCCCACTATCGCGTTCAGCCCCTCTTTTATGAACACCTAGCAAATCGACTGAGAGACGAATACACAGGACAGGACATTATTCTGGCCGGCGATTTCAACTGTGTTTTGTCGGAAATGGACATCATGGGAGGAGACTTTAAGAAGCAAATCAAACACACTAACAAAGATAAAGCCAATCAACTGGACATACTGAGGGCTCTAACTGACGAACACGATCTTCTAGACACATACAGGCACACGCATCCGCTAAGTCGTGAGACCATGCACAAAGCCAGTCCGTACAATGTTGCCAAAAGACTGGACAGGATTTATGCACCATCAACCCACCACATTAACAAAACCGGCCCCATAAACGGCGCGCTACGTTTCACAGACCATAAAGGTATCTTCGCCGACATAAGCTGCACACAGTCGGCAGAGGTGAGAAGGTCTCCTCACTGGAAATTTAACAACACACTGCACCAGAACCATGCATACGTCCAGAAAATGACTCAGCTGATCCACATGTACTATCTATATATTGACCTTTTGAGCCGTAGCCGGCCCATAGTGTGTAGACCAAGACACTCCTTCTCTTATCTGAACTTTTGTTCTAGCAGTTTTAAATTCTTTTACAGATATTTTATCAAATCTCGCCATTTGTCGACAGATACGAGAAATTGTCGACATGGAGGGGAACAAACAAACGGACACAGCAGAGATGGCCAAAGCCTTCGAGCTGTACTACCGGCAGCTGTTTACACAAGAAGACACACGGAAAGACGTACAAGACAGATATATGCAACACACAAAAAAACTGAATGAAACTGACAAACAATCCCTGAAAGCCGAGATAACACTCGCGGATCTAACGACCTCAGTGAGAGCCATACAAAAAAAAACAAAACACCTTGACCGGACGGGATCACAGTAGAGTTCTACCTACACTTCTTCCCCGCTCTAGGCCCACTGCTTCTATGGGTTGTCGCTGAATCCTTCACCAAAGGACAGCTCCCTGCGAGTAGGAACGAGTCATACATCGCACTTCTCCCAAAAAACAACACCGACAAGACACAGCTGAAAAACTACAGACCCATATCTTTACTAAATATTACTACAAGATTCTGACAAAGACCTTAGCTAACAAGCTCAGACCGTACCAAGCTCATGCCATCACTCGTCCATGATGGCCAATAATGCAGCGTACAAGGAAGAAACATACACAACCATACCCATTTCATACGGGACATCATCACTTACACACACGAAAGGAACATCCCGTCATCGATTCTGTCCTTGCACCAAGAAAAGGCCTTCGACAGGGTATCACATTCTTATATACACGAAAAAGCTCCTCAAATGCAACGAAAGCAGAGTCCTAGTCAACCACACCCTTACGGAAGCTTTCACGTTGACACGCTCAGTGAGACAAGGATGCCCCCTTTCACCGCTGCTCTACGTCCTAGCCGTTGAGCCGCTGCTGGAGAAAATACGACAGGACAAAGCCATTAGAGGCATCTTCACACCAGGAGGAGGTGAAAAGAAATTGATAGCGTACGCAGATGACACTATCTTTTTCCCAACAAGCACCGAATCAATATGCCTCATCATCAAGCCCCTTCAGAGACTTCGGTGCTGGAAGCGGGGCCAACATCAACGTACACAAATCGTCCATCAAGGGAATCCACAGGTGGAAACACAAGGCAGATTTCCACCTGGAAATGACCCCGGTCAATGCCATGAAGGTGTACTGCATCATATTCCACCAGCATCCCGAAATACGCAAACCCATATTGTGGACTCTAATCGCACAGACCACCTAAACACTACAAAAATACCAACACAAAACAGCGACCATCTTCGGAAGAAGCGTTATAGTCAACACATACATCATTCCCAGACTAATCTACACAGCTACTGTATTTGATCCACCTCTTGACATCACCAAAGAAATTAACAAATTCGAAGTTTCGTCTTCCGGAACACAATACACAACATACAACACAAAACGCTCATCCAAGACAAACGGGAAGGAGGCACTGCACTTCAGGACATTGTCACGAAAGTCAAAGCCCTCAGGATCAGCCATGTGGGTCGCATCATCCACTGCCCGGAATGCTATACCTTCGCCCACTATTACATGGGACTAAGATTAACAAAATACAAAAAGCTCTGCAACGGCAAACCGTATCACTTCGGGACAATGCCATCTTTTTATAAGACCTGCAACCAAGCCCTTGAAGGGAACGACCGTCTGATGCATGACAAGACATAAAACGTCTACAAAAATCTCATCAAGCAGCAGCAACCACTACTCCAAGGCAGAATCAAATGGGGCTACACCTATTTATACGAAAACTACATAAACACATTAAAAAATCTACACCAAGCAGACATCACCCCAAGAGTCAAAGTGGTCACCTACAGGCTGATTTTTAACATGACACCGGTACGACCACACACGGGACAATGTCAGCTGTGCACAGGGAACCCAC
Source organism: Megaustenia siamemsis (assembly GCA_032433765.1). Lineage (NCBI taxonomy): Eukaryota > Metazoa > Mollusca > Gastropoda > Stylommatophora > Ariophantidae > Megaustenia > Megaustenia siamemsis. Next base: position 13,971,633 of record JAVIAB010000101.1, read on the forward strand.
GTGAAACAGAAGAACATATATACTGCAGATGCCTAACAGTAGGGCCAACAGTAAAAGCATTACAACACTTAATAGAAAACCACACAAAACAGACAACAGATATGTTCAAAGCAATCATGATCAACACCATACCCACCACAACAAAAGAGATTCATGGGAAATCAATCTTTCTGTTAGCCTGGTATAGATATTTAGTGTGGACCTCTCGTCTTAGTGCTAAATACGAAAATAAGCGTTTTAATTCTGAAACGTTCCTTTATATATACAAAAAAAAGGAAATGTTGATTATAACTTAGAAATTTTGTTAGATATTTAGTTTAGAAATTTAAACTTTGTAAAGTTAAAATAAACGCCAGTAACCCTTAATCTAAAATTGTTTATCTTACTCCTTAAATAACGTAAATTCTTTTGGTATACCTTAGTATTAAACTAAATGTAAAAGAAATCAATGTCCATGATAGCTAAATAGTTAATTTAATTAATCCTTTACTAACATTAGAACAATTTTAGTGCAATTTAAGAATATTAACACTAGAGGAAATAAAGGCAATCCACGATGATGTAAAAGTAAAAATTCTCCTGCTGCTGTTCTTGTAGTGCACAGGAAGAAAAGAACATAAACACTGAGTGGAAAAAAAAAAAAATAAATAAATTTGCTAAAGTTTATATTAATAATTTCATGTACATGTTTCTTCAAAGATGATAATTTGTCTTTTTTCTTGGGAGATTCCAAAAACTACATGTCGAGTAATATTCCCAAATGGCTGCTGCAGTGTGTGTGTCCTATCTAGTGACATCGTCTTTGTCATATTCTGTAAAAGTAGATCCATAATATTATCTGTATGTTGTCTTCATGATATTTGGTGAGAGAATGGCATTTGTCCATATTTTGATGTTGCTCAGAAGCTCGTTGGTCACATTATCTGTTCTTTAGTTCAAGGTTTGGTTCCATAAGTTTCTCAACAGTAGAGCTGAAAAGAAAATTCTAATAAATAAAAAGAGAAAGTGTCTTGCTTGTGTGGTCACCTATAAGAAATATGATATTAAAGTCCATCATTTGTTCTATGGCAGGGCATGGTAATGTGGTCGCCTATAAGAAATATGCTATTAATCTCCATCATTTCTACTATGTAAGGGCATGGTTATGTAGTCACCTATACAAAATAATATATTAATCTTCATCATTTGTTCTATGGCAGGGCATGGTAATGTGGTCGCCTATAAGAAATATGCTATTAATCTCCATCATTTCTACTATGTAAGGGCATGGTTATGTAGTCACCTATACGAAATAATATATTAATCTTCATCATTTGTTCTATGGCAGGGCATGATTGTGTGGTCGCCTATAAGAAATATGATATTAATGCCCATCATTTCTTCTATGGCAGGGCATGGTAATGTGGTCACCTATAAGAAATATGATATTAATGTCCATCATTTGTTCTATGGCAGGGCATGATTGTGTGGTCGCCTATAAGAAATATGATATTAATGCCCATCATTTGTTCTATGGCAGGGCATGATTGTGTGGTCGCCTATAAGAAATATGATATTAATGTCCATCATTTGTTCTATGGCAGGGCATGGTAATGTGGTCACCTATAAGAAATATGATATTAATGTCCATCATATGTTCTAAGTAGTTCAGTGAGACAAGAATGCCCAATGTCTCTGTTACTCTGTATACTCGCCATAGAACCAGTCTTAGAAAAAAATCAGGCAAGATGCAGCCATAAGGGGCACCTTCATACTAGTCAGAGGAGAACTAAAGCTGCCAGCCTATGTGTAGGACACCATTTTCTTCCCGCCAGGTGAAAGATCCACACATAACATATTAAGGGACATTCAAAGATTTCATTCAGGACAGTGGAGCCAAACATACAAAAACCAACCATAATGGTGATCGGCAAATGGACAAACAAGGCAGACTTTCCTTTCGGTGTGACATCAACATATAACATCAAACTCTATGGCACATGCTTCCGTCGCATTCAAAGAGAGTACATATAATTACACGGAAGAACATCGTATCCCAGATAACAGACATGCTCCACAGATACAAGTTCAAGAAGACCACCATACCTGGAAGTAGCAACGTATATATTGAGTTATTTGCAGGTCATCACCATTGCACTCCGAACATGTACAAAGGTGCTCAGATCCCCTCCTCAGTAAGTCCTGCGGTGTCCAACGACTGACAACTCCAGTTCTGTGTTGGTTGATAAGTCTTTTTAAACGGCCACTGCGTTTCTCATTTCTGGCTGTGCCTATATTAACTCCCATCTCTTTCATCCGAAGAAATGAGGTGGACTCATGTTTGTTGAAGTCCTGTGCCCATCCCACATCTTGGAGGATGTTGATATCTGCCCAACTCACTGACTGTCATCAATGACAGCGCAGCTAGCCAGTCTGTCCGCCCTTTCATTTCCCTGTACTCCTGAATGTCCAGGGATGTAGACAAAGTTGACTCTACCCATTTCCTGCATACAGAGCTCACCTCCACTTTTCTTATCATGCTCATCAAATCACTCAGTATACAGGTGTGGGTGTAGTCTTGTGACTCTAACCAAGTGAATACTCTGGTCACTGCCATCACCATGCTACTCGGGGTCATAACGTATGCACCACTGTCTTCCTTGACTATTCTGCTTGCCGAGCATGCTGTAAATGCCCATGCACTCCTCTGGTGTAATTCTACAGATCCATCTATAGAGATGACTGCATCTTTCTCATCAGTGTTTTCCCAGGTAAGACCGTTGACCTCCGCATTGACCACAACTGAGTTTTCTGTTCCCATTTCCTGTAGAGTGTGATAAATACACGAGAATGTTTCCCCGTATGACGTAGGCACCGATATCCACTACTCGCCAGCGTTGGATCTTGGTAGGACCACAGACCTGTCTGCTGACTTCTGCTCGGCCCATCCATGATTGGCCTCATTTTAGCCTGACACCCTTCCCTGTGTTGAGCTTGTGGTGCAATGGATGCTCCTTATCTTCAGGTATGCTTGTGCCATCTAGATCTTTATCCCGTCATCTATGGTTGGAAAGTCAAGAAGATACCTCATTGCTACACTGTTCCTCGTACACCCCAAGATAATGTGTATAGCTTCATTCTGTAGTTTCTCTGGCCTGTCAATTTGTGTCATGCTTACACTAAGAATTGCTAAGGTGTACTCGATGGTGTGAGGACTAGTTGTCCCTGCAATACAAGGGCAAGAAGCCTCTGCTCAACTTTGAAACAATGGACAGGTCTCAACTATCAGTTCCAAAGAAAGATCGAAGGTAGAGAGAAAAGGACAATGTTGATGAGGTCAGTCAGTGGTGACCCAACAATCCCCAAGGTTATGGAATGAAGAAGAAATAAAGGAAGAAGAAAAAGAAATAGTAGTAACAGAAGTAGGAACAAAGGAAGAAGATGTAGAAACAGAAACAAGACAAAAAGGAAAAAAAAAACAGGGAGGAAAAACAGAAGAAATGAAAATAAAGATGATGAAAAAGAGGTAGAAGAAAATAGAAATTAAGAAGAAGAATAATAAGAAACAGCAGAAGATGAAGATATAGAAAGATCAGTAGCAGAAGAAGAAAATACAGAAGACTGAACATAAACAAGAATAAATTCAACAAATTAAAACGGAGACATTTTGTTTTCTTTTATTGTATGATTACTTCCATTGATTTATGTCTGAGAGAGTGTGGTTGTGTAAGTGTGTGTGCGTCAGCTCGTGTTTGTATAGAATGGTATGCCCAATTCCTAAGACAGCAGCCTCCGAACACTTTAGATAGCAATAAAGTTGTGAGAGATCCCAGTAGCTTCATCTCTTCAACCAAATTTTGAATGGCCTGCGATGATTCCTAGAAATAAACAAACCCATTAATGATGAATGAAATTATTACAGAAGGGAGATAAAGTACTTCTTAGCTCTTCAACTGCAGCTCTTTAAGCCTGTATTTTATTTTCTGCAATTTCCTGAAACTTTTTTTAGAAATGGTCAAACAATACCAAGTGAACAATTCCCAGAAATTGTCTGAGTAGCTCTTTTTTTTCTCTCTTCACATTTCCAAAATTTAGTTCCTTTCATTTAATAGATAGTAGGTTGTTAATAAAAAGTGGGGAAACTGTTGTAGAAACTTGTGGTGTTAACAAAATATGGAAATCAAAAATGATATGCAAGAAATCCAAACTTAGAATATTCAACTCAAGCGTATTAACAACACTTACCTATATATGTGAAAGCTGGAAAATAAAAGAGATTGAGAGAAAAGTAAAAGCTTTTCATGACAAATGTCTAAGAAAAATACTCTGTGTACAATGGAACTAATTGTAGACTAATATTGAGATAAGAGAAATGGCCATGCAACCAACGATCTCATCTACATTTAAGGAAAGAAGATGGACACATGTGGTAGGATCAAGAATCAAGGTTGTTAATTTCCCACATTTATGGTAAAGTTTAAAACTTCACTAAAGACTAATTTACATTAATTAATTTTATAACTTCGGACCACGCTACCCAGAGACCAGGGGAAGGTAAAGCCATAGATTAAATTTTATTAATTAAAATAACTTTTCACCGTCAGTGTGAATCGAACCTGGGACATTCTTGTCTTGGGCATTCATTTTCTCTCTTGTGTAGAGGCTGATGTCTTAGACCACCCAGCCCCAGTATAAGATATGCTTGAATTAAAATATTATATTTGACAGAATTTGGACATTTGTAACATCAGTTATTCACAACGACAATTCACAAACAGCAGAAATAGACTCAAGCTGCAACAAAGCTTGTCAAATCATCAGACAGCTATCACCACTATTGTTCAACAAGGAAATAACTCTAGAGGTAAAATGGACAATCCACAACCCAATCTACATAACCATTGTTGTGCTACCAATGCCAGACCTGGACTCTAGACTCAAGAACAAAAGACAGGAAACAGCCTGAGAGATAAGATTAGAAATGTAGAACTGAAAAAAATGCTTGGCATAATCCCTGCCATAGAGTATATAAAGAAACAACAGATAAAATGGTTTGGCCACATGGTAAGGTAGAAAGATCACAACACAACAAGCCTTCAATAAACAATGCGAGAACACCAGACTCAACGGCTGACCACAAATAAGGATTGACGGAACATTAGAAACACAAAGAAACATATCAGATGAGACAAACAGAAGAGCAAAAGAGCAGAAAATATATCTCCCTTCCATGCTGAAAGGCAAGTAAGGAAGGAAAGAAGATTAGTTTTCACAAATCTAAGTACAAAAATGCAGCTCAAACCAACAGAATAATAAAAAATGGAAAAAATTAATCCTTCACTTACATGAGCTGACTTTAACGACCTCAGTCATGACCAATCAGATCTGACGCAATGCAACATTATAACGTAACAGATGTTTTGAGGGCTGTAGAGGTCAAACGTCGGTATATGGACAAGGTACTGAGGGCTGTAGACGTCAAACGTCGGTAAATGGACAAGGCACTGGGAACAAATCACACCACAGATGTTTTGAGGGCTGTAGAGGTCAAACGTTGGTATATGGATAACAAGGCACTGGGGACAAATCACAACACAGATGTTCTGAGGGCTGTAGAGATCAAACGTCGGTATATGGACAACAAGGCACTGGGGACAAATCACACCACAGATGTTCTGAGGGCTGTAGAGATCAAACGTCGGTATATGGACAAGGCACTTGGGACAAATCACACCACAGATGTTCTAAGGGCTGTAGAGGTCAAACGTCAGTATATGGACAAGGTACTGGGACAAATCACAACTCATATGGTGGGAACTTTACACTTTGAAGCCATGCTTTCTTCATTGCATTATCACCACTGCTCTCTTGGTAGTGAGATTCAAAGTCTAGACCTGTTGGATAATGGTAAAAGGCTGGAGATCTCCGTGTGCACTCTGAGCATGTTAAAGAAAACTTGGCAGCTGGAAACAGAAAGGAGTAGGTTGAAAATGACCACTGTATGGGCTAAACAGATTGGAAAAAATCTATCCAACATACACACAAATTCTGGAAGATTAAAAATGAAAGTACCTCTAAAGTTGGAGAATGCCTGCCTATATGGAGAGAGGCACCTAAGCATATAACTACCAGAGTGAAAAAAAATAGGAAAAAGTGATATTCATACAAGTATTCAGTCCCTGTAGACTTCAGAGATATAAAGCTGGCATGTAAAATACAAATAATGTTTTAATCTGATTGGTCTCTTCTAATAATTTGTTAGAAATAGACTGACCTTCTTCAATAAGTTTAACTACATCTGGTCACTGTATGGCTACAACCAGTGACAGAGGTAACATATGATTCTAGTCCATTATGTTCACATTAGCTCCAGGGGAGAGAAGTAGCCGTATTGTCTGAAAACAAGTCGTGATATGTGTCAATGTCATGGAACCTTGAGAATCATATTTCTCAAAATCATATTCTTCTAAGGGGCTTTCATAACCTATTTGGAAAAACCACCTGACTGGGCTATCGACATTTGGACAACCCATGTTCAATTCTCGCTGGAAGCGGTGTGAATTGTACTTGCGGTTGGAAAAAAATTTACCCTGCGACTGATCCTGTCGCTAGCAGAAATGGGTACCAGGGTAGTACTCTGGGAAGGTGAGGAATGCTGTCTCGCATCATGAGTTTCGATGCCAGAAGCGACACTATCCAGATCTCTCAGAATATTTCTGGATAGGCGGCAAAGCACATATGGGGAAAACTCGCGTGCTAAGATGCAGATTCAAGTCTTGTACATTACCTTTATCATCTTCTTTCCTTCCTCATTTGCCTTTTAGCGTCGAGGGGAGATATAGTTTGTGGTCTTTGACTCCTCTGCTGGTCTCTCCTGCTGTTATGTTTCATTGTGTTTTTAATATTCCATCTATCCATTTTTTTCTCATTGTCAGCCCTTGGGTCTTGTGTTCTCACAATGTTAATTGAAAGCTTTATATGTTGTGTTTTGGTCTTTCTGTCCTGTCACGTTGCTAAACTATTTTATCTGTTGTTTCTTTATGTATTCTTTGGCCTGAATTATTTCTAGCTTTTTTCAAGTTCTTTGTTTCTGATCTTATCTCTCAGGCTATTTTTTGTCATTCGTCTAACACATTTCATATCTTAAGTAGTGGTTAATTTTTAAATTGATCTTGCATCTAGGGTCACAGACTGGCATTGGTAGCACAACGTTGGGATGAAGATTGTATTGTTGAGTGCCAGTTTTGTCTCTAGAGTTATTTCCATGTTGAACAATAGTGGTGATATGCGACTGATGATCTGACAAGCTTTGTTAAATTTTGAGTCTAATCGCAATCATCAACAATTTGAACATTTTTAGATTTCTCACAAATATTCTCTTTCATCTACCTTGTCTTTCTATTCCAGATTTACCTATTCAGTCCTGAGAAGCACGTGGCTGTGCGTCAGAATCCACTATCTCACTGGCTGGCCTGCGTGCTGTGTTTGAAACCTGCAGTAGATAGAAAGGATTTTTTTCTATCAGGGGTGAAATAAAAATGTTGATTCTCACACATCTTTGAGACCGCTTTGACCAAGCGGCCTTTATCTCTCCGGTCCTGCCATGAGGCCCCCCATCCCTCCCTGACATACACCAGCAATGGTAATATGTGTCATAAAGATAAGTTTTCTTTTTCTCAAATCTACTGTGGTTTTCTTTTGAAATCTTACTTTTAAACACCTGCCTTACTTCTTTTCATCTATTCATACGCCAATCTTTCTTTCTCACTCTTTCTTGTTTTTATCCCATTACTCAAATGAACTGATAGTCCTTTACCCCTTAGATAGACATTAACCCTATATGATACCATCATAAAAATTACCACCTCAAAAATACAAATTCTTGAAATTTGTACTAATTTCAGTGGCACCCTTCCTAATTACTACTTCCAGTAACACTTGGGTATTGGATTTGTTTCCCATGATGTTGGATCAGACATAAGCGTGCAGACCATAAAAAATATGATGCACGTCTGTTCAGGACATGCTTTGTAGCTGAAGTGACCTAAGTCGAGTTGACACAAATGAGACCCTTCCTCTGACAATTCCTCTGTTTCTAACCTACATTCAGAACCTTTCCCCCACCACCTTGCTGCTGTAAAAATAATTGTTTATATAACGCTATCAACAGTGTCCCTGTCTGTTGTTTCAGTTCATCTCACTAATTTGCTAAAATAACAACTGCCACCAAATAGCCCAGTGTTGATGACTTTCACTTTCACTGATGCAGCCAGCGGGCACAAAAAATATGTTTCAACTTAAAATGCAAATTTAACAAAATTGAAGCTGTCAAAAAAATTATGACTTTCACTTCTACTCACTGAAATTATTAGGTTATATTGTTGTATAAACAAACATAAATTCTAAATGTTAATATGAGAGATTAAATGTCGTGCGTTAAGCAGATCGTAAGATATTATTAATATTATAAATATGATAAATAATATTAACGAACACAAAAACATAGATCTTCTCCGGATACAAGTTTAACAAAATTAGAGTGGTCAAAAAAATGATGACATTTACTTTTACTCACAGAAATGATTAAACTTTACTGCTGTATACAAAGATGTAGATTAAAAACGTTAATATGAGAGATTAAATATCGTGAATTAAGCAGATCATAATATAAAATATATAGTCTAGGTGTAATTTTTCCAGCGGCGGTGGGCTAGAAACATTCTGATTAGACTTAGTTGGAGGGAATTACGTATTTGACGTCACAACTGCATAAAACTATGGTAGATGTTTTAAAGAGCAGGTGTTCACATGTGTATGGTATCATGGACTTATGACAGCTGCATGAATAGACAACATACCTCCAGTAGCCACAGCACTATGGAGTCGAATTTCAGGCCATAAATCTAATGTAACCCAGGAAATGATTACAGCCTTCAATTCCCATGTCTCTGCTTAGGTAAACACACAGCTGTGTAGCAAAAGTTCAAAGAAAATACTATTTTTAAAAATTGAAATGTAATAATTAAATGGTAGTAATTTTTACAAAGGTATCATGAAACGTCACTCACAGATCATCATCATTATTGAGTGCCATCTCTGCATCGAAGGTTGGCTACAATGGAACGTCATTCCGCTCTGTCTCTTGCTTTGATGGTGCAGGCTGTCTTGTCCACCTTTTTATGTTACTCGTCCATGTTAGTCTTGGTCTGCCTCTATTATTTTGTATTTTCCCTTCCAATATTACTTTTAGTAGGCTGTTGTGTCTTTTAACTTGCCCCCAAAATCTCATTTGTCTTCTTTGAATTGTATTTAGTAGTTCTCTTTTCATTTTTAGTTGTTTTAAAACATCATTTGTTCTCTTTTCATCTAATTCTACTTCTATAAATCCACATTTCAAAGGCTTCAATTTTCTGTTCTGTTTTCTTGTCTAATGTCTGTGTTTCTGCACCATACAGGACTATTGAGAAGATATAACATTTTGCTATTCTTAGTTTTAGCCCTGGTATTATTTGTTTTGATGTTAATATACTTTTCAAGGCATTAAAATTACTGTTTGCTATTCCTGTTCTTTTGTTTATTTGAGTTTTATATTTTCCATTGCTGGTTATAGTATGTCCAAGGTAGTTGTAGCTCTGAACTTCCTTCAGGTGTATTCCTTCTATTTTGATATCCACTTGTAGGTTTCGAGTATTACCTTTGTTTATGATCATAGTTTTAGTCTTTGATATCACTCACAGATAGGTCTCAAAATCTAGGTTTAAGTGGGCATACTAATAATATTCGGAGCCTAACATGTCTGACCTCAACACAGCATTTCTGAGCACTGGGTTGCCTACCCTCTTTGATCCCTTTTTACTTGGCCAAACTGGTTAGTTTATTTCCAGAAGCACTACTGAGGGGTGGAGTATGATCTTGATTAGCTCCATTGTTTGCTGATCCTGATGCAGGAACTGTCTGCTCTCAACTCAGTTACCGTATGAGCAACTTGGTGCCCACCCACATCTCATTTTCTTTAATACTTCTACATTACAATCGTCAACACGGGCCAAGACACTGATCCAGCAACTGATTTATGTACGGCCAGCAACCCACTGCTGACTACATGTGCCAGAATCAATGGAGGAAAAAATTTGCGAGTGATACTGTTCACATCTGAATGCCTGATCTTTAAAACCTCAACCATAGTTTTAATTCAGCCGTGACGTCAAATACAAAATTCCCTCCTACAATGTCTGATCAGAATGTTTGTCTAGCCTGCCACTCCCAGATAAATTACACCACCACTATATATTTTATATTACGATCCGCCTAATTCACATAATTTTATCTCATTAACATTGAACACCTATATTTGTTTATACAGAAATACAATTTCATAATTTCTGTGGGTAGAAGTGAAAGTCATAATTTGTTTGACCATTTCAATTTTGATAAATTTATATTTGGAGTAAGTAAAAGTAAAGAGCTTCCGTCATGCCAAGTGGCGTATAGGGAATATGGTGTTAGTGACTATAAATTTTACAGACCTTCAGCACATGATTTTTGGGGTAATATGGTTGATATTACGCCCCTGCCGCTTTGCTTTCCCAGAAAAAAATCTGGTACCCATTTAAGGCTGGGTGAACCCGGAAGCCATCGGTTGGGATCGAACCCTACCTCTTGTCCTTTGTAGTCCAGTTCACTAACCACTGAGTTATCGCGGCTCCCGTATTTGGAGTAGGTCTATGTTTTTGTGTAGCCTTGGTGGCTGAGTGGTTAGTGTGCTCACTTATTGACCAGAATGGTCCAGGTTTGATCCTAGCAGTGACAAATTTTATTTTGGACTGACAAGGCTCTGGGGGTCACCCAGCCTCCAAATATGGGGTACCAGAGATTTTTCTGGGAAGTAAAGGCAGCCTGGCAGGATACCGACCACATCACCCAAAAATGTGCCGTGGTCATAAAAAAGTGGTCACTAACACCATATTCCCCATACATCTAGCAAGACATGGAGGGAACCTTTATTTTTTTTTACTTTTTGTTATTGTGCTTGCCGTGCTGGTGACCATAACTGATTTAATAATATTTTGCGATCCGGACATTTAGTCATGCCTCGTATCGTTGTGTGCATGTCTGCATTAGTCACATCTCATATCTTTGTGTGTGCATGTATGTGTTAGTCTCTCACATCTTTGTGTGTGTATGTTTAGTCACATCTCACATCTTTGTGTGTCTGTCTGTGTTAGTCCCTCTAGTGACTCGGGCTGGCTCGTACCTGGGATACCATCTAAGAGAATCCCCCTACAGAAAAGATCATCTGCTGCCTTGCAGGAAGATTGGGGACAATCAAAGGCTAGGGAAAGCAAACCCGAATAAAATGCTGCTGAAATCGGATGCACTGGGCCACTGGCGCAGAACACAGTGCAACGTAACGGGTCATCAGAGTGGATCTGACAGACTCTTAATCTGTCTGTGGGGGCGATCATTAGCCTGACAGCTGACTTCATATGAGAGTCTGGACCTACTCTGATTGAGTCCTGAACGCAGAGAGAGAGAGAGAGAATCTCTCATATTAACATTGAACACCTATATTTGTTTATAGAATAATATAATTGGATAATTTCTGTGAGTAAAAGTGAAAGCCATCATTTCTTTTTTTATGGTTTCAATTTCGCTAAATTTGTCTTGGAAGTTGAACTATATTGTGTAAATACTGGGTTATAAGGTTGGCAATTGTTATTTTAGTAAATTTGTAAAATAAACTGAAACAACAGACACTGCAATGTCAACGGCGTTACATAAACAATAACTATTTTTATAGCGGAAAGGCGAGTAAAGATAATGAAAGCTGCATAGACAGCAATCCTGAATATAAGTTAGAAACTTCTGAAATTTTATCATGGGAAGAGCTTCATTTGTGTCATTTGACTTGACCAGTACAGGAAGTTTCATCATGGTGAGAGTTCTTGTACTGTTATGTTAGGCATGTAGCCCAGTGCATTCAATTTCATTTTGTTTGTGTCTCCATTTTCCTTGCCCCAGCTCTTTGACCTGTCCAGCTTGGGTGATCCCTTGATTGCACTGCTACCACTTGAACAGTTCTTGGGGATATAGGCAAAGAGGCACCTCTACCACTAGAACAGCTCTTGGGGATATAGGCACACAGGCCCCTCTACCACTAGAACAGCTCTTGGGAATATTGGCCTACAGGCCCCTCTACCACTAGAACAGCTCTTGGGGATATTGGCATACAGGTCCCTCTACCTCTCTGTGGTGGAGACACGTCAGAGGAACAAATCTGTACAGGTGTTTTACTGGTAAAGTTTTAATGCATAAAACCTTTTATAGCTGAACATCTACTGTGTTATAATGTTGTATGGTGTTTGATCTGATCAGTCATGACTGAGGCTGTAACACCTGGCTCATGGTGTCAGATCTGATTGGTCATGACTGAAGCTGTCATAGGTGGCTCATGGTGTCAGATCTGATCAGTCTTGGCTGAGGGAATCACAGCTGGCTGATGGTGTCAGATCTGATCGGTCATGGCTGAGGCCGTCAAAGCTGGCACAGGAAGCTGAAAGGCAGAGGATTATGGAGAAGACATGGAACAACCTTAAGAGAATGGTAAGAAATAGGATGGCTTGGTAAGTGTTTGTTGAAGACCTATGCCCCATGACATCCTTGTATTAAGTCTACTTTTTGACTGGTGGAATGGATGTGAAGAACCCCCACTACAATGATTCCATGGATAGGACAGGATCTGTTCAACAGACTTACCAACATGTTTAATGTTGACGTCAACTCATTCATGTAGTCCCCTCTCCACTGTTGGTCACTGAACCTCACAGACTTGAAGGTCGTATCCTCATTAACAAAATTCATTGTAACAAAAATTTGAAAGAGTAACAAGAAAAATAATAGATGCCCTCCGCACTTCAAGTCATGCTAGCACCCACATTTTTCACAGCTGTTTGTCACTGATATTTTAGTTGATTTGCTGATTGGGGGGGGGGGGGGTGTACCACAATTCACCTGATGCCAAAGTTATGAAAATGCAAGACAAGTCTCAAAATCGCAACATACAATATTTTCCTGAACACAGGAAACATTTAAAGAATGAAACCGAGAGAGGGGATACAACTGAGAAAAGTTATGACAATAATTATTCTTTACATCCCTCTCAAAATGAGCAATATTTTATTTATTTTAGAGTGAAGACAAATGCATTCATCTGCGGTGCCTGGTACAGTTTTATGATGGACAGAAACATAGGTCTGGTATGTTGTGATGGTCTTGTTTTATCAGAAGTAATGATAGAGTTCTGATAGTTATTTTTTGCTTTCAGTTTTAATAAAAAGGACTGACTATGACCCAGCATATTATATGACCTATTATCTATTATAGTCTATCTATCTATTGTCCTTTCGAGCCGTAACCGGCCCATAGGGCGTAGACCAAGATACACCTTCTCCTATATGAATTTTTGTTCTAGCAGTTTTCTTTTAAAGATATTTTATCAAATCTCGCCATCTGTCTCTGTTCTGTGCAAGCAGTTCTATCTCATTGATGGAGCCGATTCCTGCTGCTCTTGCCTCTCTCATCAATGTTCTTCTCAGTGTCTCCCTGGGTCTTCCTCTTTTTCTTTTACCTGTTGTTTCCCATATGAGGGCTTGCTTTGCTATTCGATTATTATCTCTTCTCATCACATGTCCAACGTATGACCATCGTCTTTTCTTTATTACTGAAGATATTAGTGGTTGATTGGCGATTTCTCTAATTTCCTCGTTTGTTTTGAATTCGTTCCATTCTATACCAAGTATTTTCCTTAGACATTTATTTTCGAATGCGTTCAACTTTGTTTCTATATCTCTTGTTGTTTTCCAGCTTTCACACGCATAAGTAAGGGTTGATAGTACATTTGATTTGAATAGCCTAAGTTTTGTGTTTGTGCTAATGAGTTTTGATTTCCACAACTTTTCAAGGCTTCTGAAAGACATTGCTGCTTTAGCCAGTCTGATTCTAATTTCTTTGCTCGTATCCCCTTCTCGATCAATGTGACTTCCAAGATAGATAAAGTGATCGATCTCTTCTACTGGTTTGTTTTCCATGTATATTTTGTCACTTATTGGAATTAAACTTTTCATGACTTTAGTCTTTTCATGATTGACCTCAAGCCCAATTTTGCTGGCTATTGATGATAGTTCATTTGTGTTTTCCTGCATCGTTTTTATCTGACTGCTGATGAGAACTATGTCATCAGCAAAGTCGAGGTCCTCCAAATGGTCTCCTTGTATCCATTCGATGCCTTTATTACCAGTGCAGCATTTCTTCATTATGAAGTCCATAACAATTCCAAATAACAAGGGCGATAAAATACATCCTTGTTTAACCCCAGTTTCTATTGGGAAACATTCGCTCAGTCCTTCCTCTTATAGTCTATACTCAACAATAAAATATACTTTTTGTTTAATTTCCTTCTCTTGCTTTGCTAGAAGTATGGAGAATTTGGTTTTAGTGACAATATTTTTCTATGACCACGGCACATTTTCAGGTGATGTGGTCGATATAACACAAGGCCACCTTTACTTCCCAGAATAATCTCTGCTACCAATTGCTATAGGCTGAGTGAATCCAGGAGCCTTGTTGGTCAAATAAAAAAATAATTAAAAAAATTCTACTCCTTCTGCGGATCGAACCCATGCCCTTATCAGGAAGGGCACTAACCACTCAGCCACCGAGGCTCCATGTAATGACAGAATTCATATAAATTTTTTGGGTTTCATTTTCAAAAATAAAATGACTGAGTATGCCCCAACAAATCATATCTTGTTATTATAATTTATGGGGTACTGGTTGGTCTCAAGGCAAGACGCCGGCCTCGAGACAAAGAGGTTGTGGATTTAAATCTTGGCTGCGTCAGTTGGGATTTTTATTTATCTGCGGCAACCATCCCTGGTCTCAGCAGCGAGGCTTGAATTGAAACGCCAATTACTCATGGACGAAACAAATATATGAATACCTTAGAAGACGGAGTTACCTACCTGTGCGGCGAAGGATCCCTGTGCACACGGCTGTCAGGGAAAAATGGATTAACACGCAAAATTCAGTTCCTACTCTCTAGGGACTTCGTCAGAGGTGAAAGCTGGTGGGATAAAATAAAATAATCTATATGACTACTTTATATTTATTTAATTTACAACTATGTTATAATATCCTATATGACAACTTTACATTTACTTATTTTACAACTATATACTATAATAATCTATATGACTACTTCACCTTTATTTATTTTAAAACTATATACTATAATAATCTATATGACTACTTTATATTTATTTATTTTACAAATATATATGTAATAAAAAATATTGGGAATTTAATTAATTATAGATACTCTTAATCAAATTACTATTGTATTAGTGTTACCATATAAAAAAAGGTAAACGTCGTATTTAGTGTCCTAAATTATTTCTTCTAAACGAGTGATCTCCCCCTCACCGACCCGACATATTAAACTTGAATTATAAATTTGTTTCTAATTTTTGTGAATTTAATTTAATTTTTCCAACAAAATTTAGGGTTAGGGTTAGTTGTTAGCTATTCCAGACCCAGGGGTCTTCTATGAAAGATTTGAGAGCAGCTGAATAAAGTGCATGGAGATGTTAATCCAAACAGAAATAATTTGGGACGCTATATTATTTTGTGAAAATGAAAGAAAGAAGATAACTTTTGACACCAAATTTCACAAGAAATTCAAATCAACTGGAGACGATCGTAACTTATGATGACTGGATCGACTATCAAATTAATCCTTCAGTTTAAATATTAAATACCGATCTACATTACAAAATTCAAACTAAACACAACAATTTACTAAACATAGAATTAATATAAAATAATTAAAACGTCAGAAAACGGAAAATACCAGAAACCATTAATTTGTGTGGCTTGGGTCCAGCAGCTTTCCAAAGAATTATAATTATTGTAATAACATAAGATTGATGTTATAATTGTAATGTTGATTTTTACTTTCTCAATTTTAATTTTTTAAAATTACAAGTGACAATTATGACAAATAAACAATAATAATGAATGCCAATATGCTTTCATTATGAAGATTGAAGTATCTAGAAGTGTGATATAATTATTTATAAAATTAAACTTGAACACAAGTTGAAGATACTCTTAGTTATTTTGCAAGAGAACCTAAAATGATATAGCCGTGTATCATCCTGAAAATATAATTTGATTTTGAACTTACTTCTGCACTTGTTCGGGATAAGATGAAAATAGTCACTTGTTTACACGGGACTACATCTTGTAAACAATTTCTGTGGATGTCAGATTTTTTATTATCAAATATTAAATAATAAATAAATGAAAATGTATCAATAATATCATGCATATAAAATATAACAAATAATATTTATAAATAATACCCTAACAAGGATACAAACAAGTGTAAATATAATTATGTTATTTTATTTCATGAAATTAGATCTTACATTCAGTGTGAGTGTCCTACCACATAAATTCTAACATGTTACCATTAAACAAAATAGTTAATTTCCTATCTTTCTGGATCTAACAACAATAAAGAACATGTACTGGCAACAAACAGCGGCCATAAGAACAGGAAATCAACTGGGAATGTCCAAAAAATAAAACAGGGTGTTAAGGCAAGGTTGTGTGCTGTCACTAGATTTGTTTAATATTATAGTGATATTATTTTAAGATCCATAAGGGGCAAACATGGAACAATCGGAGGTCATAATATAAATAATCTAAGGTATGCTGATGTTACAGTCTTAATCACTAAGAGTGAAGATGAGTTACACAAATTGTTAGACATTATAGTGAGGATAGCTAAAATAACGGACCCAGCCCTAATAGCGAAAAAAAAAAAACAGAAGTAATGGTAACAACAAAGATAAAGGCATCACTCCAATGCATAATAAAGACAAGTGGAACAATATTAAAACAGGTGAATTAATTAAATATCTGGGAATAATTTTCATCTTAGATGGTAGACGTACAACAGAGATGAGACGCAGAATAGCTCAGGAAAAGCAGCTTTCCAAAAAAATGAGAAAGATACTATGCAATCTATTTTTGACAATAGAAACAAGAAAAAGAGTTCTTAAATGTTATGTATAGCCAGTCTTAACATATGAATGTGAATCATAGTCTATAGGACAACAGACAAAAAAATCATTAAGAGTCTGCAAAATTGTGGTTTTACAGAAGAATGTTGAGAATATTATGGACAGCTAAGAAGGATAATGAAAACGTTCTGAAAGAGGCCAAAGCAAAAAGATAGTTAATTTCCAAAGTTACGAAAAAACAATCATTTTTGTTGGCCATGTAATTAGAGGTGAACAGCTGGAACATATTGCAATAACGGGTAAAATTGATGGACAAATTGATAGAGGAAAGCAAAGAGAAAAGATACCAGACAGCTTAAGAGAATGGCTTGGTAGAAAGCAAACAACAGAAATGATAAATAACTTTCGAGATCAAACGTTGTGGAGAGACATGGTCACCTACTTAATTATGATAATGATTATATCCTGTTTTAGTTTCTCCATATCACAGTAAACTCCACATGGAATACTTACCTTGATTTTTATTTTATTTTTAATAATGTTGTCCTAAATCAATCCACTGAAGATTGTCAAACCAAGTAAGGTTGTGAGAAACTGTAAAACAAAAAGAACAGAAAGATTAGAATTAATAACTAAATTAAAGAACTGTCTGTTTTATTCAACAAACAAAGGAACAGTTTGATTTACTGTTTTGTACTAAAATTAGTACATCTTTGTTTTTTTTAAAGAAAGGTTTCTCTTATATTTACATTTTAACTATAATTCAGTATGTCTATAAGGTACAACTAATCCATTTTAATATGATGTTTAATAGAACGCCATTTTGAGTACTAATTGAATTTTATGCATACTTGATAATTTTAGATTGCTACCATTTAAAAATAAATTAATTTCATACAATTTGCACATAACTTAGAAGCACATTTATCTATCATATTAATTTAAATCTATATGCATTGCTGAACATGTCTAATGATTCATGCTTTATAGAATGTTATTAACTGTCTAAAAGTTACAAGGAATTACCCCTAGGAACAATAACTTATACTTTACGAATTTGTAGTGGCTTCCCTTAATGAGCAAGGCAAATAATACTTTGAAAAATCGATATAAAAGTAATATTTTTTAGTTACATCATAAATTAAAAGCACATACACTTTGGTTGATAAGATTTAATTTTAGTGCATTGTAAGACATTGCCTAATATGTTTTTGTATATATAAACATAAACATTTTGTAGAAAATATTTTTTTTTCAAATAATATGCAAAATTGTGGTACTCTTAAAAAATTACAATAACAAGAGATTTATATAATTAACTATTTTGTATGTATTTTTCAGTGGTCCGGGTTTATGAAATTCTAGTGAATATTTATAAACCAACTGCCCAATTTTTCTCTTTGGCTAAGACGCAAGGCTTATAAACCTTGTCCTAGGTGCAAAGCCGTGTTGCCTGCTCTAGCAACACTGACTGTGTCACGTCGGCTACGTGACGCAGTAGTCTTTGGGTACTGCTTTGCTACCTCCCATTATGTCAAAGTTTGAACAGAGAAATTGGGGGGGTGGAAGATGCGTGGTCGGACTAGGGTAACACCCGATGTTCTTAGTGCCGAGATTGCAATCGGCACGTCTGTGTGCTGTTGAATCTGGGCTAGTTTCCACTAGCTAGGCAGCCCTAGCCTAGGGCATCAGTCTTAGTGAGGTGGGGATCCTGGGGACAGCAGCCCTTCCATTTACACAAATGACATGAATGGTTATCCCCTTAACTTCTGTTCCCTACATTTCCTGTGGAGTGTGAAAATACACGAGAATGTGCCCCTGTATGATGTAATCACAGGTAAACTACTTCTTGCCAGCGTTGGTAAATCCTCAGACCTGTTTGATGACATATGCTCTTATTAGAATTAATGGTGTCTAATTCTTTCTAATCTATTTCTGAAGCATTAAGTAAAGTAAGCCTGAGTAGGCAGACGCACAGAAGCGAGAGTATCCAGTAGAGATGTAAATTCCGTGATACGGTGTGTGGCTGGCCGAACGAGATGTGTGATCGCTAGCCGCTGTGAATAATTGTACATAGTTGCCATTGTTAGGGTTGTCGGAATAAAGATACATGATCTTTCAAAATATGCAGTGTGCAAACATTTATTGATAACAGTCACTACCTATGCCAAGGCGTTGAATCGAACTGAGAGTTGTCGCGGCCCATACAAGAACGGAGATTAAACAAAACAGTTCAGTCAGATTACAGCCGAAGTACTAGTTGAGGACGTGAGAACCTGACAGCTGAGACGGAGAGGTGAGCGCACGTTCACCACTGCACGTTTTTGTACCTTGTCAACGTTATCATCGCCTGACCAGTAACAGTAGCCCTCACGGGCGTGTGTACGTACTAACGACACAGCAAAGAAAGAACGCTGTTGTCATAAACGGTGTGCTACAGTGGACTGTTATTATAGGCTGTTCAAATGGTGCTAGCAGGTCATTTTCATTGGCCTATCATACCATTACCAATATTCATACCATTGTCAGTGCCTAACATCGTTTCAAACCTGTAACATGTGAATCATGGACAATAGGACAACAGACAAAAAAATAAGGCTGTAGGAGGACAGGAGGCTGTTGGACCTATATTTCTGGTTTCCTCATGTCTGTCTTAATTTATTCCCATTGGTGGGTCACTCAATTCTCTTGTTAGACCTATATTCATGGTTTCCTCATGTCTGTCTAAATCTTTCCCTATTGGTGGGTCACTCAATTCTCTTGTTGGACCTATATTCCTGGTTTCCTCATGTCTTGTACACCTTGGAATGGTTGGGCTTGTCTTCAATCGCACATCTTTTCAAGTAGTTTTCTTCTTTAATTGGTAAATCCAATGTTTTATTGATTGTCTTCAGCTCCTTTCTCAGCAAATACAATCTTAACCTCCTGTTGTTTAACTCTTCAATAAAAATAGTTATTATCTGCATTTGGATATCCTCATTCCTGACACCTGACACCGCGCAAATGAACTTTCCGCTAAACTAATCAGTCTCCATACGTACACACGGCTTCCCCTTCTTTTTGCTTCATCTTGTGTAATTTTGTAAATAAATCTTGTGGACTTCTTTCTTCTGCATACCTCAAATGTTTATATCTGTTTCGCACTGTCCCACGTTTTCCTCGGGTACTGATTCTAACCTTCTTCTTATGAACGCAGGCACTTCATCTGAACTGATCTGAAATGCTATATTCCTTAGTTCTTTATTTGTCGTTAAGTAAGCTAAATTGTTTCTATATTTTCTAACCACTCTCTAAATTTCGATGGTTCTCCGATTGAACATGGCAATACTATTGTTAATATTTTGATGGTTCATTGCTATCCTCAATTCATCTACTGTTTCAGTTGCTAGTCTCATCGCTTCATTGCCAGGATCTAAGGCTGTTGCCATGTTCTATTATGTTATCTTTAGTACTAATATAACTTCTCACTTCGATTGATTGACTTGCCTGTAAACACGTTTTCTATCGTCTGCTAATATCTAACTGCTGATTCTATATGTGCAAGAATTAGTTCTGTTTTATTTTTATATAATTATGTCATTAAGATTTGCTTGTTGTGCCCTGTCACAATGTGATTGAAGCGATTAATAATTTAATATAATTTAACAACATATATTCAATTCATAATACAAAGGTCTTGATTCGTCTCTCTGGAAGGAAAACAAAGTTTATTTTACTTGCTTTGGACAAATTTCAATTCATTTTTTTGTAACTTGAAAATATATATCAATTAATACTATTTTATAACGCGTGTATTCTACCAAACAATAACAAGTCATTAAGTTACATTTCAACAATCAATTCAAAAGGACAATCAATCAATTCATAAATATAATTAACTAAGTAAGTATTTCTGACTTGACGATACTTGGAAAGTGAAAGTACACACGCGATGTTTATGTTTATTAGAGCCAGAAGTAGGTTACACTCACACGGTCACGTGATTGCACACTGTCTCTCTAGACACAACGTTTTAAGTTCGACGATCTCACAATGTCACACTGTTCCCTAGTTAACCTGGATTTGTCCTACGCTAATTGACAATTGACGATTTCAATCTTAAACGTGCTCTGTTTGTCATGCAATATTCGGGAGTTTCTCGTGACACGACGTGCTGAAGTAACTTGAATCTCTAGTTCTGAACTTGTTTACATCAACTTGACTTGTCTCGACAACTTGAGCTTGCTTTGTCTTGAGCTTTCATGATAACTTGCTATTTTGAATTCTTGATCAGTTAACTTGAATATATATTTATATATATGTATATCTGAAACAAATGCAACGTTTCAAATACTTGGGCACAATAATAACATCAGATGGGAGATGCACCAAAGAAATAAAAAGCAGAATAGCTCATGCCAAAATGGCATTTCAGGAAATGAAAAATATATTATGCAACAAATCTATGTCAATAAAAATGAGAAAGAGAGTTCATCGGTGCTATATAGAACCAATTCTGACCTATGGAAGCGATCATGGACAGTAGACAAACAAATGAAAAGACGATTAGAGGCCACAGAGGTGAGATTTCTCAGAAGAATGTTGAAAGTTCCCTGGACAGCTAAAAGACCAATGAAGAAATTCTCAAAGAGGCCAACACAAAAAGGGAGTTCTTAAAACATCAGAAAGAAGCAATCAACATTTTTCGGGCACATCATGAGAAGAGGAAAGTTGGAATACTTGGTTACAACTGGCAAAATAAAAGGAAAGAGAGATCGCGGGCGACAAAGACAGAAAATACTGGATCGCTTGGTGTCATGGCATGGAAAACAGTCAACAACAGAACTGATACGATGCACTGTAGATAGAAGATTGTGAAGGGACATGATCACCTACGCCAACCGGTATGGCAAATGCTGATGATATGTGTGTATGTGTGTGTGTATATATATATATATAACTTGCTTATTCCTAGCATTGAACATGATTTTTTTGCTACTTGATTCACTTCGTAAGTTAGATACAATATCAGCCTTTATACTTTTAATATAGTTCGAGATTAGACGCACACATAAGGTTTGACACCGAAGGTAGAGATGGTTTAGCTTGAGAAGAGACGCATGCTGAAGGTTTTACACTGGAGGGAGAGTTGGTTTAGCTCGAGAAGAGACGCACGCTGAAGGTTTGACACATGATGTAGAGTTGGTTTAGCTCGAGAAGAGACGCACATTTGTGTGTTTGATACAGGATGTAGAATTGGTTTAGCTTTATAATAGACGCACGCTGAAGGTTTGACACAGGAGGTAGAGTTGGTTTAGCTCGAGAAGAGACGCAAGCAGAAGGTTTGACACAGGAGGTAGAGTTGGTTTAGCTCGAGAAGAGACGCACACATAAGGTTTGACACTGGAGGGAGAGTTGGTTTAGCTCGAGAAGAGACGCGCGCTGAAGGTTTGACACTGGAGGGAGAGTTGGTTTAGCTCGAGAAGAGACGCACACATAAGGTTTGACACTGCAGGGGGAGTTGGTTTAGCTCGAGAAGAGACGCGCGCTCAAGGTTTGACACTGGAGGGAGAGTTGGTTTAGCTCGAGAAGAGACGCACATTTGTGTGTTTGATACAGGATGTAGAATTGGTTTAGCTTTATAATAGACGCACGCTGAAGGTTTGACACAGGAGGTAGAGTTGGTTTAGCTCGAGAAGAGACGCAAGCAGAAGGTTTGACACAGGAGGTAGAGTTGGTTTAGCTCGAGAAGAGACGCACACATAAGGTTTGACACTGGAGGGAGAGTTGGTTTAGCTCGAGAAGAGACGCGCGCTGAAGGTTTGACACTGGAGGGAGAGTTGGTTTAGCTCGAGAAGAGACGCACGCTGAAGGTTTGACACTGGAGGGAGAGTTGGTTTAGCTCGAGAAGAGACGCATGCTGAAGGTTTGACACATGATGTAGAGTTGGTTTAGCTCGAGAAGAGACGCACATTTGTGTGTTTGATACAGGATGTAGAATTGGTTTAGCTTTATAATAGACGCACGCTGAAGGTTTGACACAGGAGGTAGAGTTGGTTTAGCTCGAGAAGAGACGCAAGCAGAAGGTTTGACACAGGAGTAGAGTTGGTTTATCTCGAGAAGAGACGCACGCAGAAGGTTTGACACAGGAGGTAGAGTTGGTTTAGCTCGAGAAGAAACGAGCGCTGAAGTTTTGACACAGGAGTAGAGTTGGTTTAGCTCGAGAAGAAACGAGCGCTGAAGTTTTGACACAGGAGTAGAGTTGGTTTAGCTCGAGAAGAAACGAGCGCTGAAGGTTTGACACAGGAGGTAGAGTTGGTTTAGCTCGAGAAGAAACGAGCGCTGAAGGTTTGACACAGGAGGTAGAGTTGGTTTAGTTCGAGAATAGACACACGCTGAACGTTTGACACAGGGGGTAGAGTTGGTTTATTTCGAGAAGAGACGCACGCTGAAGGTTTGACACAGGGGTAGTGTTGCTTTAGTTCGAGAAGAGACGCACGCTGAAGGTTTGACACACGGGGGTAGAGTTTGTTTAGCTTGAGAAGAGACTCACGCTGAAGGTTTGGCACAGGGGTGGTGTTGGTTTAGTTCGAGAAGAGACGCACGCTGAAGGTTTGACACAGGAGCTAGAGTTGGTTTAGTTCGAGAATAGACACACGCTGAAGGTATGACACACGAGGTAGAGTTAGTTTAGATCGAGAAGAGACGCATGCTGAAGGTTTGACACAGGAGGTAGAGTTGGTTTAGCATGAGAATACAAACAGGCTGAAGGTTTGACACAGGAAGTAGAGTTGGTTTAGCTTGAGAATAGAAATAGGCTGAAGGTTTGACACAGGAGGTAGAGTTGATTTAGTTCGAGAATAGACACACGCTGAAGGTTTGACACAGGGGGTGAGTTGGTTTAGTTCGAAAAGAGACGCACGCTGAAGGTTTGACACAGGGGTAGTGTTGGTTTAATTCGAGAAGAGACGCACGCTGAAGGTTTGACACACGGGCTAGAGTTAGTTTAGCTTGAGAGAAGACGCACGCTGAAGGTTTGACACAGAGGGTAGTGTTGCTTTAGTTCGAGAAGAGACGCACGCTGAAGGTTTGACGCAGGAAGTAGATTTGGTTTAGTTCGAGAATAGACGCACGCTGAAGGTATGACACAGGAGGTAGAGTTAGTTTTAGATCGAGAAGAGACGCACGCTGAAGGTTTGACACTGGAGGTAGAGTTGGTTTAGTTTGAGAAGAGACGCACGCTGATGGTTTGACAATCTTGTCGAATATTGAACCTTTATAACCCTGGTCGGATGATGGATCTTGCACGAGACAATAAAAAGGCCATCAGTAGTTTCCAATGTTTATAAAACAAACAAGTCAAAGTGATTGTATCCTGAAATGACCGGGAACAAGGAGGGCCAGGTCAAACAAGACACTTACGAAGCAGATAGGTGGACTTTCTTGTACAAACCTGTTACATGTGGGCAGATAGGTGGACTTTCTTGTACAAACCTGTTACATGTGTGCAGATAGGTGGACATTCTTGTACAAACCTGTTACATGTGTGCAGATAGGTGGACATTCTTGTACAAACCTGTTACATGTGGGCAGATAGTGGACTTTCTTGTACAAACCTGTTACATGTGTGCAGATAGGTGGACATTCTTGTACAAACCTGTTACATGTGGGCAGATAGTGGACTTTCTTGTACAAACCTGTTACATGTGGGCAGATAGGTGGACATTCTTGTACAAACCTGTTACATGTGTGCAGATAGGTGGACATTCTTGTACAAACCTGTTACATGTGGGCAGATAGTGGACTTTCTTGTACAAACCTGTTACATGTGGGCAGATAGGTGGACTTTCTTGTACAAACCTGTTACATGTGGGCAGATAGGTGGACTTTCTTGTACAAACCTGTTACATGTGGGCAGATAGGTGGACTTTCTTGTACAAACCTGTTACATGTGTGCAGATACCAAATTATATAAAAGTAAGACTAAAAGGGAAAATTGCCGAAACGCTCAAGGTCTTTGTTACCCTGCTAGACAGGAGAACACGATGTTCTCACTGTGGACTCAAGGTCTTTGTTACCCTGCTAGACAGGAGAACACGATGTTCTCACTGTGGACTCAAGGCCTGAGATGGCAGACGACAGTCGAGGAACCAGTCATTATATACACACCGAGCACAACAGTACAGACCAGCAATCTAAAGACAACTACCGGAGAAGCATCAGTCAGCGACGCATTTCCACCACCTACAAAAATGAAACGCAGCTCAAAACAAAAGAAGATAGAACAAATAACGAACGAAACAACGCAGCAACAGAGGCCCAGAACAAAAGCCATGACGGTCACATCAACAGAAACATATGATGAACCTGGAAGCAAAAATCTCACAGAAACAAAGAATGACAGACCAAAACCCACACACGAATCTACACTGAAGGAAGAACAACGATGGCCAAACACAACCTGCGAAACGGGGTGGGACGGCTTAGATTTCGATGACGAACATAAACAGCCACCCTACTTCAGCGACTCCGAGTACCACCGAGAGTATCAATGATACTACCTTCGTGCCCTTTTCAGGGCAAAATAAATACGAAATTGTGCTAAAATGGTTATATTTAAACAAAAAAATGTGTAAATAAAATCCTCTACTAAAGTATTACTTCTTCTGCTACTATAAGCCTTAGCAAATTTTTTTTTCTCGTAGTAGTAGTAGTAGTAGCAGAAGCATATGTTCTTGTGTTTAAATTGGTTGTTTTAGAACGAGACGTGCCTCAAAATATTATGCAATATTTGTACATGCATTCTTATAAGATTAATTGTCTTCTTTCTTGGGGGATTCCAAAAAAATGCTTGTCGAGTAATATTCCCAAATAGCTTCTGCAGTGTGTGTCCTATCTAATGACATCATCTTCATCGTATTCTGTAGCAGTGGATCCATAATGTTATCTGTAATTTTAACACTCCTATACAAACACAAGCCAGACTTCATTTTACAACAGGAAACAAACACACACAGAGACGACCACGCATACCGCATCACAACACGGCTAGGCTTGCGCGCATGTTTCAGCCTAGCCACAAACAAAACAGGTTCAGGAATTGCAGTTCTAAAAACATCAGACAGGTCATCTCATATATTTGTGTGTGCATGTCTGTGTTAGTCACCTCTAGTGACTCGGGCAGATGGTGCTCGTAAACCTGGGAGGGCCGACCATCTAAGTGCAGAATCCCCCTACAGAAAATATCATCTGCTGCCTTGCAGGAAGATTGGGGACAATCAAAGGCTAAGGAATGCAAACCTAAATAAAACGCTGGCTGAAATCGGATGCACTGGGCCACTGGCGCAGAATACAGTGCAACGTTTTAACGGGTGTTCAATCAGAGTGGATCTGGCAGACTCATTTGTGATGTTCTGTCTGTGGGGGCGATCAACACTTAACCTGACAGCTGACTTCATGTGAGAGTCTGGAATCCTACTCTGATTGAGTCCTGATCGCAGAGAGAGAGAGAGAGAGAAAGAGAGAGAGAGAGAGAGACAGGTCGACGATCATTAGGAAAGACAGGGATGGCGACGGCAAGACAGCTGTAGTTCAAGTAAAAGACGACGACAATCACACATACACCATAGTTTGCATACACGCACCACCACATTAATGACAGCAACCTATCTTTTATGACGGGCTAGAGAGCCTGTTTGCAGGCTCATACAGGGGACAAAATATTATTTTAGGGGGAGACTTTAACTGCGTCCTGACGGGACATCGTGGGAGGAAAGGTTAGGAATCAGATAAGGAGAGCAAAGAAAGAAGACAATCACCAACTGGAGATTTTACGGTCGATAGTAGACACATGGTTTGGCGGATGCTTACAGACACAAGCACCCACACGGCATGGACCTCACACACAAAAAACCACTCCCACAACATGGCAACACGGCTAGACAGGATTTACGTACCGTCCACTCACTTCATCAGCCAGGCCAGACATATCACAAACACACTCCAGTTTACAGACCACAAGGCAGCCATTGCAACCATTAACATCGCACACACAAACACTCATTCCAGGAGGTCACCTCACTGGAAATTCAACAACACCCTACTGCAGAACAAAACATATACAAAACATATTAAACAAATTATCCAGTTATACACTGACGACAAAGACGATATACAGCAACATTGGGAACTCCTCAAAAACACTATACGGGAAAAAACACAGATTCTAGCACTACGGATAAACAAAGACAGACTAAGACAAGAGCAATTTCTAGAAGACGCCATCAAATTAACAAAGCAAATAGACAGACATGCACTCAATATCCCCACACTAGAGGAGTTGGAACAGCACAGACATCACACATTTCACGGAGCACTGCTTCGCACAGGCTTAAAGACAATCACACAGGAAATTCCAAGAAAACAGTACATGGCAATAGAACAGATCATACAACGAAACAAACAAATAGGGAAAATATAAGACGTAGACGGCAACACATAGACTGACACTTCAAATATAACGAAAACATTCGAAAACTACTACAAAAACCTCTATACGGAAAGTAACACACAATAAATAAAAAACAAAGACAAATTCATGCAATACACAAGGAAACTACCAGACGCTGACAGGGAAAAACTTGAACTCACACTAGCTGACATACAAACACAGTATAAGCAATGCAAAGAACAAATCTCCGGGACCTAACAGTCTCACAACAGAATTCTTCAAACATTTCTTCCATCTCTTAGGCCCTCTTCTCAGAATGTACACAGACTCACTCAAAAAGAAACAACTTCCTGCAAGCCTAAACATGTCTTACTTAACATTGCTCCGCAAAGACAACACAGACAAATCACTTCTTAAAAACTGCAGACCCATTTCACTACTTAACACAGACTACAAGATTCTAACAAAAGCATTAACAAACAAATTCAAACCTTTCATGGCAATACTCTTTCACAAAGACCAACAGTGCAGTGTACAGGGCAGAAATATCCACCAGCACACACACTTTATACGAGACATCATAACGTACACTCATGACAAAGTCAGTCAGTCTTCCATCCTATCTCTCGACAAAAACATCCACCAGCACACACACTTTATACGAGACATTATAAAGTACACTCATGACAAAGTCAGTCAGTCTTCCATCCTATCTCTCGACAGAAA
Organism: Megaustenia siamemsis; assembly: GCA_032433765.1. Taxonomy (NCBI): domain Eukaryota; kingdom Metazoa; phylum Mollusca; class Gastropoda; order Stylommatophora; family Ariophantidae; genus Megaustenia; species Megaustenia siamemsis. The sequence continues at coordinate 13,999,854 of JAVIAB010000101.1, forward strand.
TATCCACCAGCACACACACTTTATACGAGACATTATAACGTACACTCATGACAAAGACAGCCAGTCTTCCATTCTATCTCTCGACAGAAACATTCACCAACACACACACTTTATACGAGACATTATAACGTACACTCATGACAGTCAGTCTTCCATCCTATCTCTCGACAGAAACATTCACCAGCACACACACTTTATACGAGACATTATAACGTACACTCATGACAGTCAGTCTTCCATCCTATCTCTCGACAGAAACATTCACCAGCACACACACTTTATACGAGACATTATAAAGTACACTCATGACAAAGACGGCAAGTCCTCCATCCTATCTCTCGACAGAAACATCCACCAGCACACACACTTTATACGAGACATCATAACGTTCACTCATGACAAAGTCAGTCAGTCTTCCATCCTATCTCTCGACAGAAACATCCACCAACACACACACTTTATACGAGACATTATAAAGTACACTCATGACAAAGACGGCAAGTCCTCCATCCTATCTCTCGACAGAAACATCCACCAGCACACACACTTTATACGAGACATTATAACGTACACTCATGACAAAGTCAGTCAGTCTTCCATCCTACCTCTCGACAGAAACATCCACCAGCACACACACTTTATACGAGACATTATAACGTACACTCATGACAAAGTCAGTCAGTCTTCCATCCTACCTCTCGACAGAAACATTCACCAGCACACACACTTTATACGAGACATTATAACGTACACTCATGACAAAGTCAGTCAGTCTTCCATCCTATCTCTCGACAGAAATATCCACCAACACACACACTTTATACGAGACATTATAACGTACACTCATGACAAAGTCAGTCAGTCTTCCACCCTATCTCTCGACAGAAACATTCACCAGCACACACACTTTATACGAGACATTATAAAGTACACTCATGACAAAGACAGTCAGTCTTCCATCCTATCACTCGACCAAGAAAAAGCCTTCGACAGCGTAGCTTATCCCTACCTCCACAAGACGCTACTGACCTGAAACATAGGAGGACGTTTCAGACAGTGGATACACATTCTTTATTCTAGACCCGAAAGTAAGTCCTAGTGAACCATTCGTTCACAGAGACCTTCAAGCTAACCAAATCGGTTAGACAGGGGTGTTCACTCTCTCCTCTACTTTACGCTCTGACCATAGAACCGCTCCTAGAGACCATCAGACAAGACAGTTGCATAAAGGGCACATTCACACCAGGGAAAAAAGCAGAAATTGTTAGCTTACGCTGACGATACTGTCATCTTTCCATCAAACATGTACATCAATAGACAACATCCTCAATACATTTACAGAATTTGGAAAAGGCAGCGGGGCACAGATAAACATACATAAATCATTCATCAAGGGCATAGGCAGGTGGAAGAACAAAGTGGACTTTCCCCTTGCTCTAACACCTGTCACTAACATTAAGTTGTACGGGATAACATATCCTTGCAACCCAAACAGAACACACAAACCAACATGGCAGAACCTAGTCACAAAGATAACAGACATGCTGCAGAGTTACAAATATAAAACATCCACAATTTTTGGTAGGAGCATCGCGTTCAACATTGTTTCTATATCTCTTGTTGTTTTCCAGCTCTCGCATGCGCACGTAAAGGTAGATAGTACATCTGATTTGAATAGTCCAAGTTTTGTGTTTGTGCTGATGAGTTTTGATTTCCACAATTTTTCAACGCTTCTGAAAGACATTGCTGCTTTAGCTTTTCTTATTCTAATTTTTTTTACTTGTATCCTATTCTCGATCGATGTGACTTCCAAGATAGGTAAAGTGATCGATCTCTTCCACTGGTTTGTTTTCCATGCATATTTTGTCGTCTGTTGGAATTAAACTTTTCATGGTCTTAGTCTTTTCATGATTGATCTCAAGCCCAATTTTGCTGGCTATTGATGATAGTTCATTTGTGTTTTCCTGCATTGTTTTTATCTTGCTGATGAGCACTATGTCATCAGCAAAGTCGAGGTCCTCCGAATGGTCTCCTTGTATCCATTCGATGCCTTTATTACCAGTGCAGCATTTCTTCATTATGAAGTCCATAACAACTCCAAATAACAAGGGCGATAAAATACATCCTTGTTTAACCCCAGTTTCTATTGGGAAACATTCGCTCAGTCCTTCCTCTGTTCAAACTGCACATGTGTAGCCATCATAAATGTCTTTAATAATATTTATGATTTTTTATGGTAAGCCATATTGCTTCAGAATTTTCCACAAAGAATCTCTATGAATACTGTCGAATGTTTTTTTGAAGTCGATGAAGTTAAGTACAAAAGGTTTTTGCTTTTTAATGTGTTCCTACAATATAAGTCGTAGAGTAAAAGTGTGGTCAGGCAGCTTCTCCCTTTTCTAAACCCAGTCTGTTTTTTCACGCATTACTGTATCTATTGAATGCTTTATTCTATTCAGGATGATTTTGCAGAATAACTTTGCAGAATAACTTTGAGGCAACTGACAAAAGTGTCACGCCTCTCCAGTTGTTACAATCTGAGATTGCCCTTTTTGGAATCTTAACAATGATTCTTTTTTTCTACTTATGAAGCAACTTCTCTGGTTTCTATTTGCATCTCGGTAAATATCTATATTTTTTGTTCCCACTCAGTGATTTGTTCTTTTCCCCCTGCATTACAAGGAATCAGCGACAAGAGACCTTGAAAAACATGCCCGTGATCTGCGCTAGAGCCGTATATGATCCCTAGTGTAATTTTCTTTAAACTCTTGCATCATCGTGGATTAACGGGGCACTGCCTTTATTTTCTCTAATGTTAGTCCCCTAACATTTTCTAATCTAGTGTTATCTATTGTTAGTAATATTAATTTAATTACTTATAAGCTACAATGACCATTTTCATTCCGTTAAAATATAATACTAAAGCACAATGTATCCAATACTTACGGAGTAAATGAAATACTGATAGAATACATACAAAAGGTTAAATTTCATGCATTGCTTAAAATTACAATGTAAAATAATCTAACAATGGGACAAAAAGTACTACTTATAAAATACACTACTTTATAATGAACATTTCCTATTTTTGTAAATGTCCAAGAAAGTTCGAGAATTAAAACGCCTATTCTCATATTTCCCCCCCCCCCCCCCCCCCCCCCCCAATACGGCTAGTCCACTCAAGTATCCATAGCAGGCTAACAGTAGAATTAATTTACTGTGAATCTCTTTTGTTGTTGTTGTAGGTATAGTGTTGATCATGAATGCTTTGATATGTCTGTTATCTGATTTGATTGAGCTTCTATTATGTGTTGTCATGCTTTTATTGTTGGTCCTACTATCGGGCATCTACAGAAGGTGTGTTCTTCGGTTTTCTCGTGGGTTTTCGGTGCACAGCTGGCAGCGGTCTACGTGTGGTTGTACTGGTGTCATGTTATAAATCAGCCTGTAGGTGACCTCTTTGGCTCTTGGGTTGATGTCCGCTTGATGCAGGTTTTTAAAAGTGGTTCTGAAGTTCAAAGTTTTGTAGAGTTAAGTAGGTGTAACTCCATTTGATTTTACTTTGGAGTGAAGGTTCCTGCTGCTTGACGAGCTGCTTGTGTTTTGTGATGCATCAGGCGGTCGTTTGCTACAAGGGTTGGACGCAGATTTTGTACATGTCTCGTGTTTTGTGATGCATCAGGCGGTCGTTTGTTACAAGGGTTGGACGCAGATCTTGTAGATGTCTCGTGTTTTGTGATGCATCAGTCGGTCGTTTGCAACAAGGGTTGGACGTAGATCTTTGTTTTCTGATGCATCAGGCGGTCGTTTGCTACAAAGGTTGGACGCAGATCTTATAGATGTCTCGTATTTTGTGATGCATCAGGTGGTCGTTTGCTACAAGGGTTGGACGCAGATCTTGTCGATGTCTCGTGTTTTGTGATGCATCGGGCGGTCGTTTGCTACAAGGGTTGGACGCAGATCTTGTAGATGTCTCGTGTTTTGTGATGCATCTGGCGGTCGTTTGCTACAAGGGTTGGACGCAGATCTTGTAGATGTCTTGTGTTTTGTGATGCATCAGGCGGTCGTTTGCTACAGGGGTTGGACGCAGATCTTGTAGATGCCTCGTGTTTTGTGATGCATCAGGCGGTCGTTTGCTACAAGGGTTGGACGCAGATCTTGTAGATGGACGGCATTGTCTTGAAGTGATGCGGTTTGTCGTTGCATAGTTATTTTTTTTTATTTTAATAATCTTAGGTCCATGTATAAAGGCGAAAGTATAGCGTTCCGGAAGGTGGATGATGCGACCCACATGGCTGATCCTGAGGGCTTTGACTTTTGTAGCGATGTCCTGAAGTGAAGTACTTCTTTCCTGTTTGTCCTGGATGAGCATTTTGTGTTGTATCTTGTGTATTTTGTTACGGGAAGACGAATTTTCGAATTTGTTTGTTGATTTACTTAATGACGTCAAGGGGTGGATCAAAAACTATGGCCGTGTAGATTAGTTTAGGAATGATGTACGTGTTTACTATAACACTTCTTGCGAAGATGGTCGCCGTTTTGTGTTTGTATCGTTAGAGTGTAATGGTGCTCTGTGCGATTAAAGTCCGCCATATGGGTTTGTGTATTCCAGGGAGCTGGTGGAAGATGATGCCGTACACTTTCATGACGTTGACCGGGGTCATTTCTCGGTGGAAATCCACTTTGTTCTTCCACCTGACAATTCCCATGATGGACGATTTTTGGGCGTTGATGTTGGCTCCGCTTCCGGTTCCGAAATCCATGAAAGTTTTGATGACGTGGCATATTGATTCGGTGTTCCTTGAGAAGAAAATTGTGTCATCAGCGTACACTATCAATTTCTTTTCGCCACCACCTGGTGTGAAAGTGCCTCTGATGGTGTCGTCTTGTCGGATTTTCTCCAGCAGAGGCTCGATGGCTAGGACGTTGAGTAGTGGTGACAGGGGACATCCTTGTCTCACTGATCGGGTCAGTTAAGTAGTGGTGACAGGGAGCATCCTTGTCTCACTGATCGGGTCAGTTGAGTAGTGGTGACAGGGAGCATCCTTGTCTCACTGATCGGGTCAGTTGAGTAGTGGTGACAAGGAGCATCCTTGACTCACTGATTGGGTCAGTTGAGTGGTGGTGACAGGAAGCATCCTTGTCTCACTGATCGGGGCAGTTGAGTAGTGGTGACAGGGGGCATCCTTGTCTTACTGATCGGGTCAGTTGAGTAGTGATGACATGGAGCATCCTTGTCTCACTGATCGGGTCAGTTAAGTAGTGGTGACAGGGGGCATCCTTGTCTCACTGATCGGGTCAGTTCAGTAGTGGTGACAGGGAGCATCCTTGTCTCACTGATCGGGTCAGTTGAGTAGTGGTGACAGGGGGCATCCTTGTCTCACTGATCGGGTCAGTTGAGTAGTGATGACATGGAGCATCCTTGTCTCACTGATCGGGTCAGTTGAGTAGTGATGACATGGAGCATCCTTTTCTCACTGATCGGGTCAGTTAAGTAGTGGTGACATGGAGCATCCTTGTCTCACTGATCGGGTCAGTTGAGTAGTGGTGACAGGGAGCATCCTTGTCTCACTGATCGGGTCAGTTGAGTAGTGGTGACGGGGCATCCTTGTCTCACTGATCGGGTCAGTTAAGTAGTGGTGACATGGAGCATCCTTGTCTCACTGATCGGGTCAGTTGAGTAGTGGTGACGGGGCATCCTTGTCTCACTGATCGGGTCAGTTAAGTAGTGGTGACATGGAGCATCCTTGTCTCACTGATCGGGTCAGTTAAGTAGTGGTGACAGGGGGCATCCTTGTCTCACTGATCGGGTCAGTTGAGTAGTGGTGACAGGGGGCATCCTTGTCTCACTGATCGGGTCAGTTAAGTAGTGGTGACAGGGGGCATCCTTGTCTCACTGATCGGGTCAGTTGAGTAGTGATGACATGGAGCATCCTTGTCTCACTGATCGGGTCAGTTAAGTAGTGGTGACAGGGGGCATCCTTGTCTCACTGATCGGGTCAGTTGAGTAGTGGTGACAGGGGGCATCCTTGTCTCACTGATCGGGTCAGTTGAGTAGTGGTGACAGGGAGCATCCTTGACTCACTGATTGGGTCAGTTGAGTGGTGGTGACAGGAAGCATCCTTGTCTCACTGATTGGGTCAGTTGAGTAGTGGTGACAGGGAGCATCCTTGACTCACTGATTGGGTCAGTTGAGTAGTGGTGACAGGGGGCATCCTTGTCTCACTGATCGGGTCAGTTGAGTAGTGGTGACAGGGGGCATTCTTGTCTCACTGATCGGGTCAGTTAAGTAGTGGTGACAGGGGGCATCCTTGTCTCACTGATCGGGTCAGTTGAGTAGTGGTGACAGGGGGCATCCTTGTCTCACTGATTGGGTCAGTTGAGTGGTGGTGACAGGGAGCATCCTTGTCTCACTGATTGGGTCAGTTGAGTAGTGGTGACAGGGGGCATCCTTGTCTCACTGATCGGGTCAGTTGAGTAGTGGTGACAGGGGGCATCCTTGTCTCACTGATCGGGTCAGTTGAGTAGTGGTGACAGGGGGCATCCTTGTCTCACTGATCGGGTCAGTTGAGTAGTGGTGACAGGGGGCATCCTTGTCTCACTGATCGGGTCAGTTAAGTAGTGGTGACAGGGGGCATCCTTGTCTCACTGATCGGGTCAGTTGAGTAGTGGTGACAGGGGGCATCCTTGTCTCACTGATCGGGTCAGTTGAGTAGTGGTGACAGGGGGCATCCTTGTCTCACTGATCGGGTCAGTTGAGTAGTGGTGACAGGGGGCATCCTTGTCTCACTGATCGGGTCAGTTGAGTAGTGGTGACAGGGGGCATCCTTGTCTCACTGATCGGGTCAGTTGAGTAGTGGTGACAGGGAGCATCCTTGTCTCACTGATCGGGTCAGTTGAGTAGTGGTGACAGGGAGCATCCTTGTCTCACTGATCGGGTCAGTTGAGTAGTGGTGACAGGGGGCATCCTTGTCTCACTGATCGGGTCAGTTGAGTAGTGGTGACAGGGGGCATCCTTGTCTCACTGATCGGGTCAGTTGAGTAGTGGTGACAGGGGGCATCCTTGTCTCACTGATCGGGTCAGTTGAGTAGTGGTGACAGGGAGCATCCTTGTCTCACTGATCGGGTCAGTTGAGTAGTGGTGACAGGGGGCATCCTTGTCTCACTGATCGGGTCAGTTGAGTAGTGGTGACAGGGGGCATCCTTGTCTCACTGATCGGGTCAGTTGAGTAGTAGTGACAGGGAGCATCCTTGTCTCACTGATCGGGTCAGTGTGAAGACGTACTGACTACAGAGCAACTCTTAGAAAGCATTAGACAAGACAACTACATAGCAGGCACACTCATACCAGGGAAAGGAGAACAGAAGCTGTTAACTTACACCGATGACACTGTTTTCTTTCCATCAACCACTAGATCAATAGACAACATCCTCAGCACATTCACAGAGTTTGGGAAGGGCAGCGGGGCACAAATAAATATGCAGAAATCTTTTATTATGGGTATAGCCTGGTGGAAGAGCAAAGCAGACTTTCTCTCAGCCCCAACACCGGTCACCAACTTAAAACTATACGGGATAACATATCCATGCAACCCAAATAAAACACACAAACCAACATGGCAGAACCTAGTCACAAAAATAACAGACATGCTACAGAGATACAAATACAAAACATCAACAATTTTTGGCCGGAGCATCATAGTCAACACATACATCATCCCCAAATTGATTTACACAGCCACAGTCTTCGACCCACCGCAATCAACAATCAAAGAGATAAACAAACTGATAAGAACCTTTGTATTTGGCCACACAATACACAGCATAAAACAAAAAGCACTGATAAAGCACAAAAGACAGGGAGGGATCTCACTACAGGACATACACACAAAAATAAAAGCTCTCAGAATAAATCACATAAGTCGCAACATCAAACAACCAGACAACCACACCTTGCACACTACTACTTGGGACTGAAATTAACCAGATTCAGAAAACTTAATACATTGCCTCACCATTTCGGCACCACGCCCACTTATTACCAAGCATGTCTACAGGCCATCCAAGGTCATGACAGTTTATTACACCAAGGGACAAACAACATCTACAAACACCTAATTAAAGCCCAGGCACCTCCACTACATCACAGAATCAAGAGATGCCAAAAGTACTTTATCACAGACTACACCAGCACTTTCTTAAAGCTCCACAATGCAAAACATCGTCCCCAAAGCGAGGGAGGTCACATACAGACTCATACATAACACGACACCCTTTACAGCGACGGAGGTCATATACAGACTCATATATAACATGACACCCATTACAGCGAGGGAGGTCACATACAGACTCATATATAACATGACACCCATTACAGCGAGGGAGGTCATATACAGACTCATATATAACATGACACCCATTACAACAAGGGAGGTCACATACAGACTCATATATAATATGACACACATTACAACAAGGGAGGTCACATATAGACTTACATCATATATACATGACACCCATTACAACAAGGGAGGTCACATATAGACTCATATATAACATGACACCCATTACAACAAGGGAGGTCACATACAGACTCATATATAACACGACACCCATTACAGCGAGGGAGGTCACATACAGACTCATCTATAACATGACACCCATTACAACAAGGGAGGTCACATACAGACTCATATATAACACGAAACCCATTACAGCGAGGGAGGTCACATACAGACTCATATATAACATGACACCCATTACAGCGAGGGACATAACATACAGACTCATATATAACATGACACCCATTACAGCGAGGGAGGTTACATACAGACTCATATATAACACGGCACCCATTACAACAAGGGAGGTCACATACAGACTCATATATAACATGACACCCATTACAACAAGGGAGGTCACATACAGACTCATATATAACATGACACCCATTACAATAAGAGAGGTCACATACAGACTCATATATTACATGACACCCATTACAACAAGGGAGGTCACATACAGACGCATATATAACACGACACCCATTACAGCGAGGGAGGTCATATACAGACTCATATATAACATGACACACATTACAGCGAGGGAGGTCACATACAGGCGCATATATAACATGACACCCATTACAACAAGGGAGGTCACATACAGACGCATATATAACACGACACCCATTACAGCGAGGGAGGTCATATACAGACTCATATATAACATGACACCCATTACAACAAGGGAGGTCACATACAGACGCATATATAACATGACACCCATTACAACAAGGGAGGTCACATACAGACGCATATATAACACGACACCCATTACAGCGAGGGAGGTCATATACAGACTCATATATAACATGACACCCATTACAACAAGGGAGGTCACATACAGACTCATATATAACACGACACCCATTACAACAAGGGAGGTCACATACAGGCGCATATATGACATGACACCCATTACAACAAGGGAGGTCACATACATGCGCATATATGACATGACACCCATTACAGCGAGGGAGGTCATATACAGACTCATATATAACACGACACCCATTACAGCGAGGGAGGTCACATACAGACTCATATATAACACGACACCCATTACAGCGAGGGAGGTCACATACAGACTCATATATAACACGACACCCATTACAGCGAGGGAGGTCACATACAGACTCATATATAACACGACATCCATTACAGCGAGGGAGGTCACATACAGACTCATATATAACACGACACTCATTACAGCGAGGGAGGTCATATACAGACTCATATATAACACGACACCCATTACAGCGAGGGAGGTCACATACAGACTCATATATAACACGACACCCATTACAGCGAGGGAGGTCACATACAGACTCATATATAACACGACACCCATTACAGCGAGGGAGGTCACATACAGACTCATATATAACACGACACCCATTACAGCGAGGGAGGTCACATACAGACTCATATATAACACGACACCCATTACAGCGAGGGAGGTCACATATAGACTCATATATAACACGACACCCATTACAGCGAGGGAGGTCATATACAGACTCATATATAACACAACACCTATTATAGCGAGGGAGGTCATATACAGACTCATATATAACACGACACCCATTACAGCGAGGGAGGTCATATACAGACTCATATATAACACGACACCCATTACAGCGAGGGAGGTCATATACATACTCATATATAACACAACACCTATTATAGCGAGACCAACCCACAGATTAAGACGGACATCCCTCTGCAGACAAAAAATTCAAGAAACAGAAGAGCACCTATTCTATAGGTGCAGTATAATCATACCGGCAAGAAGGGCACTACAACACACACTAAAATCACACACCACACAAAAGGTCGACACATACAGATCTATTGTGCTCAACACACTGCCAAAAACAACAACACAAGATATCTTTACAAAATTACTTATACTACTATTAGAATACAGACATATAATATGGACCTGCAGGAATGAGGCTATGTTCGAATGTCAGAATTTTAATTCCCATCTTTTCCTACACATTTTAAACAAAGAACAATGTCCATCTTAAAATAAACAAGTTAACTGTTGTGAATGAACGTATGTGAACGAAAGAGATAAACAACAAAAAAAATGTACATTATTTTTGTAAACGTTGCGTGTGGAACTAAAATAAACAAGTTTTACTGTTGAGCATGAAAGTATGTGAACGAAAGAGATAAACACTAAATGTTCTTTCTTCTTTGAAATGTTATGGATGGAGTGTGAGAGATGCTATTTCATTTTGTTTTTAATGAATGTTATCATGCACTGTAATATGGAATTTAAAGTTACAATAAAGATTTATATTTTAAAAAACGACAGAAATGTTAGACGAGAGCAGATGAGATTAGTTACCTGCCTCAAGGCAGAAGATAGAATTAAGAGTCAGGCAGATTAAAACAGTCGTCTAGAGATTTTGTTACAAACATTTTGGATTTAGAAAGTTCTCAAGTTAGTATGATATGCATATATTGAGGAAGAACATTAATACGATCACGAAGTTACTTATGATAATCATCGCCGATAGACTCCATCAAGTAACGCTATAGTAATGTCACATTTATAAGAGAATTTAGAACTTGATTGTATCAGAGACTTATTGTCAAACCACATGTGGATGTCATTAATAGAGAATAATGTCTTGTCCTGCGTATTTGTCTGTCGATTCACTAGGTGTTCGTAGAAATGAGGCTGATCTCGTTGGTGAGGTGGTGCATGAATGTTAACTATCGTGTATGTGTGTCAGTCGTCTTTAGCTTGCAATATGACTGTTCTGCCATCACTGTCCCTACACATCTTCCCAAGAATCCACTTGTCGGAGGTCTGGAGTATAGCGACACCGGACCTTAAGGTTTGGACCGCCAAGCTGAAACAGGAATGTTTTAGGCCTAACTGTGTAGTTATTTGTTGTGCGTGGTAGTCTGTGTGTATGTTCGTTTCTTACACTAAACGGAAATCTGGTTTGTTCTGGTGTATTAGTGAAATGATATGCTGTGTTTTGGCCCTTAGGCCCCTAATGTTGATGGATACAATCTTAATGTTAGCCATGGTCAACAAATTTACTAAAATTAAACATTCTAAATTGTATATGTATATTGTTTATTTATGTTTTGTATAGTCTATTGAATAATCTAAAATCTAATTAATGTGTTCTGTTCTTTTGCGCCTCGCTCTTTTTCTGTGGCGATGTTACTTTTATCCATGCAGAAGATGGGAGTAATATGTGTCAATCAACAGCAGGCCATGAGTAGCGGGAGCCTTCAGTGTATCGTCTTCACTGTCTGTGTCTGGTGCTCCACGTGCCTGAATCTTATGCTCAGGCTACTCCTTTACTTGTCTGAGCTGACGGTGTTTTCTGCCGGTCAACGCCTCTGTGCAAGTTCCTGGGGTTTCAACTGTTTTATGTGACAATGGTGGCGGCAGCCAATTTATGTGCCCAGTGCTATGCTCTTTCTCTATATGTTGCAACTTTATGGAGATTTGTTGAGATTTCAGGTGGAGTTCTTTGTCATATATTTTTTTATAGTGGGTTAGGTGGGCTGCTGCCGATAATGTAAAAAATAAAACTACTTACTGGGGTTTGCAAAGCGTTATAGCGTGACCTCGCTGCTGGTTCCGAGGCCGACTGGCCTCATCAATATATGCATCAAGGTTGAGTGGATCATTTTAGGGGCTTCTGGCCCGCTGATATCCGCTACTACAGTCCCTTTTACGTGAATCTTTCCACCTTCGAGGTCGACATCGTGGATTGGGAAGTATAGTGTGAATTCAACTGAAGTGGCAGCCACGTGGTTGAGACTTGGACAAATCGTGTCGCTTGTGGGTTTCTGTAAAATGGTCGTCTAGTCGATTTCTGGCACAAAAATTAACTAAATCGTGATAGCATTGAAAACACTTACTTGGCTTATTTACTCGAGACCTTTGGAGGCATGGTGTGTATTCCCAAGAAAAACAACAACAGTTTTGAGAAAACAAAGTTGTAGATAAATATTTATATTAGATCGTAGACCTCTAAACTCTTTCTAGATCTGGTCTAAATCCTGTAAATCCTATGTGCTTAAGTTTAAATACTCCAGTTTCGTTCTCCCAAGCTCCCCGCTCAACCAATCAAAATTCGACACGCTGAATTATCCTTGTCTCTAATTTATAAAAACAACACGTCACTACTCAACTTTGCCCAACCTTCGAAGTCTCCAGACAACTCAGCCTTGAACTTTTGGCCTCAATCTCACGGATTTAGTCTGCCTGTTGTCGACCTATTCTCTACGTGTCACCAGTCACGTACTGTTCTATTAACAACTTTCCCATGCTTTAGGAAAATTCCATTCTCAACTGACTCCGTTACTGTTATACAATTACTTGATGTCGCTATGCTGTTACAGGACGACCATCATCCAAATAAAAGACGTCGGACAGCGATACACCATGGTCAACATCCGCTCACCACCAATACCGGCACAACAACAACAATTCTATGAGGACCTCTCCCTCCTAGTAACGAGGAAATACACGGGACAGAAGATCATCCTTAGGGGAAGATTTCAACTGCTTCCTGCCAAGGAACGATGTCGAAGGAGATCGCATACAGCGCACATACTAACGAGGAAATACACGGGACAGATTACAGAAGACCATCCTTAGGGGAAGATTTCAACTGCTTCCTGCCAAGGAACGATGTGGAAGGAGATCGCATACAGCGCACATACTAACGAGGAAATACACGGGACAGATTACAGAAGACCATCCTTAGGGGAAGATTTCAACTGCTTCCTGCCAAGGAACGATGTCGAAGGAGATCGCATACAGCGCACATACTAACGAGGAAATACACGGGACAGATTACAGAAGACCATCCTTAGGGGAAGATTTCAACTGCTTCCTGCCAAGGAACGATGTCGAAGGAGATCGCATACAGCGCACATACTAACGAGGAAATACACGGGACAGATTACAGAAGACCATCCTTAGGGGAAGATTTCAACTGCTTCCTGCCAAGGAACGATGTGGAAGGAGATCGCATACAGCGCACATACTAACGAGGAAATACACGGGACAGATTACAGAAGACCATCCTTAGGGGAAGATTTCAACTGCTTCCTGCCAAGGAACGATGTCGAAGGAGATCGCATACAGCGCACATACTAACGAGGAAATACACGGGACAGAAGATCATCATTAGGGGAAGATTTCAACTGCTTCCTGCCAAGGAACGATGTCGAAGGAGATCGCATACAGCGCACATACTAACGAGGAAATACACGGGACAGATTACAGAAGACCATCCTTAGGGGAAGATTTCAACTGCTTCCTGCCAAGGAACGATGTGGAAGGAGATCGCATACAGCGCACATACTAACGAGGAAATACACGGGACAGATTACAGAAGACCATCCTTAGGGGAAGATTTCAACTGCTTCCTGCCAAGGAACGATGTCGAAGGAGATCGCATACAGCGCACATACTAACGAGGAAATACACGGGACAGAAGATCATCATTAGGGGAAGATTTCAACTGCTTCCTGTCAAGGAACGATGTCGAAGGAGATCGCATACAGCGCACATACTAACGAGGAAATACACGGGACAGAAGACCATCCTTAGGGGAAGATTTCAACTGCTTCCTGTCAAGGAACGATGTCGAAGGAGATCGCATACAGCGCACATACTAACGAGGAAATACACGGGACAGAAGACCATCCTTAGGGGAAGATTTCAACTGCTTCCTGTCAAAGAACGATGTGGAAGGAGACGCATGCAGCACACATACTAACGAGGAAATACACGGGACAGAAGATCATCATTAGTGGAAGATTTCAACTGCTTCCTGTCAAAGAACGATGTGGAAGGAGACGCATGCAGCACACATAATAACCGCCCCAACGCTCTGTACGACATAATAATCGTCTCACGAGTGTGTTCTCACATGCTTTTGAACGTTAAAACCTGCTGTAAACCTTATTACCTTATTGTATGTATTTATTTATGTATATATTATGTTTTACCTTGTTGTATGTATTTATTTATATACAATAAGGTAAAGCATAATATATTTTGGAATTTGGAATTACAATTTGGAATTGTTGTGGACTTCATAATGAAGAAATGCTGCACTGGTAATAAAGGCATCGAATGGATACAAGGAGACCATTTGGAGGACCTCGACTTTGCTGATGACATAGTCCTCATCAGCAGTCAGATAAAAATGATGCAGGAAAACACAAATGAACTACCAGCAATAGCCAGCAAAATTGGGCTTGAGATCAATCATGAAAAGACTAAAGTCATGAAAAGTTTAATTCCAACAGATGACAAAATATACATGGAAAACAAACCAGTAGAAGAGATCGATCACTTTATCTATCTTGGAAGTCACATTGATCGAGAAGGGGATACAAGTAAAGAAATTAGAATCAGAATAGCTAAAGCAGCAATGTCTTTCAGAAGCCTTGAAAAGTTGTGGAAATCAAAACTAATCAGCACAAACACAAAACTTAGGCTATTCAAATCAAATGTACTATCAACCCTTACGTATGCGTGTGAAAGCTGGAAAACAACAAGAGATATAGAAACAAAGTTGAACGCATTCGAAAATAAATGTCTAAGCAAAATACTTGGTATGGCGTGGAACGAATTCAAAACAAACGAGGAAATTAGAGAAATCGCCAATCAACCACTAATATCTTCAGTAATAAAGAAAAGACGATGGTCATATGTTGGACATGTGATGATAAGAGACAATAACCGAATAGCAAAGCAGGCCCTCATATGGGAAACAACAGGTAAGAGAAAAAGAGGAAGACCCAGGGAGACACTCAGAAGAACATTGATGAGAGAGGCAAGAGCAACAGGATTCGGCTCCCTCAATGAGATAGAGCTGCTTGCACAGAACAGAGACAAATGGCGAGATTTGATAAAATATCTTTAAAAGAAAACTGCTAGAAGAAAAATTCAGATATCAGATATGAGAAGGTGTATCTTGGTCTACGCCCTATGGGCCGGCAACGGCTCGAAAGGTCAATAGATAGATGTATTTATTTATGTATATATTATGTTTTACCTTATTGTATGCATTTATTTATGTATATATTATGTTTTACCTTGTTGTATGTATTTATTTATGTATATATTATGTTTAACCTTGTTGTTTCTTTCATGTATATGTTCGTCTATGTATATGCGTGGTGTGAAAGTGAGAAAACCCCAAATATAGCTCTCAACTTTTATCTGGGAGTGGATAAATTGTCTCACTAGTTAACAACAAAAAGCGATACTTATAGATTCTCGTGTTTGTGTAAACATCGGTGATTTTAACTGACTTTAATGTGTAAAGCTGTCAACACAATTATCACGCCTGTACGGCTTCACTTTTGTATGTGATTGTTAGATTTATGTAGCACATCATGTTTTTTAAAAAATAATAATCTTTATTTCATTTTCAAATTCAAAATCATCACAGTACATAACAATAATTACAATTATATGATTCAATAATGGGAGTGAATGATGTTACATTATTTTAGATGTAATTAAGAGGTCAATAAGATATGACGTCACACGACCAAGGATTTCCAGGAGCACCAGAGGCGACAATGAAGACAAAAGCACCCCGACATCTCAGTTTATTTAAGGGAGGTGTGACGTCACAGTTTATTTTGGGAGGTGTGACGTCACAGTTTATTTTGGGATGTGTGACGTCACAGTTTATTTTGGGAGGTGTGACGTCACAGTTTATTTTGGGAGGTGTGACGTCACGTCCCCATCTGTAAAACAAAATTGACCGATGACTGGCGCCTTCCGCCTGTCACCAACAAATGTAGCAAACAAGGGAAAGGAAAGACTTGAAAGATGTGTCTTTCTAAATGAATATTGGACAATCATTCATTCATTCTCACAAATTAAATTATGTTGTTTTAAAGATGGACATTGATTTTTGATTATAAAACTGTACAAACAGGTTGGCATTAAAAGTTTTGAATTGGAAAACGTCATCATTTCTACAGGTCCACACTAAATTTCTATATTCGGATATTAGAATTAGCGCTTTAGTGTAGGATTCTTGTGTTGTTTTTGACAGTGTGTTGAGCATGATAGATCTGTATATGTCTACCTTCTGTGTGTTTCTAGTGTAAGTTGTAACGCCGTTCTTGATGGTATGATTGTGTTGCATTCGTAGAATATGTGTTCTTCCGTTTCTTGTATGTTTCGTCTGCAAAGTTGGCACTTGGCTGTCTGTCCTGATATGTGAGCTTCTCTTTTTGTTGTGGGTGTCATGCTGTATATGAGTCTGTATGTGACTTACCTTTGGGAGTGATGTGTGGATTGTGAAGTTTTGAGAAGGTGCTGGTGTTGTCTGTGAGAAAGTGGCCAGGAAATCTGGCAAGTGTAGCATTACGGTGTCCAGCACGAGAACGGAGATAGAAGCAGCAACGGTGGAGATAACAGGGTTGGTTACACAGAATGTGGATCACGCAGTCTTGGTGACCGACTCTCAAAGTATGCAACAGAAGATTGATAGAGAATGTCTGTAGCAGGAGTGGATGCAGCTCCCGGCAGAATCCAATAATGGGAAAATACCATAAAGATAGTTTTCAGACAGATCCGTCACAACTCCTTGTCACTGATATTTTCATTGATTTGCTATTTGTCTCTTTTGAGAAATGCATATCCTTTGTCTTTTGTACATTCAAGTTGATTGCACGAATTTATATATCTTAAATAATGAGAAAATTTGGCGTTGAAAAATTAATTATTTCAAAACAGAACGTGTCAAATTTGACAATTTTGGAAGAAAAAACAATGATAATTACTAGTATTATTCTATTAAAACATCATTCATGCACAGATTAATTAAGCCACAAGTTTGGAGCCTCGGTGGTTGAGTGGTTAGTGTAAGCAGTGCTTGATTAGAAGGATCTAAGTTCGATTTCCAGAAGTGGATATTTTCGGACCGACAAGGCTTCAATCTTTACTCGGTCTCTGTAAATGGGTATCGGATGTTTTTTTTTTCCGGGAAGTATAGACGGCCTGGAGTGATACCGACCACCTCACTAAACAATTTGCGTTGTCATGGAAACATGTGGTCACTAACACCATATTCCACACAAGCCTAGCAAGGCAGGGAAGTATAGACGGCCTGGAGTGATACCGACCAGCTCACTAAACAATTTGCGTTGTCATGGAAACATATGGTCACTAACACCATATTCCACACATGCCTAGCAAGGCAGAGAAGTATAGACGGCTTGGAGTGATACCGACCACCTCACTAAACAACTTGCCTTGTCATGGAAATATATGGTCACTAACACCATACTCCACACATGCCTAGCAAGGCAGGGAAGTGAACCGTAACTTTTACTTGTTAGCTTGACTAGAAGCTTCACTTGTGTGTGTGTGTGTGTGTGTGTGTGTGCGTGCGTGCGTGCGTGCGTGCGTGCGTGCGTGTGTGTGTGTATGTGTCTGGTGTCACAATTTGAAACCACTCCCATAAAATATACATTTTTGAATGGGCAAAATGTTGTAGACTCAGGTCATCTTCACATATTAAAGCTGCAAACGTTTCAATGTTGGAAGTAAAATGCCACTTTAAGATTGAAACAAGCAGCTGTGCCGTAGCTTTGACTTTAGAACGGAATGGCGTCACTACAGTCTGGGCACCTCCATATCTGCTCAGCCAGCAACCAACAAAATGTCCATCTCGATCGTTCATACTTTTCCATAGAACACGCTGAGTTCTTCCGTCAAAATGGTGTGCTACTTGATGCATAGAAAACTGTGTGATATTGAACGCGCTGAACTCTGTACAAAAGGCGTGCAGCTCATAATGGACACACCCGAGTCACTGTAACGTCCGTCACAAGCAGCATAATTCTATGTGTCAGCGACAAAACCGTGGACTTAAGATTAGTGAGCATGCCACAACAATAGTCGCTGTCCCAACAAATGAAGTCAGGCCACCACCTCCGTGAGACACTCGATTCGACCGCGGTCCAGCTTGTGGCAAATTTTTAATTGGAAACAGACAAATCATACACCCCGTACCAAGGCAAGGTCGAGGTCTGTTACTGTTCTACTAAACTCAAGAGCCAGTGTCACTGCAGCACTATCTCATCGCGTGGGCACGCGAAATTCATGTCACGGGAGAGGGAGAGTGGCAGTTTAAAATCGTAATATTAAGGGAGAGAGAGAGAGAGGGAGTTTAAAATTCTAGCATTAATATATAGAGATATAGATTAAAATGAAGGAATTAAGAGAGTTGAGAAAGTTTATACTTCTAGTATCAAAAGTTAACCATTTAAAAACCCTAGAATGACCAGAGAGACAATTTAAAATACAAGCACGATGTGAAAAGCAGATTATAATATTGGTATGAAAAGAGATGCAGTTTAAAATCCTAATATTAATAAAGAAACAGTTAGAAATACTAACAAGAAAAATAAAAGCAGCTTAAAATAATGTTATGAAAAGAGAGATAGACAATTACATCTCAAGCATTAAAGTAGTGAGAGACAGTCATTCTTTTTTATTTTATTTTTAAACTGGGAATCAAGTCAGAATAATTGATCAAACTCGTAGAATAAAGTGTAATATGGGGTGTTTATAATGTCGCTATGGAGTGACTTGATCAATATTCTTGAAATGAAATCACCGATTGATGAAATTGACATCACATTCTGTGTCCCCGTCACAAACATAACACAGTAAGCCGCTATTATATTCACGGTTTCATTGCTGAAGGGAAATGCTGTTATACAATGGAAACATGATATTTTTTTTTTTTTAAATACGACTTTGGTAATGATAGTAAATATACTGAAGAAGTTATTCAACAATTTGTGTTGAAATGTCCAGACTCACAAGTCTCCCACCGCAATGAGGCTATGACTTTGATTGACAAGTTTCGTGCTACGGAAAGTGTTGTAGATGCAGGATCTGGAGAGCCTTCAACTTCAGAAGACACAGAACTTGATATGCAGACCAGAATTACAATGAGCCCTAATAAATCTTTAAGGTGGTTGTCTCAACATGCAAACTTTTCCAATGAGTACCGTGAACAAGGTTCTGAAGTGTTAGCTGCACTATCGTCCTTACAGATTAATTGAATCGTCTTAATTACATGCAAGAAATTGTGAATCCAGACTGAACTACTGCATGTGGGTTCAGAACCTTATCTCTGAAAAAGGTGATGAAGTCCTTGACGTGACATTCTTCACTGATGAGGCACGGTTTCATCTCTCCGGTTGCGTCAACAAGTAAGAACAACCGTAAGTAGAGCAGTAAAAAAAAACCCGCATGAATTACATCAAGTACCGCTTTACGTTCAGAAAGTCGTAAGCGGATAATTGTGAAACATTTTTTTCAATGCAAAAATCAACGCAGAACATGACCGTACTTTAATGCTGGAATCATTCATAGCCCACCTTACAGAGCGGGAAATTAAAGAAGCTCGGTTTCGGCAGGATGGGGCAACAGCACACACAAGCGCAACAACATCACTTACTTATTAGGAAAGCATATTTGTAAATCGCATTATTTCACTTGTAATCTGGCCTGCTCGTTCACCAGACCTAACCCCGCCTAATTATTATCTGTGGAGGTGATGTTCCAAAAGAAATGTTTATCGAATATCCTGAAGACAGATAATGACCTGAAGGCAGAAATCGTCACCCAGAGACCACAAATATCACCGGTCATTATCCAGCAGGCTTTTGTAGACAAACACTAGGCATACAACGAGTTGTTAACCCCCTACTGTCCATACCAGAACAGACTCCCTTAACAGAGGAATCAGGATTTTCAAAACAAACACGGACAGAAGTGAAAGGAATACCTGACAAGGATGAATATAATAACCTGCAGCGTAAAACAATAACTCTCAGTTTCTTGGATGAAGAATACCCATAAGACCTATGGATTCGTGTGTACACAGATGGGTCACTACAGAATACAGTAAAGAATGGGTGAGCAGGTGCATACATAGAATACCCAAATAATACTAGTGATATGGATAAAATAGCAACAGAGAAATATCGTCGCAAATACGATGCAGAAATCAAAGCAATAAAGTTGGCAATAGAAAAACTGCTGAACAGTATTCTTAGCTCACAGCCTGTAGTGTTTTTGACAGATGCAAGATCAGTACTCCAAGCACTGCAATCCAGAAAATTACCACATCTGCAGACCTTTTTGACTGAACTCTGCAAACACCACAGGATTGCCCTGCAGTGGATCCCATTTCACCAGGAAATGAGAAAGCAGATCAGTTGGCAAAGGAAGATGAAACAGGCACACAACCAGATGCGCCGGTTACATACCATCATAAAAAACAGATAATCAATTTAATCAGGAGACAACATGCACCAAATCAGGATACTTTTCATAATATGAATAGATGGGAACAAGTTATCATTATACGCATTAAAACAGGGCACAATCGACTCCACCTTCACGTGTATACAAAATTCAAGATCGGTACCTCAACTACATGTACATGTGGACAGACGCCCCAGAGAGCGGAACGCATATTTCAAGAATGCACCGAATATAGTAGACTGAGGAAAACCCATTGGCCCATAAAAACAACACCACAGTCAAGTCTATATGGGCGACTGAAAGAATTACTAAATACAGTATCATTTATACAGGAAATGACATTGCAGATATAGACACTATTTCAGGCAAACGTGAGATAGATCCAGAAGGTTTTAGAAAATATGAAGAGTTGAGTTACAGAATATCTTGAGGCCTGCAGTGGATATTTTGAACACATGCTGTAAACACAACTCCATCGTGTGAACAACTTTCATTATATAGGCTTGTTTTCTTAGTTGACATTTCAGTAACTAAAGGTAGATAACTTTTAATTTTTTTAATAAATTGGAAATAATTGATATTTGCACCACAAATGAAAATAAGATACATTTCTTTTAGTTTGGTTCTTCAGAAACTATAATTTTCTTATAGATTTTAACAAAAGAACGTGCACATTTAATGATCATTTTTTTTGGGAAGGTAATATGTATATGAATAATACTTTAGACAATTTACAATATGCTGATATATCAAGAATTGTTTCTATTAATATAACAGTAGTTGCTTCCCTTTTAATAAAAAAAAAGACAACTTTTAATTTCTAAAGCAGATAAGAAATATATTAACATTTTCATCAACAATTCAACGGTAGAACATTTTTTGCATTTAAGTTTGATATATTAGGACGAACCGTTCCTGTAAATATTACGCAATATTTGAATATATATTCTTCAAAGAATTATTTGTTTTCTTAGCTGATAATCAACTGATTAAAGTTTCTAACCATTTTTATACATTACAGGTGCAAAAGAAGTTAATTTACAAAAAGTAACCGACGCTGTCTAATCACTTCACTGTAGAGTCTAGAAGAGATAATTTGTTAGAGAAAGATGTATCAATAACACAAAGAAAATACTATGCAGTCGAAATTTCAAATTTGTAGTAGAAAAAGGGAGGGGAGTTGGAGATAGACAACTGCACGAAATTCATGTCACCGGAAGAGGCAGTTTCAATTTTTAGCAGTAATAGATAGAGATTAAAATTTAAGAGTTAAGAGAGTTAAGATAGTTTATATTTCTAGCATAAAAAGTTATCCATTTAAAAAACCTAGAATGATCAGAGAGGCAGTTTAAAATAACCCCACCTAATTATTATCTGTGGGGTGAGCTGAAAAAAAAAGTTTATCCAATATTCTGAAGACAGATAATGACTTGAAGGTAGAAATCGTCACCCTGAGTCAACAATATCACAGGTCATTATCCAGAAGGTTTTGTAGACAAACACAGACATATCAAGCGTTGTTAACATTCTACTGCCCATACCGGAACAGACTCCCTTAACAGAGGAATCTGGATTGTCAATACAAATACGTACAGAAGTGAAAGGAATACTCGACAAGCAGGAATAGAATAGTCAACAGCGTAAAACAACCACTTTCAGTTTCTTGGATGAAGAATACACACACGACCTATGGATTCGTGTGTACACCGATGGGTCAGCACAGAATGCAGTAAAGAGTGTGGGAGCAGTTGCCTTCATAAAGTACCCAAATAACACTAGTGATATAAATACAAAAGCAACAGGGGAATATTGTCACAATTACGATGCAGAAATCAAAGCAATAAAGTTGGCAATAGAAAAACTGAAGAACAGCAATCTTATACCGCAACCATTGGTGATTTTTTTTTTTTGACAGATGCAAGATCAGTACTCCAAGCACTGCAATCCAGAAAGTTGCTACATCTGCAGACCTTTTTGACGGAACTCTGCAAACACCACAGGAATGCCCTGCAGTGGATCCCATCTCACTATGGACTACCAGGAAACTAGAGAGCAGATCAGCTTTCAAAAGAAGGTGCAACAGGCACACAACCAGATGCGCCAGTTACATACCATAATAAGATACAGATAATCAAATCAATCAGAAGATCAAATGCTCCAAATCAGGATGCCTTTCATTATATGAATAGATGGGAACAAGTTATCATTATAGGCATTCGAACAGGACACAATTGACTCCAAAGTCACGTGTCTACAAAATTCAAGATCGGTACCTCAACTACATGTACATGTGGACAGGCGCCCCAGGCAGCGGAACGCATATTTCAAGAATGCACTGAATATAGTAGACTGAGGAAAGTCCACTTATACCATTAATATACAATACTACAGACAAGAATATATGCACCACTGCAAGAATGACAAAATACGGAAACATTTATACAGGAAACGACATTACAGATATAGACAATACTTCAGGCGAACGAAAGATAGATATATAGATCCAGAAGATTTTCGAAAATAGTAAGAGATAAGTCTCAGAATATCTTGAGGCCTGTGTTGGATATTTTGAACACATGCTGTAAACACAGCTTCATCGCGTGAACAGCTTCTTTACCTAATACGAGCAAGCCAACAGCAGTAGTATCTAGATGAATAACACACATTTTATATACAATTTCACGTAATTTCAAAAATATGTTCTCTGCACCGAACTTTATACAGCCCTCGTTTTCTTATTTAAGACAGATGTTGACTTTTCTGTGAGCAAAGGAAGATAACTTTTAATTTTTGAAAGAAATTATAAAAAATTAATATTTTAAACCACAATTGAAGGAAAGTTACATTTCTTTTAATTTGATACTTTAGTATTTGCAAATTTTTACAGAAAGTTTTAAAGATCTTGCACATTTTATGAGAAAATTATTTTCTGGGAAACAATATACATATGAATAAAACTTTTGACAATTTACAATTACAATATATCGACATATAAGGAATCCTTAACTATTAATCTAACAGGAGTTGCTTCCCTTTTAATAAATCAAGATAACTTTTAATTTATTAAGCATATAAGTTTAAGATTATTCATATAAAAATACTGCATAGTTTGGTGTCATGGCATGGAATACAGTCAACAACAGAACTGATACGATGCACTGTAGATAGAAGTTTGTGGAGGGACATGATCGCCTACGCCAACGGCATGGTACATGATGATGATGATAAGTTTATATAAACATTTTCATCAACAATTCAACGGTAGAACACTTTTTTTGCATTTAAGTTTGATATGTTAGAACGAAACATGCCTGTAAATATTATGCAACATTTAAATATATATTCTTCAAAGAATTATTATATTTCTTAGCTGATAATCAACTGTTGAAAGTTTCTAAACATTTTTATAGTTCACTGGTCCAAAGAAGTTAATTTACAAAAATTAGCTGATGCCGTCTCATCACTTCACTGTAGATTATAGAAGAGGATAATGTTAGACAAAGAGAGCGAGAGAGGAAAAAAATAGGAAAATACTATGCAGTTGAGATTTCAAAATTGTAGTAGAAAAAGAGAGAGGAGTTGGAGATAGACAATTGCACATAATTCATGTCACTGGAGAGGGAGAGTGGCAGTTTAAAAGTCTAACAATAAGAGAGAGAAAGAGGGAAAAAGAGAGATGCAGTTATATATGTTAAACATTAAGACATAGATAGAAGAAAGAGAGATAGACATTTTAAATTTCTAGCATTAATAGATAGAGCTAAAATGTTAAGAGAGTTGAGAGAGTTTATATTTCTAGCATCAAAAATGATCTTTTTG
This sequence comes from Megaustenia siamemsis, assembly GCA_032433765.1. Classification (NCBI taxonomy): domain Eukaryota; kingdom Metazoa; phylum Mollusca; class Gastropoda; order Stylommatophora; family Ariophantidae; genus Megaustenia; species Megaustenia siamemsis. The sequence continues at coordinate 14,024,553 of JAVIAB010000101.1, forward strand.
AAAATCCTAGAATGACCAGAGAGACAATTTAAAATACGAGCATGAAGATAAAAGCAGTTTAAAATCTTAGTATGGAAAGAGATACATTAAAAAGTCCTACTTTTATGAAAGAAACAGGTAAAAATGCTAATATGAAAATGAAAGCAGCTTAAAATCCTGTTATGAATATAGCCATAGACAATTACATCTCACGCATTAAAATAGAGATACAGTCATTTATTTTTTATTTTTTAATTGTGAATCAAGTCCTGAATAGTTTATCAAACTTGTAGTAATAAGTGTTATATAGGGTGTTTATAATGTCTCTGTGCGGTGACTCGATTAATATATAGAAAAGAAAGGGGGAGCAGGGGTCTACATAGAGTACCCAAAAAATAACACTAGGGATATGGAAAAGATAGTAACAGGGAAATATTATCACAATTACGATGCAGAAATGCAAGCAATAAAGTTGGCAATAGAAAAACTGCTGAACAGTAATCTTAGCCCACAGCCTGTAGAGTTTTTGACAGTTGCAAGATCAGTGCTCCAGGCACTGCAATCCAGAAAGTTGCTACATCTGCAAACTTTATTGACTGAACTCTACAAACACCATAGGATTGCCTTGCAGTGGATCACATCTCACTATGGGATACCAGGAAACTAGAGAGCAGATCAGCTTTCAAAAGAAGGTGCAACAGACACACAACCAGATGCGCCAGTTACATACCATCATAAGATACAGATAATCAAATCAATCAGAAGATCAAATGCTCCAAGTCAGGATGCCTTTCATTATATGAATAGATGGGAACAAGTTATCATTATAGGCATTCGAACAGGACACAATTGACTCCACAATCACGTGTCTACAAAATTCAAGATCCGTACCTCAACTACATGTACATGTGGACAGGCGCCCCAGACAGCGGAACGCATATTTCAAGAATGCACTGAATATAGTAGACTGAGGAAAGTCCACTTATACCATTAATACAACACTACAGACAAGACTATATGCACCACTGCAAAAATGACAAAAGACGGTAACATTTATACAAGAAACGACATTGCAGTTATAGACAATACTTCAGGCGAACGAAAGATAGATATATAGATCCAGAAGATTTTCGAAAATAGTAAGAGATAAGTCTCAGAATATCTTGAGGCCTGTGCTGGATATTTTGAACACATGCTGTAAACACAGCTTCATCGCGTGAACAGCTTCTTTATCTTATACAAGCCAGCCAACAGCAGTAGTATCTAAATGAATAACACATATTTTATATACAATTTCACGTAATTTCAAAATATGATCACTGCATCGAACTTTATATAGCCACGTTTTCTTATTTATGACATAAGTTGACTTTTCTGTGAGCAAAGGAAGATAACTTTTAATCTTTGAGAGAAATTATAAATAATTAATATTTGCACCACAATTGAAGGAAAGTTACATTTCTTTTAATTTGATACTTTAGGACATACAATTTTTTATATAAGTTTTTAAAGAACTTGCACATTTTACGAGAAATTTATTTTCTGGGAAACAATATGCGTATGAATAAAACTTTTGACAATTTACAATTACAATATATCGACGCATAAGGAATCCGTAACTATTAATTTAACAGGAGTTGCTTCCCTTTTAATAAAGCAAGATAACTTTTAATTTCTAAAGCATATAAGTTTATATTAACATTTTCATCAACAATTCAACGGTAGAACACTTTTTTTGCATTTAAGTTTGATATGTTAGAACGAACCATGCCTGTAGATATTATGCATCATTTAAATATATATTCTTCAAAGAATTATTATATTTCTTAGCTGATAATCAGCTGTTTAAAGTTTCTAAACATTTTTACAGATCACAGGTCCAAAGAAGTTAATTTACAAAAATTAGCTGATGCCGTCTCATCACTTCACTGTAGAGTCTAGAAGAGATAATGTTAGAGAGAGAGAGAGAGAGAGAGAGAGAGAGAGAGGAGAAAAAATAGGAAAATACTATGCAGTTGAAATTTCAAAATTGTAGTAGAAAAAGAGAGAGGAGTTGGAGATAGACAATTGCACATAATTCATGTCACTGGAGAAGGAGAGTGGCAGTTTAAAAGTCTAACATTAAGAGAGAGAAAGAGGGAAAAAGAGAGATGCAGTTATATATGTTAAACATTAAGACATAGATAGAAGAAAGAGAGATAGACATTTTAAATTTCTAGCATTAATAGATAGAGCTAAAATGTAAAGAGAGTTGAGAGAGTTTATATTTCTAGCATCAAAAATTATCTTTTTGAAAATCCTAGAATGACCAGAGAGACAATTTAAAATGCTAGCATGAAGATAAAAGCAGTTTAAAATTTATTATTTCTAAAATTTTACGTGTTGAAAACTGAAAATTAATTATTATTTCTAGAATTTTACATGTTGAAAACTGAAAATGAAGTAGAGGTTCATTAATAACATCGTGTCATTACTCCAATTCTTTATACATTTGTTTTTATGACTGAAAACGTCCACAGTTCATTATATGCAACTTTGTTTTTATTTTTCACCAGACGCCATCATGAAGCAAGAAATAACAAGATATTAATTTCAAACGTGCATGGAAAGTCGCCAAAAGCTGGAAGTCTTATGTCATACATTTTTTACCTTCAAATATTGTTTGGCCCTAGCGCCACATGGGTGTCCGGTTAGCGCAATCGATAGGCGGTTGGCTTACCACGGCAACAGCCGGGGTTCGTTCCCTGGCGAGGACACCTGGGTTTTACTAATTCCCTAAAAATTAGTGGGAGCCGCGATAGCTCAGTGGTTAGTGAACTGGACTACTACGGACAAGGGGTAGGGTTCGATCCCAACCGACGGCTCCGGGTTCACCCAGCCTTAAATAGGTACCGGATTTTTTACTGGGAAAGTAAAGCAGCACGGGCGTAATACCGACCACATTACCCCAAAAATCATGTGCTGAAGGTCTGTAAAATATAGGGTCACTAACACCATATTTCCCTATACGCCACTTGGCGTGACGGGGGTACTTTACTTTTACCTAGCGCCACATGCTGAGGTGAAATATCATCCTGTAGGTGATATCACCCTGTCAGTAATACAATCTTTGTTTTACAACTATCACCATTACACATTGACAATGTCAGTTAAATCTTTGATAATAATAATAGAGAGCAGAGTGTTGAGATTACCAAGTGGCTGGTATAGATACTTTTTGTTTTCTTATACAATGATAACCAACAAAATGATTTAATCATACTATATTTGGAGTAGTAGTGTGTAGTACCTTAAAGTTGATTGATACATAGCACATTTGTAATGTGTACCTTAAAGTTGATTGGTACATAGCACACTTGTAATGTGTACCTTAAAGTTGATTGGTACATATCACATTTGTAATGTGTACCTTAAAGTTGATTGGTACATAGTACACTTGTAATGTGTACCTTAAAGTTGATTGGTACATAGTACATTTGTAATGTGTACATTAAAGTTGATTTGTAATTAGTACATTTGTAATGTGTACCTTAAAGTTGATTGGTACATAGTACATTTGTAATGTGTACCTTAAAGTTGATTCATACATAGCACATTTGTAATGTGTACATTAAAGTTGATTGGTACATAGTACACTTGTAATGTGTACCTTAAAGTTGATTGGTAATTAGTACATTTGTAATGTGTACATTAAAGTTGATTGGTACATAGTACACTTGTAATGTGTACCTTAAAGTTGATTGGTAATTAGTACATTTGTAATGTGTACATTAAAGTTGATTGGTACATAGTACACTTGTAATGTGTACCTTAAAGTTGATTGGTAATTAGCACATTTGTAATGTGTACATTAAAGTTGATTGGTAATTAGTACATTTGTAATGTGTACATTAAAGTTGATTGGTACATAGTACACTTGTAATGTGTACCTTAAAGTTGATTGGTAATTAGTACATTTGTAATGTGTACATTAAAGTTGATTGGTACATAGTACACTTGTAATGTGTACCTTAAAGTTGATTGGTACATAGTACATTTGTAATGTGTACATTAAAGTTGATTGGTACATAGTACATTTGTAATGTGTACATTAAAGTTGATTGGTAATTAGTACATTTGTAATGTGTACATTAAAGTTGATTGGTACATAGTACATTTGTAATGTGTACATTAAAGTTGATTGGTACATAGTACATTTGTAATGTGTACATTAAAGTTGATTGGTAATTAGTACATTTGTAATGTGTACCTTAAAGTTGATTGGTACATAGTACATGTGTAATGTGTACCTTAAAGTTGATTGGTAATTAGTGCATTAGTACATTAGTACATTAGTCCATGTTTCTGCACCATACAGGAATATTGAGAAGATGTAACATTTTGCCATTCTTAGTTTCAGCCATGCTGATATTTGTTTTGTTGTTAGTATATTTTTCATGGCATTAAAATTACTTTTTGCCATACCTATTCTTTTGTTTATTTCAGTTTTGCATTTTCCATCATTGGTTATAGTATGTCCCAGGTAGTTGTAACTCTGGACTGTCTCCAGATGTATTCCCTCAACTGTGATATTTAATTGTAGGTCTTGAGAATTTTCTTTGTTTATGATCATGGTTTTAGTTTTTTTGGTATTCATTTCTAGTCCATATTTTTTGCTTGTTGTGTTTATCACGTTAAGCAATTGTTGTTAGTCTTTAGGATTTTCTGCTATAGTCCGTTCAGAATCGTTTGCCTAGACATTAATTTATTTTTTTCAAAAACTTATTGTTCATTTGCATTGATCTTTTGAAGTTAGGTTTAGAATACTAATGTCGCTATAAAAATATTTTTTTATCAAAGAAATGTGATCCAGTTTCAAAGATGCCTTATTTAACCTATATTTAAAAAAAAGTTAATCGATATTATAAACACCGGCGGGATTATGTAGATGCTTACATCTCACAGCTGATTCTTTAACATATAGGCATGACCTTCACGGCTGAATGCGCACCGTCCTAAAATAGTTATGTTTCCACTATAAATTTTTATAAAGAAATGTTACATATGAAATTTCCCGTTTAGCACAAAATGACATTTTAGCCGAAACCGAAAATTATGTGACGTCAAAATCACGGCCGTAGACTCGAGTTCGAGTCATAATTCAGAGGCAAATCTCAATATTTACAGAAAGGAGGCGGCACTATCCATATTATCTTCTGCAAGTCTATGTGAGAATGAATATAAAGGCAAAATATTTTACTGAGCATAACATTGCTATAAAGATTTATCAATACTTCTGCAGAGAGCGTAAAAAGGGACATCTTTATTGTTCTTTATCAAACCCTGAGAAGAGAACAATGCATATTTTAGGTTTGTGTAAACGTTCATTTGATCGAATAGTTAAAGGAAGCGGATATTTATTGCCAACAAATGCAAGAAAGCAAGGAAGGAAAGAAACGTTAGACAGTTTTGATAAGGACCTAGTAAAAAGAGAAATCTGTCGAATGTTTGATATAAACGAAGAAGTGACACTTAGAAAGTTGAAGCTTTGGCTGAAAACTAACAACGACATTGAAATATCAAAAACTTCATTATGGAAAATATTAAGAAGTGCAGGCTTCACCTTTAGAAAGTATGCTGGTGGAAAAAACATTATTTGTGAGAAGCCACATCTAGTAGCTCTTAGAAGCAAGTATTTACGTGAAGTGAAGGAAATACGCGAAAATGATTATGATATTGTTTATTTAGATGAAACTTGGATCAACGCTCATCATACAAATGAAAAGGAATGGCAGTTAGCAGATGGAAGTATTAAAAGATCAGTACCAGCAGTAAAGGGCAACGTTTGATAGTTGCACATGCAGGTAGCAGACATAATGGGTTGTTGCAGAATGCTCATCTCGTTTTCATTTCAAAATCCATAGACAATAGAGACTACCACTCCGAAATGAATGGGCACATATTTAAAGACTGGATCGAGAAAAGTATCCTTCCAATATTAGATCGACCTTCTTGTCTGATAATGGACAATGCTTCATACCATAACGTAGTTAACGTAGAAGATAGAATCCCAACATCATCAAGTACAAAAGATGCAATCAAAACGTGGCTCATAAAAGAACACATACAAGTTAACGACAGCTACTTGAAACTCGAATTGCTTAGCCTTGTAAAACAGACACAACGTACAAAGATATTTAAAATAGACAAGTTAATTCAAGAACATGGCCATAGATGTTTGAGACTACCTCCATATCATGCACACTTAAATCCTATAGAACTAGTTTGGGCAAAAGTTAAAGGACACGTAGCATATACAAATAAAACTTTCAAATTATGCGATGTTGAGACACTTACAAATCAGGCTCTATCAAATATAAATAAAGACTACTGGGTAAAATGTGAGGATCATGTGTTACGACAAGAAGAGGAATATTGGAAAAAGGATGGTTTGTTGTTTGTTCAGCCGAAAGCAGTAATCGACCTATTTGACTCGTCTGATTCTGAATGATCATTACTCTGATTAAGTCTACAGATAAATAGTTTGATTTGCAAAATTTCCTAGTTGATTTGTTAAACAGTTTATTGTTCAAGACCACCCAAGCAATCAAAAATATGTTATAAGCAAACCAACAACCATTACTTTGAATGGAAGCCTGCTTGAGTCAGTACAGAAGTTCAGCTATCTTGGATCCACTATTACAGCCACACTTTCCTTAGATGAGGAACTAAATGTACGTATTTGAAAGGCAGCGACAACATTTGGGAAACTCACACCAAGAGCATGGAACTATATCAAATTGACTCTACGAACAAAAGTTCTATATATAATTTAAAATTTGTATACTTGCCACCAAGTAAAATTTTATGGACACGCCTATGGGTCATCGTTGCACTAGATTACTGTAAAACATTTTGATTAGGGTTAAAATAATAGTTACATGGGCAAAGATCAAAGGAATTCGCCGCTTTAAGAAAACCGTTATAGCTAGACATCGAGTAACACATATGTTCTCGTGACATGGACATTTTAACACCGTATGCCAAAAATCATGTGAAATCATCAAGAACTTTTTGAATTATAAATCATAACATCTCGGCAAACGATTCTGAACGGACTATAGTAGAACAATATCATCAGCATATCTCAGGTTATTGATTATCTTTCCATTAATGTTTAGACTCGGTATCTCTGAGATGTTTTTAAAGCTCATTTGTTAGTAAGCGGTAAATTATTTTTATCTTCTACTGGCAATCGGTTAACTATTTTTTATCTTCTGCTGGTAATGAATAAATATAGTTGTCTTTAGAAGCGGAGGAGCAAGGAGACGAGGCCACGAATATATCTTGTTCATTCTGAGCTGAATCTCTGTCCAATATTGACAGATTCAGCTACGAGAGAAACCGTTCAGTAAAACTAACATCTAACATAAGACACTAATGCTTTACCAAACTACTGACTTATCATGATTGCTTGCTATAAACCGCTTGTCAAGACGCCAAAGGCCATATATACATAGTCTTTGAAAGGAGATACCGAGTTGTGTTCTTAGCGTATTCTCCAGTTGACATATCATCATATGTCACATCGTTCTGATGCAGTTTTTGAAGGTTGCCTCTTGTAGTTTGGAGCGTCGGTCCATATCTGCGCCATCTATGTGATTTTGACGTAGATTGTGTCCTGTTATTAGACGAAAGGTCAATAAGCCCCAGAGCCGCAAATAAATAGACTGTCCTAAAACAAGCTATGAAAGCAGGATAGTGAGAGTAGATGTTAGGAATTGGTGAAGTCCTCAAATTCACAGTCTTGTTCTTATCTATGTTGGTCTAAATGTTAAAACGTATAGCGAAATCCGATCGCTGAAGAATGTAGAGACTTATATGAGAAATATAAGCTAGAACAAGACAGCTTAACAAACTCAGCAGATATGAGTAGATCAAGATGTCAAGCCTCAAAACAGTTCACTGTGGCCTCAGAGCACACTTAGCGTGACTGTGGAACATGCAGTCAGACACCAGAGCACACATAGCGTGACTGTGGAACATGCAGTCAGACACCAGAGCACACATAGCGTGACTGTGGAACATGCAGTCAGACACCAGAGCACACATAGCGTGACTGTGGAACATGCAGTCAGACACCAGAGCATACATAGCGTGACTGTGGAACATGCAGTCAGACACCAGAGCATACACTACAGGACTGTAACACTCTTGCCACGCTAAGAATACAAATATGTGTACAGAAACAACTGCGTGACAAATTATGTGTACAGAAACAACTGCGTGACAAATTATGTGTACAGAAACAACTGCGTGACAAATTATGTGTACAGAAACAACTGCGTGACAAATTATGGGGAACCGATGACGCCTCAAACGCACCATCTTGTTTGTGACCCAAGCTGGTCTAAATGCGTAGCAATAGCTAATCGGTGAAGAAGATTACGCGAAAGGTGATGACCTGTTCTTTTCGACCAAGTAGGTGGTAAACCTGCGAGCCGAGATAACTCAGTAGTAGTGAACTCGACTACAAAGAACTAGAGATCGGTTTAGATCCTGATCGACGGCTTCCGGGTTCACCCAGCCTTAAATGGGTGCCTGATTTTTTTTTCTTTCTGGGAAAGTAAAGCTGCACGGGCGTAATACCGACCACATTACTCCAAAAATCGTGTGCCGAAGGTCTATAAAAATTATGATCACTAACACCATATTCCATATGCGCCACTTGGCGTGACAGAGCTCTTTAGAGTGAGAGAGTAAAAAGGTGGTAATCTGAGAGCCGCGATTGGTCGGTGGTTAGTGAACTGGACTACATAGGACAAGAGGTTGGATTCGATCCTGGCTTGAAACGTCAAATACTCATCGACGGAAAAATATGAGTACCTCCGAAGTTGGAGTTGTCTGCCTGTGCGGCGAGGGACCCCTGTGCACACGGCTGCTAGGGACAACACAGTTCCTAGTCTCTAGGGACTTCGTCAGAGGTAAAAAGCTGGCGAACGAAACAAAACAAACAAAAAAAAAAGATCCTGACCCACGGCTGAAGCAGGTTAACTTCACTTACTTTGTGTACCGATTTTTTTTTTTGGGGGGGGGAGGGGGGGTGAATGAGGGGGGGGGGGAGTAAAGCAAGACTGGTATAATACCAACCGCACCCCACCCCAAAAAATGTGTCTAAAGTCTATAAAAGAAATATGGGCACTAATATCGTGTTCCTTTTACGCCATGTGGCGTAACGGGGCTTTCTCCAAGTTGGAAGTTGGTGCCTCTGCTAACTTTATTCAACGAAATTTGAAATGAGCGCACTCGAGAATTGGAGGTAAAAAAAAAAAACTTTAATTATAAAAGAAACGAAAAAGTTGACGAAACGCTTCTCTGTATTTGGTGCTCATGTTGTAGTAGAAGAAGATATTCACAGAAGAGTTGATGGACTCCAGAAGGAATCCGATGCCGACGACAATTACGAGCTGGTCTCTGAATTTCCCACTCATCGACAGTTCTGGCACTAACGACATGGCAATGAAGGTGATACTAAGTGGTATGAAGCAGATAACAAAAAGTGTTGAAATCATGACAACCATCTTCGACACTTTCTGGTTGCGACTAGAGACATTGTCAGCTTGTGTGGAGACTGTTGACATCTTTCGCCATTTTGATTTTTCATGTAGTTTAGTCACGAGTATTATTGTGCAAGAACCTATGACGATGAACGAGCCAAAAGGGATCAAGACGTTATTGATTGCGTAGGATATAGTTTCAACTTTCTCTCGGTTTTCAGTGTAAACAATGCCAATTAAAGTTTTGTTCCTGCTCGGGAAATACTTCAGGTCCAGACTGCTGACCACGTACACCGGCGCCACACTTGACAGCAGGATAACGAACGTTATGACGACAATGATGGCTACCCGTCTTGGGGTCACGATGTTCTTCACCTGAAAATAGTTACAAGATGGGAACATTATCTCTAAGTGTTGCGTGTTTACTGTTTTAGGTTGTTAGTGTCACCAAGTGTTGCGTGTTTACTGTTATATTTTAGGTTGTTATTGTCGACAAGTGTTGCGTGTTTATTGTTTTAGGTTGTTATTGTCGACAAGTGTTGCGTGTTTACTGTTATATTTTAAGTTATTGTCACCAAGTGTTGTGTGTTTACTGTTATATTTTAGGTTGCTATTGTCGCCAAGTGTTGCGTGTTTACTGTTTTATTTTAGGTTGTTATTGTCAGCAAGTGTTGCGTGTTTACTGTTTTAGGTTGTTATTGTCTCCAAGTGTTGCGTTTTTACTGTTTTAGGTTGTTATAGTCGCCAAGTGTTGCGTGTTTACTGTTATATTTTAGGTTGCTATTGTCACCAAGTGTTGTGTGTTTACTGTTATATTTTAAGTTATTGTCACCAAGTGTTGTGTGTTTACTGTTATATTTTAGGTTGCTATTGTCGCCAAGTGTTGCGTGTTTACTGTTTTATTTTAGGTTGTTATTGTCACCAAGTGTTGCGTGTTTACTGTTTTAGATTGTTATTGTCGCCAAGTGTTGAGTGTTTACTGTTATAATTTAGGTTGTTATTGTCGACAAGTGTTGCGTGTTTATTGTTTTAGGTTCTTATTGTCGACAAGTGTTGCATTTTTTCTGTTATATTTTAGGTTATTGTCACCAAGTGTTGTGTGTTTACTGTTATGTTTTAGGTTATTGTCACCAAGTGTTGCATGTTTACTGTTATATTTTAAGTTATTGTCAGCAAGTGTTGCATGTTTACTGTTATATTTTAAGTTAATGTAACCAAGTGTTGTGTGTTTACTGTTATATTTTAAGCTGTTATTGTCAACTAGTGTTGTGTGTTTACTGTTTTATTTTAAGCTGTTATTGTCAACTAGTGTTGTGTGTTTACTGTTTTATTTTAAGCTGTTATTGTCAACTAGTGTTGTGTGTTTACTGTTATATTTTAAGCTGTTACTGTCAACTAGCGTTGTGTGTTTACTGTTATATTTTAAGCTGTTATTGTCAACTAGTGTTGTATGTTTACTGTTTTATTTTAAGCTGTTATTGTCAACTAGTGTTGTGTGTTTACTGTTATATTTTAAGCTGTTATTGTCAACTAGTGTTGTATGTTTACTGTTTTATTTTAAGCTGTTATTGTCAACTAGTGTTGTGTGTTTACTGTTTTATTTTAAGCTGTTATTGTCAACTAGTGTTGTGTGTTTACTGTTTTATTTTAAGCTGTTATTGTCAACTAGTGTTGTGTGTTTACTGTTTTATTTTAAGCTGTTATTGTCAACTAGTGTTGTGTGTTTACTGTTTTATTTTAAGCTGTTATTGTCAACTAGTGTTGTGTGCTTACTGTTATATTTTAAGCTGTTACTGTCAACTAGCGTTGTGTGTTTACTGTTATATTTTAAGCTGTTATCGTCAACTAGTTTTGTGTGTTTAGTGTTACATTTTAGGTTGCTATTGTCACCAAGTGTTGCGTGTTTATCATTATAGTATTAGTTGATATTGTTACCAAGTTTTTAATGTGTGCCATTATCGTATGAGTTGATATTGTCGATAAGTGTATGCATGGTTACAATGCATGGTTACAATTTTGTTGCATGTTTACCATTACATGTATATTTTAATTTGATAGTATCATTATCGCCAAGTTTTGCATTTTTATTAATTTTTTAAGGCTAATATTATCTAAAATTCATGATTGTACAAAGAAATTACGACGGTGGTTTTCTGTTGCCTTCCGTCGGTTTCTTTACGGTTGGCTCCGCTAGCCTTTGACTATAATGTCTCACCCACAAGGCAGTGGGGTTGTTTATGCTATGCAATCCATTTTTGACAATAGAAACAAGAAAAAGAGTTCTTAAATGTTATGTAGAGCCAGTCTTAACATATGGATACGAATCATGGACAATAGGACAACAGACGAGAAAATCACTGGAGTCTGTAGAAATGTGGTTTTACAGAAGAATGTTGAGAGTACTATGGACAGCTAAGAAGAGTTATGAAGATGTTCTGAGAAAGGTCAAAGCAAAAAGAGAGCTAATTTTCAATATTAGGAAGAAACAATCATCATTTTTTGGCCATGTAATGAGAAGAGAACAACTGGAATATATTGTAACAACTGGAAAAATTGAGGGATGAAGAGATAAAGGGAAGCAAAGAGAAAAAGTAACAGACAGCTTAAGAGAATGGCTTGGCAAAAGGTCAACAACAGAAATGATAAATAGCGGCCGAGATCGAAAGTTGTCGAGAGACATGATCACCTACGCCAGTAGGCCCGGTACTTGATGATGATGATTATCTAAAAGTGTTGTATGGTTACCGTTATATTTTAGGTTGATATTATCCCTATGTGTTGTATGGTTGCCGTTATATTTTAGGTTGATATTATCGCTATGTGTTGTATGGTTACCGTTATATTTTAGGTTGATATTATCGCTATGTGTTGTATGGTTACCGTTATATTTTAGGTTGATATTATCGCTATGTGTTTTATGGTTACCTTTATATTTTAGGTTGATATTATCGCTATGTGTTGTATGGTTACCGTTATATTTTAGGTTGATATTATCGCTATGTGTTGTATGGTTACCGTTATATTTTAGATTTTTGCAAGGCGACATTCCTCACCTTCCCAGGGTAATAACCTGGTATCCATTTCTGCCAACGGCTGGGTCGACCGTTGGGGTATTTTTCTTTTCCAACCACGAGTACAATTCACACTGCTCCCAGCGGGAATCGAACACGGTTGTTCGAGCGTCAGTTGTTAAGTCGGGTGGTTTTCCCAACTAGGCTACCGAGACCCCCAAATGTGTTGTATGGTTACCGTTTATTTTGGATTGATATTATCGCCAAGTGTTGTGTGTTCACCAACAAACTTTCAATTATTATTACCGCTACTTGTTATATGCTTTTTATCGTTCTGTTTTAGGTTAACTTTAGCTTCAAATGTTACAGATTTACCGTTATATTATAGGTTGGCAGCATCACCAAACTTTAGAGTTACCTTTACAATCTTCTTTCGTAAAGATGCCAAAGATATAATGGAAAATACGTTAAAAAATATAAAAACTGTACTGGTTGTTGGTGATTGGTTGTTAGTTCTGTTTCTTATTTGTCTCGTGACATTTTATCTTCCGCAATTTCAACATCACCCTTTTGAACGAATCGTATATCAGTCAGATGCAAGAACAATAAGAAAATAACCTCTACTGAGATGAAATGTGTTAGACGAATGAAAGGAAACAGTCTGGGAGATAAGATCAGAAATGAAGACCTGAGAATTAAACCAAGGAATAGCCTCCGCCATAGAATATATCTCTGTTGTCCTTTCGAGCCGAAGTCGGCACATAGGGCAGAACTATAATCTGAAAAACAGAAACCTTGCGTGCCAAAATGGTACATATTGCAGAGATCACTGCTTCTAAAATCTATGGTTCTGTTTCCATAACAATGCTTTTTACAATGACAGCTTGTCAAGCCATCGATCAACCTCCTTAGTCGCCTCTTACGACATGCTTGGAAGGTCACAGTGTCACTATTCTTTACTTCCCACATAATGAGGCCCCGGTAACACACGGGAGAATATATAAGGAAACATATATTCATATCTAGTCCATATTTTGCATATCATGAGTAGTACAGTATCGTCAGCATATCTTAGGTTATTGATTATCTTTCCATTAATTTGTAGGCCTGGCATCTCTATGATGTTTTTAAAGATTTGCTCAGTGTATATATTGAACAAGATTGGTGATAGGATGCATCCCTGTCTCACTCCTATTTTTATATCAATGGGTATGGTGTTCTCTTTGTTATATTGTATTATTGTTGTTTGCTCCCAGTATAAATGGCATATTAATCGTATGTCCATGTCATCTAGATGTATCTCTTTTAGACATTCTATACGTTTAATTCCAGGCATCTTTAATAGGACGTAGAGGGATGAGGTCGTCAGTCATCTGGCAGTAATCACCACAGAAAACACTCCAATCTGGAATCATGCTGTCTAACTTGGGTGGCGAGATCCTTGTATTTGGCTACTTACGTATTAAATAATAATAAAAGAAAAAACGTCCATGTAATTAAAACAAATACACACCTTTAACGGAGCTGTAATGCACAGACATCGTTCAAGGGTGATCAGAGCTGTGATCCAACCAGAGAGACGAGTGAACGTTGTGTGCAGGACACACGCCGTGAGATGCTGGAACTCCATAGCCTCAAACGGCAGGTCTAAAACATTGAAAGCTGGAGTGAAGCAGATGTTTGTCCAGATCAAAGTTGCCAGGCAGAAGAGATCAGCGATAGCCAAACCTGGATCATTGAAACATAAGTCAAACCTGGATCATTGAAACATAAGTCAAACCCGGAGCATTGAAACATAAGCCAAACCTGGATTAATGAAACATAAGCCAACAGTCACAGTTGGCAAGGTTTATGATAGTTATTAGAGTTACGTTCGATCGAATTATCAAATACTACAATTACTACTACTACTGCTGCTACTACTACTACAACTGCTTCTGCTGCTGCTACCACTACTACTACGGATACTACTACCACTACCACTACCGCAACTACAACCTTAACAACAATAACTACTTTTACAACCACCACAACTACTACTACCACAACCACTACTACTACTGCTACTGCTGCTAGTACTACCAATACTGCTGCTGCTGGTACTACTACTACTACCACTACTATTGCAACTATAACAAGAACAATAACTACTACTACCACAACCACTACAACTACTACTACCAGCACTACTACTACCACCACCACCACTACTACTACCACCACCAGCACTACTACTACCACCAACACCGCTACTAGCACCATCAACACTACTACTACAACCACCAGCACTACTACTACCACTACCAGCACTACTACTACCACCACCAGCACTACTACTACCACCACCAGCACTACTACTACCACCACCACTACCGCTACTACTACCAACACTACAACTACTACCAACACTACAACTACTATCAACACTACTACTACTACCAACATTACCACCACTACTACTAATACCAGCACTACTACTACTACCAACATAACTATTACTACCAACACTACCACTACTACTACTGCTATCAGCACTACTACTACCAACACTACCACTATTACTACTGCTACCAGCACTTCTACTACCAACACTACCACTACTACTACCAACACTACTACTACTACCAACACTACTACTACCAACACTACCACTACTACCAACACCACAACTACTACCAACACTACTACTGCTACCAACACTACTACTACTACCAACACTACCACTACTACCAAAACTACTACTACCAACACTACCACTACTACCAACACTACTACTACTAACACTACTACTACTACCAACACTACAACTACTACCAACACTACTACTACTACAAACACTACTCTACTACGAACACTACCACTACTACTACCAACACTACCACTACTACTACCAACACTACTACTATCAACACTACCACTACTACCAACATTAAAACTACTACTATCAACACTACTACTACTACCAACACTACTACTACCAACACTACCACTACTACTACAAATACTACTACTATAACTACCAACACTACTACTACCAACAATACTACTACCAACACTACTACTACTAGCAACACTACTACCACCAACACTACCACTACTATAACAACACTACTACCACCAACACTTCCACTACTATAACAACACTACTACCACCAACACTACCACTACTACTACGAAATATACTACTACTACCAACACTACTACTACCGACACAACCACTACTACTACCAACACTACCACTACTACTAGCAACACTACTACTATTACCAACACTACCACTACTACTAGCAACACTACTACTACTACCAACACTACCACTACTACTAGCAACACTACTACTACTACCAACACTAACACTACTACTAGCAACACTACTACTACTACCAACATTACCACTGCTACTAGCAACACTACTACTACTACCAACACTACCACTACTACTATCAACACTACTACTACTACCAACATTACCACTACTACTAGCAACACTACTACTACTACCAACACTACCACTACTACTATCAACACTACTACTACTACCAACATTACCACTACTACTAGCAACACTACTACTACTACCAACACTACCACTACTACTAGCAACACTACTACTACTACCAACACTACCACTACTACTAGCAACACTACTACTACTACCAACACTACCACTACTACTAGCAACACTACTACTACTACCAACACTACCACTACAACAGCCAACACTACTACTACTACAAAACACTACCACTACTACCAACACTACCACTACTTCTACCAACACTACTACTACCAACACTACAACTACAACTACCAACACTACTACTACTACCAACACTATCACTACTACTACCAACACTACTACTACTACCACCACCACCACTACTACTACCAACACTACTACCAACACTACCACTACTACTATCAAAACACTACTATTACTACCACCACCACCACCACTACCAAAACTACCACTACTACTACAAACACTACTACTACCAACACTACCACTACAACTACCAACACTACTACTACTACCAAAACTATAACTACTACTACCAACACTACTACTGCTACCACCACTACCACTACTACCAACACTATCACTACTACTACCACCAACACTACTACTACTACTACCACCACCACCACTACTACCAACACTACCACTACTACTACCAACACTACTACTACTACCAACACTACTATTACTACCAAAACTACCACTACTACTATCAACACCACTACTACTACCACACCACCACCACTACCAACACTACCACTACTACTATCAACACTACTACTACTACCACCACCACCACTACCAACAGTTCTACTACTACCAAAACTAACCCTACTACTATCAACACTACTACTATCAACACTACCACTACAACTACCAACACTACTACTACTACCAACACTATCACTACTACTACCAAAACTACAACTACTACTATCAACACTACTACTACTACAAACACTACTACTACTACCAACACTACCACCACTACTGCTACAACCACCAGCAGTACTACTATCAACACTACTACTACTACCAACACTACCACCACTACTGCTACAACCACCAGCACTACTACTACCAACACTACTACTAGTATCAACACTACTAATACTACCAACACTACCACTACTACTACCAACATAAAAACTACTACTACCAACACCACTACTACTACCAACACTACTACTACTACCAACACTACTACTACTATCAAAACTACTACTACTACCAACACTACTACTACTACCAACACTACTACTACTACCAACACTACCACCATCACTACTACTTCCAACACTACTACTACTAACAAACAATACTACTACCAACACAACTACTACTACCAACACCACTACTATTACCAACACTACTACTACTACCAACACTACTACTACTACCAACACTACCACGACTACTGCTACAACCACCAGCAGTAATACTACCAACACTACTACTACTACCAACACTACCACCACTACTGCTACAACCACCAGCACTACTACTACCAACACTACTACTACTACTACCAACACTATCAACACTACTACTACTAACAACATTACCACCACTACTGCTACAACCACTAACACTACTACGACCAGCACTACTAGTACCAACACTACTACTACTACTGCCAACACTACTACTACTAATAACATACCACCATCACTACTACTACCAGCACTACCACTACTACTGCCAACACTACTACTACTGCCAACACTACTACAACTAACAACACTACTACTACTAAAAACACTACCACCACCAACACTACTACTACTAATACCAACACTATACTACTACTGCTACCAACACTACCACTACTACTACCAAAACAACTACTACTACCAACACTACCACTACTACTACCAACACTACCACTACTACTACCAACACTACCACTACTACTACCAACACTACCACTACTACTACCAAAACTACTACTACTACCAGCACTACCAACACTACTACTACTACCAATACTACGACCATAACTACTACTACCAGCACTACTACTACCACTACTACTACTACCACCACTACTACTACCACCACCACTACTACTACCACCACTAATGCTATTACCACCACTACTACTACTACTAACACTACTACTACTACCACCACTGTTACTACTACCAGCACTACTACTACCACTACTACTACTACTACCACTACTACCACTACTACTACCACAACCACTACTACTACCACCACCACTTCTACTACTACCACCAACACTACTACTGCTACTACTACTACCACCAACACTACTACTACTACTACTACCACCAACACTACTACTACTACTACCATTACCACTACTACTACCACCACCACCACCACCACCACCACTACTACTACTACTACCACCAACACTACTACTACTACTACTACCACCAACACTACTACTACTACTACCACCACCACTACTACTACCACCACCACCACCACCACTACTACTACCACCACCACCAACACTACTACCACCAACACTACTACTACTACTACTACTACTACTACTACCACCACCACTACCACTACTACTACCACCAACACTACTAATACTACTATTACTACCTCCAACACTACTACTACCACAACCACCACTACTACTACTACCACTACTACTACTACCTCTACTTCAACCACTATTACTGCTATTACTACTACAACTACTAATACTACTACCACCACTACTACTACTATTGCTACTACCACCACCATCACTACTGCTACTGCTACCACTACTACAACTGCTACTACCACCATCTGATAAAATAGGAAATATGATGTTAGTGACCCTATATTTTACAGACCTTCAGCACATGATTTTTGGGGTAATGTGGTCAGTATTACGCCCGTGCTGCTTTACTTTCCCAGAAAAAAATCCGGCACCCATTTAAGGCTGGGTGAACCCGCAGCCGTCGGTTGGGATCGAACCCTACCCCTTGTCCGTGGTAGTCCAGTTCACTAACCACTGAGCTATCGCGGCTCCCCACTTTGACATAACTGACAAAAATTAATTACTGCACCAAACAGACTGAGGTAGACCATTTTTACATAAATGACAAAAAATTAATTACCTCACCAAACAGACTGACGTAGACCACTTTGCATAAAAGACAATTATTAATTACTGTACCGAACAGACTGACGTAGACCACTTTGCATAAAAGACAATTATTAATTACTGTACCGAACAGACTGACGTAGACCACTTTGCATAAAAGACAATTATTAATTACTGTACCGAACAGACTGACGTAGACCACTTTGCATAAAAGACAATTATTAATTACTGTACCGAACAGACTGACGTAGACCACTTTCACATAAAAGACAATTATTAATTACTGTACCGAACAGACTGACGTAGACCACTTTGCATAAAAGACAATTATTAATTACTGTACCGAACAGACTGACGTAGACCACTTTCACATAAAAGACAATTATTAATTACTGTACCGAACAGACTGACGTAGACCACTTTGCATAAAAGACAATTATTAATTACTGTACCGAACAGACTGACGTAGACCACTTTCACATAAAAGACAAACATTAATTACTGTACCGAACAGACTGACGTTAACTGGATCCTTAAAGCCTTGCCTGACAAAACAGATGATGTTGATGATATTGGTGCCAATACCGAATAAATCAACAAATTGACACACCACAGTGAAGCACACCACTTGGAAGACCATCATTGGTGTGTAACCACGTGATACACGTGCCGTCATAAAAATAGTTGACGCCACGTCATAAGTTACAACTGAATAATTTCTTACTTTTCCTTCCATTACTGGCGTTCTTGGAGGAATACCTGGTGAAATAAGATCACATGTTTATCATTTCAAAGAAGGGTGTCACAAGTTTAAAAACATATTAGAGGTTGTATTTTAATCGCCCGAAGATTTTTACATAATTAAATATGAGCACAGTTTTCGATTACTTTTTGTTTACAAAGTAGAAAAAAACTCGTCGAACAAAATTGAAAATAATAAATACAAAAAAAAACTTGAAAAAAAAAACAAAAAACAATGTTAAATAAAGAGGGGTCGGTCCCCTTTTCAGAAAGTCACTTCCTCTTCCGGTCATTATTTCACAAATCCCTCTCAGGCGATTACTTCCTCTTCCAAGCATTTGACAAAGTAAAGCATGTGGAAATAATCAATGTGCTGGAGAAATTAAAACTAGATGGCAAGGGTCTGCGAATCATAAAAAACGTACTGGCAACAAACAGCAGCTATACGAATTAACAACCAAACAGGACAATTCCAATATATAAAGCAAGGAGTCAGACAAGGATGTGTTCTGTCGCCGGATTTGTTTTCACTTTACAGCAAAAATATTATGAGAACAATGATATATAAAACAGAAATTGGAGTCAAGGGTCACAACATAAACAAATTAAGATATGCAGATGACAGTCTTAATAACAGAGACAGAGAATGAACTACAAGAAATGATAGACATAATAGTAAAAGAAAGCAACAAGTAAGGTCTCACTCTGAATAGTAAGAAAACAGAAGTAATGGTCATATCGAAGAAACAATCATCACCATCATATAGTATAAAAATAAACAGGATAAATCTGAAACAAGTGCAAAGTTTCAAATACTTGGTCACAATAATATCTTCGGATGGAAAATGCACCACAGAAATAAAAATCAGAATAGCTCAGGCCAAAATAGCATTTCAGAAAATGAAAAACGTCTTATGCAAGAAGTCTATATCAATAAAAGTGAGAAAGAGAGTCCATCGGTGCTATATAGAGTCATTTCTTACCTATGGAAGCAAATCATGGACAGTAGACAAACTAATGTAAAGACAATTAGAGGCCACAGAGATATGATTTATCAGAAGAATGTTGAAATAGGATTTCTCAGAAGAATGTTGAAAGTTCCCTGGACAACTAAAAAGACCAACGAGGAAATTCTCAAAGAGGCCAATGCAAAAACGGAGCTCCTAAGAAACACCAGAAAGAAACAATCAATATTTTTCGGGCACATCATGAGAAGAGGAAAGTTGGAATACTTGGTTACAACTGACAAAATACAAGGAAAGAGAGATCGCGGACGACAAAGAGAGAAAGTACTGGCTAGCTTGGTATCATGGCATGGAAAGAAGTCAACAACAGAACTGGTACGATGCACGGTAGATAGAAGTTTGTGGAAGGACATGATCGCCTACGCCAACCGATATAGCACATGATCATGATGATCTCTTCCGGTCATTCCTTCACAAACAATTTTCAGATGTTTACTTCCTTTTTCCGGTTAATTCTTCGCAATGATTCCAGATAATCGCTTCCTTTTTCGGCCATTCCTTCATATTGGCCTTTTAAGAAAATCACTTCCTTTTCCGGTCCATTCGTTCACATGACTTTTTTCAGCTCAGATAGTCACACCCTCTTCCTGTCACATGACCCTTTTAAGATAGGTAAAGTACCTGCTTTGTGTGAGTGTTTTTATATTTATTTTTCTTATATTGTACCACATGACAGTTGTTGCCGAACCGTCGTAATTTGTCTCGTCTCTCCTTAGGTTCAGCTGCCGTTATATCTATTTTTTTTTAAATTGTATATGTTAAATAAAACACTTCGTAAATAAATCTCACCACATTAAAACCATAACTTTTTGATGAAAACTTGCCAATTGTATATATATATCATCAAGTACCGGGTCTAGTGGCGTAGGTGATCATGTCTCTCCACAACTTTCGATCTCGACAGCTATTTATCATTTCTGTTGTGGATCATCTGCCAAGACATTCTCTTAAGCTGTCTGGTATCCTTTCTCTTTGCTTCCCTCTATCTCTTCATCCCTCAATTTTTCCAGCTGTTCCCTTCTCATTACATGGCCAAAAAAGGATGACTGTTTCTTCCTAATATTGGAAGTTAGCTCTCTTTTTGTTTTGGCCTCTCCATGGTATTCTCAGATTTCTATCTATCTATCTATCTATCTATCTATCTATCTATCTATCTATCTATCTATCTATCTATCTATCTATCTATCTATCTATCTATCTATCTATCTATCTATCTATCTATCTATCTATCTATCTATCTATCTATCTATCTATCTATCTATCTATCTATCTATCTATCTATCTATCTATCTATCTATCTATCTATCTATCTATCTATCTATCTATCTATCTATCTATCTATCTATCTATCTATCTATCTATCTATCTATCTATCTATCTATCTATCTATCTATCTATCTATCTATCTATCTATCTATCTATCTATCTATCTATCTATCTATCTATCTATCTATCTATCTATCTATCTATCTATCTATCTATCTATCTATCTATCTATCTATCTATCTATCTATCTATCTATCTATCTATCTATCTATCTATCTATCTATCTATCTATCTATCTATCTATCTATCTATCATCTATCTAACTAATCTAACTAATCTGTCTGTATGTGTGTCTGTCTGTCTGTCTGTATGTATGTGTGACTGTATGTATGTATGTGTGTCTGTCTGTATGTATGTGTGTCTGTATGTATGTATGTGTGTCTGTCTGTCTATCTATCTGTCCGTCCGTCTCCCAATCTCTCTATTTTGTGTCTGTTCCGTCCGTCTCTCTCTCTCCCTCTCTCTCTCTCTCTCGCTATATATATATATGTCTATCTGGTGGTGTCCACGATTAGTGTGTCTATTTCTGAATCGTTTATGAAAAACATAGACCAACTCAAACAGTAGCCTTGCAGGAGTGTCAAGAAAAGACAAGAGGTAGGAAATTCGAACCAAAACAAATACGTCACGAAAACGTTTGCACTAGACCGTAAGTTGTAAATCACGTTCCATTTGAATCCGTACAAAAAAATAAGTATATAAATCAATAAAAGAAACACCATTGTTAGGGCAGCTAAATAAAAACACCAGACTTTAGATCGACTAACTTAGAGATAGTGTAATTAATTGATGGAGTGGCTTGGAAATATAGCCCGCTCATGTATACAACTTCGTTTCTTTCAGTGGGAAATCATGACTCCTATGACAGTGCAGTGTTATAGAAAAGGACGCCTCATGTAATTAAGCTTAATTAAACACGCTTTCTCCAAATACAGTGGTCGGGCATTCAACATGAGCGGTGGAAGTGGTGGGGGAGAATACCAGTAAGAAGAAAAAATAAATTCATATATATCTGTGGTTTTGGGGGAGGGAGGAGAGTGTGGGAGGGTGGGGGGGGGGGTCGGTGGTGGAAGTGAAAATAACAGCTCTGACCTGAACATGACAAGGTCATTACTCTACAGCTGCAAACCGTAGGGTTTGGATAATTACTGTAATGATGAGAGATGCTTAAATTGCTATGTGTCGATATGTGTCAAGTACAACATTGCCCGTGGCTGGTAATACAACATAATCTGAAAACTATCTGCAGCTAACACGCCACTACGGGTAATGATTACTAGATTAATGGTAGGAATTATGATTCTGCCAACGGCCCATCCTGTTTCATCGTTCGGTTCTTGAAGTGTCGAGTTTCCAAATGAGACAAAACGGGTTTTTGAACTAGTAACACGGACAGTCATGGTTCTTGAATAATCTATAGTTTCGTTAACATTTGAACCCGCGATTTCTGCAATAAATCTGTACTCATAAACCATTCTTGAAGTGTTTTAGCAAAACTAAGGTACTCATAAACCGTTCTTGAAGTGTTTTAGCAAAACTAAGGTACTCATAAACCGTTCTTGAAGTGTTTTAGCAAAACTAAGGTACTCATAAACCGTTCTTGAAGTGTTTTCGCTAAACTAAGACTACAAATGTTAAAATTAATATTTTATAATACTGTAAAGATATATTTTTCGTTTTTTTAAAAATTTTTGAGTAAACTTTTAAGCATCAATCTTTTAAGTTCAAAGTAGACATTGGTCAGCGTAAGGTTTGTTGCCATTTCCTGACATCCTATCTAGAACTGGCAGTGACTATGGCCACGTGACAACACATGGGAAGCTGACCACTAATGACGTCATTAGTTTGGTTCGCTCGGTAATCTTGTCTGGGATGATTCAATATCGCTGTCTTTTAACATGTGACGTCACTATAGTGAACATTACGTTGCACTGTTTAGTTAGGCAGGTAGCCCAGTGCATCCGATTTCAACATGTCCGCGTTTCTCTTCGTCTGGTCCTGACTTCTCAACCTGACCAGGTTGAGGAATCCCCCAGATAGCATTACTACTACTACCGTCTCAACTCTACGGATCGTCGCAACACACACGCTTTCCTACCTCTGTATAGAAAGATCCTCGTCACGCCACCTGATGACGGGGGCATGTGGTGGTAGACCCCCATATTTGTAACATGGACCTTCGTCACATTATTTTGCGGTAATGAGGTCTGTATTACGTCGGAGCCGTCTTTCCTTCCAAGAAAGCATAATGTACCCATTTGCTTGCTTGCGTTCACCCGGTTACTGAAGGAGAACACCTCTTCATCATCCGCCCTTAATAGGACATTAAATGGGCGTGCCTGCGTTATGTTGTGGTTTGCAGTATAACTGTGATATTTATGCCTTTCGGCCCAAAACATCCGACTTCAGCACGACATTTTTAAGTACCGGGTTGTCTTCCCTCTTCGATCCCTACTCTCTTGGCCAGACTAGACAGGTTAGTCTGTTACTAGGGGCACCGCGGAGAGGTGGAGTAGGGTCTGGATGGTTTTGGTTCACCTATCCTGGCGCAAGTCATCATCAGCTGTGAGTCGCTGACAACTTTCAGTTCTGTTGCTGTGAGGAGCGCCCTCGCATCCATGTACCCATTTAAAGGTCAACTGAACCTGAAGGCCGTCGATTAGGATCGAACCTAACGCATTGTCCCTAGAAGTCCAGCTCACTAATCAACGAGTACCGTGGCTTTCCTACCACTGTATGGTGAAGACTGATTAAGACGAAAAGGATATAACAAAATTGCCACTTTATAGTAATCAAGGGAAAGGCACCCCTATACTATCATCTTCAGCCTCAGAACAGGTCATTTGAAATGACTGAACCGCCGCTGTCGTATACGAATAACACATATCGATGTATGTCACTGGTGAAGAGAACTACGGACTCCGGAATACCTTGTTCAGGAGCGCAACGCCCATATCAAATTTTGGCGTCAACCCAACAATAGAGACTAACAACAATTTGACCCAACAACAGAGACTTACAACAAATTTGACCCAACAACAGAGACTTACAACAAATTTGACCCAACAACAGACTTACAACAAATTTGATCCAACAACAGAGACTTACAACAAATTTGACCCATCAACAGAGACTTACAACAAATTTGACCCATCAACAGAGACTTACAACAAATTTGACCCAACAACAGAGACTTACAACAAATTTGACCCAACAACAGAGACTTACAACAAATTTGACCCATCAACAGAGACTTACAACAAATTTGGCCAAACTGCAGAGACTTACAACAAATTTGACCCAACAACAGAGACTTACAACAAATTTGACCCAACAACAGAGCCTTACAACAAATTTGACCCATCAACAGAGACTTACAACAAATTTGACCCATCAACAGAGACTTACAACAAATTTGACCCAACAATAGAGTCTTACAATAAATTTGACCCAACAACAGAGACTTACAACAAATTCCGTGAGGACCTTAAGAGGACTTCGAAGGTTGTCATGGCAATTGGGGGAAAGACGTACTTGGCCCCAAAGTTTAAGAATGCGGAGAAAGAGAGACTGCTCAAGGAGGATGTTGACAAGAAGACAAGCAAGAAATGTTGTGAGATACTCGAGAAGACCACAAACGTTGTCATGACAACTGGGGGAGAGACATGTTTGACCACAACGTTGATAAAAGCGGAGAGAGACAGAACACTCAAGAAAGATTTCGATAAAAACTCACATTATTATCAAACAGCACCAAACTGCATCCTTCAAATAGAAGAAAGGAGTACTTTCTTTCTGCATTCGTCCAACGAAAACTCCTCTTCAGTGTCTATCCCTAAAAGGTCGTGGAGTGGACGTAATTGCGTTGTGTCATAGCTTATATTAAAATATGATAAATGTACATTTAGGTCCAATATATCCGGCTTCAATAAGACTTTTTGAGCATGGGATTACCTTCCATTTTCAAATCCCACTCGCTTGACCAATCTGGTTAATCTGTTCCACAGCCACTACTGGAAGTGTAAAAGGATCTTGACCACCTTTGATTCACTTATCTTAATGCAAACAATCAACTATGATCGCTGACTGCTTTCAGTCTGTGCACTAGACTCCGAATGCGTTCTGAGAGTAATGTTTTTACCACATATTGCCCCGCTCAGTTTACTTAAACACATTTCATAGAAAATGAACTGTATAAGATATTCATTTGGGAAACACTGAAACTATATATATACCTCCTTTGCTTTTTTGTTTTCTAAAAAAAAATGTTGACTCTTTCATCCCATTAAAAAAAAATGGTTATATAAAGGCATCTGAAGCTTTGATATACTTACATTTGTCAAATGGATATAATATTTATTCTCTTATTTTACTATATTTATGTTATAATCATTAAATGGAAGAGAAACATACAGTGAGTTGTGAAGTTTAAAGATCTTTTACTACTGGGGGGGGGGGGGGCTTAAAGATCTAATGGTTTTCTGAAACGCGTTTCGGACCGTTCGGGTTGCGCAGTCTTTTTCCGATTAATTGAAAAAAAAAGAGTTGAGGTTGTTGTAGTTAGCATTGAGCTTACGGTAATTGCCACACAGTCCCTCAGTGTAAGGGTCGTCACAGGATTTGGAATGAACAAAGTTCCGACGATCATTAAAGAACTCAGGTTGTTGTAGTTAGCATTGAGCTTACGGTAATTGCCACACAGTCCCTCAGTGTAAGGGTCGTCACAGGATTTGGAATGAACAAAGTTCCGACGATCATTAAAGAACTCAGGTTGTTGTAGTTAGCATTGAGCTTACGGTAATTGCCACACAGTCCCTCAATGTAAGGGTCGTCACAGGATTTGGAATGAACAAAGTTCCGACGATCATTAAAGAACTCAGGTTGTTGTAGTTAGCATTGAGCTTACGGTAATTGCCACACAGTCCCTCAGTGTAAGGGTCGTCACAGGATTTGGAATGAACAAAGTTCCGACGATCATTAAAGAACTCAGGTTGTTGTAGTTAGCATTGAGCTTACGGTAATTGCCACACAGTCCCTCAATGTAAGGGTCGTCACAGGATTTGGAATGAACAAAGTTCCGACGATCATTAAAGAACTCAGGTTGTTGTAGTTAGCATTGAGCTTACGGTAATTGCCACACAGTCCCTCAATGTAAGGGTCGTCACAGGATTTGGAATGAACAAAGTTCCGACGATCATTAAAGAACTCAGGTTGTTGTAGTTAGCATTGAGCTTACGGTAATTGCCACACAGTCCCTCAATGTAAGGGTCGTCACAGGATTTGGAATGAACAAAGTTCCGACGATCATTAAAGAACTCAGGTTGTTGTAGTTAGCATTGAGCTTACGGTAATTGCCACACAGTCCCTCAATGTAAGGGTCGTCACAGGATTTGGAATGAACAAAGTTCCGACGATCATTAAAGAACTCAGGTTGTTGTAGTTAGCATTGAGCTTACGGTAATTGCCACACAGTCCCTCAATGTAAGGGTCGTCACAGGATTTGGAATGAACAAAGTTCCGACGATCATTAAAGAACTCAGGTTGTTGTAGTTAGCATTGAGCTTACGGTAATTGCCACACAGTCCCTCAGTGTAAGGGTCGCAACAAGATTTGGAATGAACAAAGTTCCGACGATCATTAAAGAACTCAGGTTGTTGTAGTTAGCATTGAGCTTACGGTAATTGTCACACAGTCCCTCAGTGTAAGGGTCGTCACAAGATTTGGAATGAACAAAGTTCCGACGATCATTAAAGAACTCAGGTTGTTGTAGTTAGCATTGAGCTTAAGGTAATTGTCACACAGTCCCTCAATGTAAGGGTCGTCACAAGATTTGGAATGAACAAAGTTCCGACGATCATTAAGCAATCCACGTACGTATGATCGACCACATTTGGAACAATCAAGTTCCGACGATCATTAAACAACTCAGGTAAATGAGATTGATCACATTTGGAACAATCAAGTTCCCACGATCATTAAGCAACTCACGTACGTATGATCGACCACATTTGGAACAATCAAGTTCCGACGATCATTAAACAACTCAGGTAGGTAAGTTCGATCACATTTGGAACAATCAAGTTCCGGCGATTACTGAAGAACGCAAGTAGAAGAGATCAATCACGTTTGGGGCGGGCAAACTTCGACGATCACTGAACAACTCAAGCAGGTGAGATCGTTCAGATTTGGAACGAATGAGATCAGACGATCACTGAATAACTCATGTAGGTGAAATCAATCACACTTGAAACCATGAAGTTCCGATGATCAAAGAACAACTCAGGTAGGTGAGATCGATTGCATTTGAAACAATAAAGTTCCGACGATCACTGAAGAATTCATTTGGATGAGATCAATCACATTTGGGGCGAACAAGCTTCAACGATCACTGAACATGGTATTCTCAACATTCTTCTGTGAAACAACATTATGTAGTCTTCACGATTTTCTTGTCTGTTGTCCTATTGTCCAGGACACAATTACAGACGTCAAGAATAGAAAACTAATTAGCTTCCGGTCAAAATGTATAATATGGGGGCCTCGGTAACCTAGTTGGGTAGATCACCCGACTAAACTACCGACGTTCGGACAACCCGTGTTCGATTCCCGCTGGGAGCAGTGTGAATTGTACACATGGTTGAAAAAAAAAATACTCAAACGGTCTACTCAAGCAAAAAGAAAAGAAAAATAAGGAAATGGTGTTTTAGATAATAGGCCGTGATACAAACATAACAAGAAGCAAGCAAAAAGAGAAAAAAAGTAAAAGAAACGAGGAAATAATGCTTTAGATTTATGGTCGCGACATAGACATAACAACAAACAAGCAAAAAAAAAAAAAACCCAAAAAAATGAAATAAACGAGAAAGGAATGTTTTAGATTTACAGTTCCGAAAACAAACATAACAACAAACGTTTTGACTCTGAAAACAGTTTATTTCAAAAGTTTCTGCATCAACATTTATCTTGTTTCTGTTTCAACATTTTGATATCAACTTGTATCTCTTTTGTTTTTCAACATTTACTATATCTACATTCATCTCCTATATATTTCAATTTGGTTTTATATCTACTTTTATTTCCTATAAATTCCACCAGTTTATCTACGTTTAATTTCTAAATATTCCAACAATAACTATATCTACAGTTATCTCTTATAAATTCCAAAAACTCCAATATCACTTTTATCTGCTGTATATTCCAACAGTTTCTATATATCTAATTTGATTTTCAATATATTTGAACAGTTTTTAATATCTACATTTATCTTCTGTATATTCCAACAGTTTTTAGTATCTACATTTATCTTCTGTATATTCCAACAGTTTTTAGTATCTACATTTATCTACTGTATTTCCAACAGTTTTTAGTATCTACATTTATCTTCTGTATATTCCAACAGTTTCCATATCTACTTGTATCTATCTTCTGTATATTCCAACAGTTTCTATATCTACTTTTATCTTCTGTATATTTCAACAGTTTTTAGTATCTACATCTATCTTTGTATATCCCAACAGTTTCCATACCTACTTTTATCTATCTTCTGTATATTCCAACAGTTTCTATATCTACATTTATCTTCTGTATATTCCAACAGTTTCTATATCTACATTTATCTTCTGTATATTCCAACAGTTTCTATATCTACATTTATCTTCTGTATATTCCAACAGTTTCTATATCTACTTTTATCTTCTGTATATTCCAACAGTTTTTAGTATCTACATTTATCTTCTGTATATTCCAACAGTTTCTATATCTACATTTATCTTCTGTATATTCCAACAGTTTCTATATCTACTTTTATCTTCTGTATATTCCAACAGTTTCTATATCTACTTTTATCTTCTGTATATTCCAACAGTTTTTAGTATCTACATTTATCTTCTGTATACTCCAACAGTTTTTAGTATCTACATTTATCTTCTGTATATTCCAACAGTTTCTATATCTACATTTATCTTTTGTATATTCCAACAGTTTCTATATCTACATTTATCTTCTGTATATTCCAACAGTTTCTATATCTACATTTATCTTTTGTATATTCCAACAGTTTCTATATCTACATTTATCTTCTGTATATTCCAACAGTTTCTATATCTACATTTATCTTTTGTATATTCCAACAGTTTCTATATCTACATTTATCTTCTGTATATTCCAACAGTTTCTATATCTACATTTATCTTCTGTATATTCCAACAATTTCTATATCTACATTTATCTTCTGTATATTCCAAAAGTTTCTATTTCTACATTTATCTTCTGTATATTCCAACAGTTTCTATATCTACATTTATCTTCTGTATATTCCAACAGTTTCTATATCTACTTTTATCTTCTGTATATTCCAACAGTTTTTAGTATCTACATTTATCTTCTGTATATTCCAACAGTTTCTATATCTACATTTATCTTCTGTATATTCCAACAGTTTCTATATCTACTTTTATCTTCTGTATATTCCAACAGTTTCTATATCTACTTTTATCTTCTGTATATTCCAACAGTTTTTAGTATCTACATTTATCTTCTGTATACTCCAACAGTTTCTATATCTACATTTATCTTCTGTATATTCCAACAGTTTTTAGTATCTACATTTATCTTCTGTATATTCCAACAGTTTCTATATCTACATTTATCTTCTGTATATTCCAACAGTTTCTATATCTACATTTATCTTCTGTATATTCCAACAGTTTCTATATCTACTTTTATCTTCTGTATACTCCAACAGTTTTTAGTATCTACATTTATCTTCTGTATATTTCAACAGTTTCTATATCTACATTTATCTTTTGTATATTCCAACAGTTTCTATATCTACATTTATCTTCTGTATATTCCAACAGTTTCTATATCTACATTTATCTTTTGTATATTCCAACAGTTTCTATATCTACATTTATCTTCTGTATATTCCAACAGTTTCTATATCTACATTTATCTTTTGTATATTCCAACAGTTTCTATATCTACATTTATCTTCTGTATATTCCAACAGTTTCTATATCTACATTTATCTTCTGTATATTCCAACAGTTTCTATATCTACATTTATCTTCTGTATATTCCCACAGTCTTTAGTATCTACATTTATCTTCTATATATTCCAACAGTTTCTATATCTACATTTATCTATATATTCCAACAGTTTCTATATCTACTTTTATCTCATAAATATTTAATCAGTTACAAATCTACAATGTCTAACAAGGAAATAGCACTAGAGGCAAAACGGGCACTCTACGACACAATCTCCATCTCAATCTTGTGCCACTAATGTCAGACCTGGACGCTAGACTAAGGAACAATAAGAAAAGTAACCACAACAGAGGTTAAATGTGTTAGCCACATGGCAGGAACCAACCTGAGAGATAAGATAAGAAAGAAGAAATAAGAGGAGACCAAGGTGCCTGACACCAGCAGAGCTGTCAGCGACTCATAGACTGATAGCTTGCACCAGGATAGGTCAATCAGAACCAGTCAGACCCTACTCCGCCTCTTTGTGGTGCCTCTAATAACAAACTAATCAGTTTAGTCTTTCTAAGTGAGTAGGAATTGAGAGGGAAGGCAACCATGTACTCAAAAATTGCATGCTGAAGTCGGATGAGTTGGGTCGAAGTGCGGAAATATCACAGTTCTACTGCAAACCACAACACAGCTTATAAACGCCCACGTAATATCCTTATAAAGGCTAATGACGTAGTGGTGTTTTCATTTAGTCATCGGTTAAACGTAAGTAAGCAAGGACTGAGAAGAAAGGCTAGGATTAATTCCCATCGTAGGAAAGTTCGAATGACAGGAAACAGTCTGAGAGATAAAATCAGAAATGTGTTAGACGAATGATAGGAAACAGTCTGAGAGATAAGATCGGAAATGTGTTAGACGAATGACAGGAAACAGTCTGAGAGATAAAATCAGAAATGTGTTAGACGAATGACAGGAAACAGTCTGAGAGATAAAATCAGAAATGTGTTAGACGAATGATAGGAAACAGTCTGAGAGATAAGATCGGAAATGTGTTAGACGAATGACAGGAAACAGTCTGAGAGATAAAATCAGAAATGTGTTAGACGAATGACAGGAAACAGTCTGAGAGATAAAATCAGAAATGTGTTAGACGAATGATAGGAAACAGTCTGAGAGATAAGATCGGAAATGTGTTAGACGAATGACAGGCAACAGTCTGAGAGATAAGATCGGAAATGTGTTAGACGAATGACAGGAAACAGTCTGAGAGATAAGATCGGAAATGAAGAACTGAGAAAAAAGCTAGGAATAGCCCCCGCCATAGAATATATAAGGACACAACAGATAAGATGGTTTCTGGATACGTGACAAGGCAGAAAGATCACAACACAACGAGCCTTCAGCAAACGTTGTGAGAACACCAGACCCATTGGTCGACCACGAAAAAGATGGATCGATGGAATATTAGAAGCACTAGGAACATAACAGCAGCAGAGGCGAATAGAAGAGCAAAAGACCGCAAATTATATCTCCCCTCGACGCTGAATGGCAGATGAGTGATGAAGGAAGAAAAAGAAGTAGGAAAGTTTGAAACATTCTGCAGTGAAACTTCTGCATTTAATTTGAAATCGATGCATCGAGTAAATTGATAAGCTTATTTACTATAATAGATTCGTAGAAAAAAAAAGAATACAAGGAGAAAAGAAAAAAAAACATAAGATATCCAAAGGGCGCTGCAAAATCCATAGACTGATGGAGGCTACTGCTACTCATCATCATCATCAAGTACCGGGCCTAGTGGCGTAGGTGATCATGCCTCTCCACAACTTTCGATCTCGGCAGCTATTTATCATTTCTGTTGTTGATCTTCTGCCAAGCCATTCTCTTAAGCTGTCTGTTATTTTTTCTCTTTGCTTCCCTCTATCTTCGTCCCTCAATTTTTCCAGTTGTTACAATATATTCCAGTTGTTCTCTTCTCATTACATGGCCAAAAAATGATGATTGTTTCTTCAGAATATTGGAAATTAGCTCTCTTTTTGCTTTGACCTCTCTCAGAACATCTTCATTACTCTTCTTAGCTGTCCATGGTATTCTCAACATTCTTCTGTAAAAACACATTTCTACAGCCTCCAGTGATTTTCTTCTTTGTTGTCCTATTGTCCATGATTCACATCCATATGTTAAGACTGGCTCTACATAACATTTAAGAACTCTTTTTCTTGTTTCTATTGTCAAAAATAGATTGCATAATATCTTCCTCATTTTCTGGAAAACTGCTTTGCCTGAGCCATTCTGCATCTCACCTCTTTTGTACATCTTCCGTCTGAGGTTAACAAAGTTCCCAAATATTTAAATTCATTTACCTGTTTTAATAGTGTTCCACTTATATTTTTAGTCGAACAATTATATACACAAACATATTTCAAAGATCTGATTAAGTGTAATGTAATTGTAAAATTAATTATATTTTGTTTCTGTGGCTGATCATTCCAAGATAACGTTGTTACTGTTCACATGATCTTTGCTGCTATAAAAGATAAAATAAAGAAATGAAGCCAATTGTACTTGAGTATTGACATTGATGACACGTATTTTTTTGTCGTTTCTGGAGATTTCGTTGATGCTGTGGATACAAGTGAGAGAAAATACGTGAGTGTTGACGTCATTTCTAAACACATTTGATGCATGTATATGTTCGGGAAAGGAACGAGTATATGTTCGGGAAAGGAAGTATATGTTCGGGAAAGGAACGAGTATATGTTCGGGAAAGGAACGAGTATATGTTCGGGAAAGGAACGAGTATATGTTCGGGAAAGGAACGAGTATATGTTCGGGAAAGGAACGAGTATATGTTCGGGAAAGGAACGAGTATACGTTCGGGAAAGGAACGAGTATACGTTCGGGAAAGGAACGAGTATATGTTCGGGTAAGGAACGAGTATATGTTCGGGAAAAGGAACGAATCCCTGTTAAAAGAATGAGAAAGTTGAAAAAAGGGAGAACTTGAAAAATAAAAAGAAAGAACATCATCACACCCCATGTGGTGTAGTGGGAATATTGTGCGTGTGCTTATAATTTTCATCATCGGCTTATTTTGTTGTTAATCTGGACATCACAACACCAGGCAGTCTTTCTTCGCCAAGTAAAAAAGTTTCCCGGTTCCCTTGGGTAAACCAAGAAAACGGTATGTCAGGGATATGAACCAGGAAGGTTGTCTGTCAGGGAAATGAACCAGGAATGTTGTCTGTCAGGGAAATGAACCAAGAAGGCTGTCTGTCAGGGAAATGAACCAGGAATGTTGTCTGTCATGGAAATGAACCAGGAAGGTGGTCGGTCTATCTTGGAAATGAACCAGGAAGGTTGTCTGTCTGGGAAATGAACTGGAATGAGGTCTATCAGGGAAATAAACCAAGAAAGTTGTCTCTCAGGCAATTGAAACAGGAAGGTGGTCTGTCTGGGAAATGAACTGGAATGTGGTCTGTCAGGGAAGTAAACCAAGAAGGTTGTCTGTCAGAGAATTGAACCAGGAAGGTTGTCTGTCTAGGAAATGAACCAGGAAGGTGGTTTGTCAGGGAATTGAACTAGGAAGGTTGTATATCAGGGAAATGAACCAGGAAGGTGGTATGTCTGGGAAATGAACCAGGAAGGTTGTCTGTCAGGGGAATGAACCAGGAAGGTTGTCTGTCAGGGGAATGAACCAGGAAGGTTGTCTGTCTGGGGAATGAACCAGGAAGGTTGTCTGTCTGGGAAATGAACCAGGAAGGTTGTCTGTCTGGGAAATGAACTGGAATGTGGTCTGTCAGGGAAGTGAACCAGGAAGGTTGTCTGTCTGGGAAATGAACTGGAATGTGGTCTGTCAGGGAAGTGAACCAGGAAGGTTGTCTATCAGGGGAATGAACCAGGAAGGTTGTCTATCAGGGGAATGAACCAGGAAGGTGGTCTGTCTGGGAAATGAACCAGGAAGGTTGTCTATCAGGGGAATGAACCAGGAAGGTTGTCTGTCAGGGGAATGAACCAGGAAGGTTGTCTGTCTGGGGAATGAACCAGGAAGGTTGTCTGTCTGGGAAATGAACTGGAATCTGGTCTCTCAGGGAATTGAACCAGGAAGGTAGTATGTCTGGGAAATGAACCAGGAAGGTGGTCTGTCTGGGAAATGAACCAGGAAGGTGGTCTGTCAGGGAAGTAAACCAAGAAGGTTGTCTGTCAGAGAATTGAACCAGGAAGGTTGTCTGTCTGGGAAATGAACCAGGAAAGTGGTCAGTCAGGGAATTGAACTAGGAAGGTTGTATATCAGGGAAATGAACCAGGAAGGTGGTCTGTCTGGGAAATGAACCAGGAAGGTTGTCTATCAGGGGAATGAACCAGGAAGGTTGTCTGTCAGGGGAATGAACCAGGAAGGTTGTCTGTCTGGGGAATGAACCAGGAAGGTTGTCTGTCTGGGAAATGAACCAGGAAGGTTGTCTGTCTGGGAAATGAACTGGAATGTGGTCTGTCAGGGAAGTGAACCAGGAAGGTTGTCTATCAGGGGAATGAACCAGGAAGGTTGTCTATCAGGGGAATGAACCAGGAAGGTGGTCTGTCTGGGAAATGAACCAGGAAGGTTGTCTATCAGGGGAATGAACCAGGAAGGTTGTCTGTCAGGGGAATGAACCAGGAAGGTTGTCTGTCTGGGGAATGAACCAGGAAGGTTGTCTGTCTGGGAAATGAACCAGGAAGGTTGTCTGTCTGGGAAATGAACTGGAATGTGGTCTCTCAGGGAATTGAACCAGGAATGTAATCTGTCTGGGAAATGAACCAGGAAGGTGGTCTGTCTGGGAAATGAACCAGGAAGGTGGTCTGTCAGGGAAGTAAACCAAGAAGGTTGTCTGTCAGAGAATTGAACCAGGAAGGTTGTCTGTCTGGGAAATGAACCAGGAAGGTGGTCTGTCAGGGAATTGAACTAGGAAGGTTGTATATCAGGGAAATGAACCAGGAAGGTGGTCTGTCTGGGAAATGAACCAGGAAGGTTGTCTGTCAGGGAAATGAACCAGGAAGGTTGTCTGTCTGGGAAATGAACCAGGAAGGTTGTCTGTCTGTAAAATGAACCAGGAAGGTTGTCTGTCTGGGAAATGAACCAGGAAGGTTGTCTGTCTGGGAAATGAACCAGGAAGGTGGACTGTCAGGAAAATGTTCCTGGAACGTGGACTGTCAGGAAAATGTTCCAGGAAGGTGGTCTGTCAGGGAAATGATTCAGGAAGGTGGTCTGTCATGGCAATGATTCAGGAAGATGGTCTGTCAGGAAAATGATCCAGGAAGGTGGTCTGTCAGGGAAATGATTCAGGAAGGTGGTCTGTCAGGGAAATGATTCAGGAAGATGGTCTGTCAGGTAAATGATCCAGGAAGGTGGTCTGTCAGGGAAATGATTCAGGAAGATGGTCTGTCAGGAAAATGATCCAGGAAGGTGGTCTGTGAGGAAATGATTCAGGGAGGTGGTCTGTCAGGGAAATGATTCAGGAAGATGGTCTGTCAGGTAAATGATCCAGGAAGCTGGTATGTCAGGGAAATGAACCCAGAAGGTTGTCTGCTAGGGAAATGAACAAGGAAGGTTGTCTGCTTGGGAAATGAAGAAAGGAAGGTTGTCTGCTAGGGAAATGAACAAAGAATGTGGTCTGTCAGGGAAATGAACCACGAAGGTGGTCTGCTAGGGAAATGAACAAGGAAGGTCGTCTGCTAGGGAAATGAACAAGAAATGATGGTCTGCCATGGAAATGAACCTGGAAGATGATCTACCAGGGAAATGAATCCAAACTCCTGATTTCAGTAGTTCGACAAACTAATCACTGGTCTGTGAAGTTTTTCGCTGCTGATGCAATTACATTTACAATTAATTCCATTTGAATGCGAGGTTTTGTCTTGCAAAATAACTTTTAAATTATTCTAACGTTACACGTATTTGCATAGACCCAGTCACCGTCAAATGTTGTAACTTGTATTACTGCACGTCGTGAACAATGTTCTTTCCATTAATCCAATCAGTATACAGCAGGCTTCGCTACGAGATATACGTCGTTTCAATCCATGTTGACTGCAGTTTAATTTCCTTCAATTACATAGAACAATTTACTCGAATTTGGAAGTATGGACTCTTAGGCAGCCTGTGGTGTATTATCCATCTTCAGGCATCCCATGTAACTCATCTTTGGTTCTGAACGTAAGGACCTTGTCCCTCCTTCGGAACGCTTCAAAGAGGAGCCGGGATGGTGTAGTGTGTTTTGGGCAAAGCAACATCTCCATATTATTGGCCCAGGCATAGCAAGCAAACATAAATTTCAGCTCCATCCTCGTCAGGACACAGTTGAAGGAAAACACCATCTTTCATACTCGGCGCAAGGAACGCTAGGACCATGTGTCCTTGATTAAATAATAATAACCTCACGAATGTAGAAAACAACGAAAACAGCCCTCATCGAAATGGAGCTGAAGAGACTACATGTTGATATTGCAGCCCTTCAGGAAAGTGAGTACTGGTAAAATCTGTGCTCTACGACACAGAAAGCTGATGACCTGGCCGATTCATGAATAACTTACAACAACATTAAGATTTCTCTAGGCCCAAACATCTCAAGAATTGCTCCCTTAAAAGACGCATAGGGTGAACCTATCAGTGACAAAACTAGACAGCTGGAAAGATGGACCGAACATTACTCAAGTCTATATTCTGACGACCTACCAACAAGCCTGCCCCTAGAAGATGATTAGAGGCCACAGAGATAGGATTTCTCAGAAAAATGTTCAAAGTTCCCTGGACAGCTAAAAAGACCAATGAGGAAGTTCTCAAAGAGGCCAATACAAAAAGGCAGCTCCTAAAAAACATCAGAAAGAAACAATCAACATTTCTCCGGCACATCATGAAAAGAGGAAAGCTGGAATACTTGGTTACAACTGACAAAATAAAAGGAAAGAGAGATCGCGGACGACAAAGAGAGAAACTACTAGATGGATTGGTGTCATGGCATGGAAGGCAGTCAACAACAGAACTTATGCGATGCACTGTAGATAGAAGATTGTGGAATGACATGATCGCCTACGCCAACCGGTACAGCACATGATGATTGCTGTAACTGATATTGTTACACTTGCTATTAAAAATGACTACCACTTAAGTGTAACATTACAATGCTACATTACATTTCCTTATTTAATCACTTATACTCATCCTTGTTGATAGCGCTATTGAATGCTTCAAAATGGCAGTTTGTTTACTCCGGTCTGTCGCCAAGGACGCGCTGATTCATTTAATTTGTGAAAGGCTCACAGTGTATCCGCGTGCTGCAGAGCTATTTATTGGAGTTGGCCAGTTTATAACGTGGGAATGGGTTCTGGGCCGTGCGACTGAGAAAGTGCATGTAAGTCTAGACCAACCACATCATCGACAAAATCATCTATGACGACGGTAAGTGTAAGTATTCAGATGCAGCCCAAATGACAACACCGAAGTAGGAAAACACGACAAGGTAAGCGTGGTGACGTTAAACTGTCGAAGTGTGAGAGGCTAGGCCTAAAGTATGTGCGCGTTACATATTGGAATTGTGGGTCCATAAATCAACGACGGCCCATTCTTGATAAGCTACTATGCGGCGCGATATAATGGTTTTGCAAGAAACTCTTCTTGTTGACAGGACAGTAAGTACTCCTGGATTTCATTGTTTTTTACAATAAACGACACCTTGGGCAGACCATCCTTGTGCGCAACAATATGGTGGCAGCTGAGGTTGATATGTTTGCATTGAACAATGCAGAATTGCAGGTACATGCGGTTAGGGTGCAGACCCCAGTTCATTTCGTGATTGTTAATGTGTATGCTTGTAATGGGAAGGTGAATACACAACAATGGCAGAATCTCTTCGAGTTCGATGAAGAGAACATCATTTTCTGCGGAGACTTTAATGCTAGAGGAAACCAGTGAGGTAACGTCATAACCAACAAGCAGGGAGAAGACCTAGAGAACGCACTGGTGTCGGCCGATTGAGTGTGCTTGAATGATGGAAGGGCAACAAGAATGGCCACTCGAACAGGGGACTCTGATAGTGTCATAGACCTGGCACTGGTGTCTTCCACCTTCGCACCGGTTTGCAGGTGGAGTGCACTGGGGTTCCATGGAAGTGATCACTATCCATGTGTCCTAATTGAGAAAAGCCGAAATAGAAGCCAGAAATGAAAGCTCTACACATTCAACTACGAGAAAACAGACCAGGACGTCATTAGCAAAATCAGACATAGGAAACAGAGCGCCCCTCGTAGGAGGCAGGAGAGATGGACGCAACCACCCTGGTGGAACGTAGAGTCGAGGAAGCTTGGCGGAGCAAGAGACAAACGGCCAAGACATGGCAGAAAGCCAGAAGGAATGGAAGAACACAACCTGAGCTCTTGAAGCGTCTGAAAGTAGATGTCGACCAAAAAATGATGCACTTTAAACTATGCGCTAAGCAGGCTAAAGATGCCAAAGTGTGCTCAGAAAAATCGCTAGCCACATTCTGGCGCCTTCATCAGAGCATGAATGGCACACCACGACACAGAGGCATACCACACTTTCAGAGCACAGGCCGGATATGGCACAAATCTGATGAGAGCAAAGGGAAGGCCCTGCTTTCCCGCTACATTGAGCAGACGGACCAAAGAAATGACGCTGTAAGAATGAGGATACGGGGATCGCTGTCAAAATTGTGCAAGGATGTAGGGCTGGAAGAAGATCTCACAATCACAACAGATACCATTCGCACGACACTTAAAAGGTCACACAACACTGCTCCTGGTCCAGATGATGTTCGGTACGATGACATAGGCGATGACGATTTGACAGAACTGGCCAATGAGTTTAATGCCAGTATTCGGAGTGGCCAGATTAAGGAGGAGTGGCTACACAGCTACTTACTATCACTATCGAAGCCAAACAAGGCCCATTCTCAGATCAGTAGCCTACAGAATCATCACAATGCAGAACACTGTGGGCAAGCTGCTGGAGAAAATAGTTTCCCATGTCCTTACCTGTCACCTTGAACAGAAACGCGTATTTCCACCCACACTCGGAGGTTATAGATATAACAAAGAGACATGGCTCAATGTGGCAGTCTTTGCCTATGACGTCTTCGAAGGCTTCCTCAGACGAGAGGAGACATGTGCTGCTGCTATAGATCTGGAGGATGCATACAACAGGGTACCATTTGAATATCTCATGCACCCCTTCCTCATCAGATGGATCACCGCGGCACTGTTTCAGAGGAAGGTGATACTCAGATGTGGAAGTTGGTCTTCCGAGCCAACATCCATTTCTCCAGGGCTGCCACAAGGCTCACCATTGTCACCAGTTCTATTTAACGTGTACACAATAACGATCACGGAACAACAACTGGATGGGAAGAACTATGACTTTTGTTGATGATATTCTGGTATATCAACAGGGAAGAGACAGACGAACTCGATCGCATTTCTTCCTGGTGTGGGGTTTCAGGTGCCTTGGTTAATCCTAATAAAGTATCAGTTTCATGGTTCTCCCTTAACAATCATATCGTTAATACGACCACACCGGTAGTACGAATGGGAGCTGATGAGGTGGCCAGGGACACGTTGATGACATACCTCGGAGTTAACTTTGATCGCAGCCTGTGTTTTCGGGACCACGTGATAACAAAATCCCGCAAAGGATTAGCCGCCTTGAAGGTCATGGCAGCTGCCAACATCGAGCAGAGGCTACTTACTCTTCTGTTCCAGTGATTAGTCCTCGCACCAATCGAGTATGCCCTGGCAATTCTTACCGTCAGTAACTCAAATTGATAGGCTGGAGAAAATACAAAATGAAGCCATGCGTATTATCCTGGGATGTACGAGGGACACTCCCTGTGTAGCAATGAGGTATCTTCTTGACTTTCCAACTATGGATGCCAGAATCAAGATCTGGAGAGCACAAGCATACCTGAAGATTAGTACAGATACGGAGCACCACGTGCTCAACACAGTGAAAGGTGCCAGGCTAAAATGAGGCAAATCATGGGTGGGCCGAGCAGAAGATGTCATTAAACAGGTCTGTGGGCTTACCAATATCAGCGTTGGTGTGGAGTGGATGAGGCAGGGAGGTAACAGGGATATGAAAGTGACGGGTAATTCAGTAGAATTAGTCAAGGGGAGATAAAGGTTGAGAGTAAAAATAGAGGTGGGGGAAAACTCATGGTCCACGTGATGTGTGGAAAGCCTGAACAAGTCATGAGCCACGAGAACTGTAAGCAATGTGAGAACGAGGGTAGATGTAAAATGAGTTGCGATTGGCGGGAAAAGATGGACTGAGAAAAAGAATAGGTGAGCAGATTCATTTTAAGATAGAGCGATGGTTCAATACGGGCGACTGTGCGTGTTGTACAGCCGATACCGGGAACAGAGAGAGTTGAGTTCGCACATTTCGAGAGCAGGTTAGTTGGTCTGTGGCAGTCGAACTAGTGAGATGTAAATTCCAGGAGAAGTGATAGAATAGGTAGTGTAATGTGACATTATGATAAGGTGGCTGTGGTAGTGCCTCGTAGGCAGTAGTAATTATGAATTAGTCCAACAAGTTACGTTAGCGAGTAGTAAGTCATGAAGAGACATTATTAAGAAGCTAGTAGCTATGACCATTTGAAGAGACTTGTGCTATTGTGAGTTTTCTCACTAATGTTAGGCTTAGTATAAGTCATGAAGAGACGTGTTATTGTGAATTTCCTCACTAATGTTAAGCTTAGTAGAAGTCATGAAGAGACATTATTCAGAAGTTAGTAGCTTCAACCATTTGAAGAGACTTGTGTTATTGTGAGTGTTCTCACGAATATTAGGCTTTGTGTTAGACATGAAGAGACATTGTTAATGTAGTGAGTAGCTACAGCCAATTGCAGAAATTTTGTTAGGTTGTGAGCAACCTCGCCAATTTAAGCTCCCAGCTGGGAAATGAGAACAAGAGAGCGGGCCCAGTGACAGCTCCGTCCAGTCAGGGACAGTACCGTAGATCATAATAGTGTCAGGCTGGTGTAGAAGCATGACAACATTGAATAGGTGGTAGACAGTGCCACGTAGCCAGGAAGTGGCTAGGAGCGAGAACGAATCGCTATGTCACAACTAGATAGAGAGGGCTCTATAAAGAGTATGACACTCCAGGAGACCACGAAGTGGTAGAGGGGAGGCAGACCAATATTGTCATGTAGAGACTAACAAAAGTGCTAGTGCCAGCATTCTGATATTGTAGTGTTCTAGAGAGAGGTAGGAGAAAGATGAGAGGTGATCACCATGCTTTTGGCTATTGTACTTGTGAATTGTATGGGAGGTAGTCCTTGTGTGCAATAAACGTTAGATTGTCTATTCCTAGCGAAGAACGAACGCTTGGATGTCATTAACCAACGGACATAGAAGCGTGGAGTACAACAGAACGATCAACAGGCCAAAAGTGACATCCATGGGCAGAGAGTCAATCGAGGCGACATTCTGGGCAGTAGCTTGCCATACCAGACAGGGGTAACTTTACTGGTCAGCATAACAAGGCAGTTCGACACGTCCATGTGCAAGTTGCTGGTTGAGGCAACTTGAAGGCTCAGATCTTAACGAGCTTTCCGTGTGACAATTTCCAGCTTCAAGTAGAGGGAAGACACAGATCTTAACGAGCTTTCTGCTTACATCTCAACTGTCCAGTGCACGAGGGCTCAGATTCTTAACGAGCCTTTGCAGTGGTCAAATGGAGGCCCAGTACAAGTCAACGAGGGAGGAGTAAACGGCCCGTTACATGGATACCGGTGCCTATGTCATTCAAGGGGACTTTCTCGTGTAATGTCACACTCGACAGGAAAAGTAGGGAACAGAACCCGATCGTGGTTAATGCTGAGGTCAGTGGTCTCATCTGTGATAACACCGATGAGAAAGATGCAGTCATCTATACAGACAACACCAAAGAAGTGCATGGGCATTTACAGCACGCTCGGCAGGCAGAATAGTCAAGGAAAACAGTGGTGCATACATCATGACCACGAGTAGCATGACAATGGCAGTGACTAAGGCATTCAAATGGTTAGAGTCACAAGACTACATCCACGCATGTATACTGAGTGATTTGATGAGCATGATAAAAAAAGTGAAGGCGGGCTCTGTACACATGCAATGGGTAGAGTCGTTGCAGAAATCCAAAATACGTAAGGTCACCTTTGTCTATGTCCCTGGAGATGCAGGAGTACGGGGAAATGAAAGAGCGGACAGGTTGGCTAGCTGTGCTGTCGTCGAGGACGGGCAACCAATGGCAACATCATCAATGCCTCCGATATGTGGGAAGAACACAGGACTTCGACAAACACAGACCCACGTCACTTCTTCGGATGATGGAAATGGGAGTTAAGATGGGCACCGCCAGAAATGAGAAACTTAGTGGCCGTGTAAGAAGACTTATCAACCAACATAGAACTGGAGTTGTCAGTCGCTGGGCACTGAGCACCTATGGACATGTTCGGAGTGCAATGATGATGACCCGCAAATAACTCAATTACATGGAGCTCTACAAAAAGTATTTCCTTTGAACACACAGCTGTGTGGTTACCAAAAGACATAAGATACGGGGGGACTCGATTTCCTTGCTCAAGTTGATCTGGGGGCCTCGGTAGCCGAGTTGGGAAAACCACCTGACTGGACTACCGATGTACGGGCAACCCGTGTTCGATTCCCGCTAGGAGTAGTGAATTCTACTACTGGTTGGAAAAAAACAAATACCGCCACGGTCGACCCAGCCTTTGGCTCGCATCTGAGTTTCAATGCTTGAGGCGACACTATACAGAAATTTCAGAACATTTCTGGATAGGCGGCCGAGCACATATGGGTGGAAACTCGCGTGCTAAGACGCCGGTTCAAGTCTCGTACTTTACCTTTATCTTTATCAAGTTGATCTATGACCTGAAATTTAACCATATGGGCAGTAAGTTACAATGTCTATCAGTACGGCCGCTGTAACTACGTCAATGTTTGGCTACCCCATAGCATTATTTGCTGTTTTCAAAGTCACAGAGAGATGTTTGATATCAGTCAGTAAAAAAAAAGTAAAGTACCCCCCGTCACGCCAAGTGGCATATAGGGAAATATGGTGTTAGTGACCCTATATTTTACAGACCTTCAGCACATGATTTTTGGGGTAATGTGGTCGGTATTACGCCCGTGCTGTTTTACTTTCCCAGAAAAAATCCGGTACCCATTTAAGGCTGGGTGAACCCGGAGCCGTCGGTTGGGATCGAACCCTACCCCTTGTCCGTAGTAGTCCAGTTCACTAACCACTAAGCTATCGCGGCTCCTACTAATTTTAAGGGAATTAGTAAAACCCAGGTGTCCTCGCCAGGGTACGAACCCCGGCTGTTGCCGTGGTAAGCCAACCGCCTATCGATTGCGCTAACCGGACAGATATCAGTCAGTGACAAAGGAAATTCCCATGGTTCCACTTTAAAAAAAAAGGACAAATTTCTTGAAAATTGTTGACAAATTTTGTCTTGACCTTTTAGTAAATTTCCTGAACTTTATTATCTTCCTACA
The DNA here is from genome assembly GCA_032433765.1 of Megaustenia siamemsis. Lineage (NCBI taxonomy): Eukaryota > Metazoa > Mollusca > Gastropoda > Stylommatophora > Ariophantidae > Megaustenia > Megaustenia siamemsis. The sequence goes on from JAVIAB010000101.1 coordinate 14,069,299, forward strand.
GTACTAACATAAATCTGACTCGAAAAATAAAATGTTATTTTTACACATCAAATACTTGGGCACAATGATAACATCAGATGGAAGATGTACCACAGCAATAAAAAGCAGAATGGCTCAGGCCAAAATAGCATTTCAGAAAATGAAAAATATCTTATGTCAATAGAAGTGAGAAAGAGAGTTCATCAGTGCTATATAGAAGCAATTCTGACTTATGGGAGCAAATCATGGACAGTAGACAAACAAATGAAAAGACAATTAGAGGCCACAGAGATGGGATTTCTCAGAAGAATGTTGAAAGTTCCCTGGACAGCTAAAAAGACCAATGAAGAAATTCTCAGAGGCCAACACTAAAAGGGAGCTCCTAAAAAACATCAGAAAGAAACAATCAACATTTTTTGGGCACATCATGAGAAAAGGAAAGTTGGAATACTTGGTTACAACTAGCAAAATAAAGGAAAGAGAGATCGTGGACGACAAAAAAAAAGAAAATATTGGATAGCTTGGTGTCATGGCATGGAAAACAGTCAACAACTGAATTGATACGATACACTGTAGATAGAAGATTGTGGAAGAATATGATTGCCTACCGGTATGGCACATGATGATGATATTTATGAAGCAGAGAAGAACACATAGTCAATTGGTGAAAATGGGTCATGTGAATAAGTATACATAATAATGGCTACCTGAAAGTGATGCTTTATGAAATGTTTCACATTGATGACATGCTAAACAATGGATACATTTCCAATACAAAAGGCAAGCCAATAACTATATATATAACTTTATGAACTTCAAAGACCATTCACACACTCTTAAATATGTTTATTTTCTTTTGCTCCTGTTTTATTTTTCTTGTACAGGAAGACACGGAAAGATATCCCCTGAACTCTGATTCTCATGAGAGGACCAAGATGCAGAAATGGCATGAGAATGGCTATCAACTCACAGCTGACCGTGTTAGAACTGGTAGACAATAGAGGTGATGCCCTTCGGCACAATGCCATATAATAGTATCTGCAGGTATTTTTAGTTCTGCTGTGGTTCCGTACACAGTGTTCCATTTGGAGGGTCTTTGGGGAAATAGTGTTGTTCTGATGTCAGTGAGCTTTGGACATTGAAACAGGTGATGTTCTACAGTTTCTTGTGGGTGATTACAGAGTGGACATACTAGGGTATGGTTTTGTTGTCACTATTAATGTGGTTATTCAGCATAACATGTCCTGTTCTCAGTCTGAAGATGGTGGTTTGGTCTCTTCTTGTTAGGTTGTTGATGTTGTCTTGTGGATTTGGTCTTGCCATATATTTAAAAAGCTCTCTTCCAGTTTTACCTAAGGCTCATTCATTCAGCCACTCCTCTCTACTGTTGGAGTTTATGACTTGTTTGGCTGTGTCTAGTGTGATGGATGTATGTATCTGTGTTTGTCTGGATCCTCTCTTAGCTAATGTATCTGCCTTATCATTTCCTGGTATATTTGAGTGTCCCGGGATACATTGCATTACAAATCTTATGTTTTGTGTTTCAATGAGTTTGTCTGTATCTATGATGTGAAGCTGTGTGAGTTCTGGTTTGTTCATGTTGTTTCCTAGTGCTTGCAGAGCCAATTTGGAATTCATAAATATAACTGTGTTTGTTTTCTTCGATGGTGTGGTATCGAAAATCGTATTTAAATGATAAATTGCTGTTTCTATAGCTGTTATTTCTGCTTCATAATTGTTACAGATTTCAACACGTATATCCACATATTTCTTCTGCTGTTCCATCTGGATAATGTATTAATATTCCATATCCAGCATTTGAAGTAGCGTTAGTGGCTGCACCATCTGTGTATATATGTATCCAATCCTCTGGATAAGTATCTATTGTTTTCCTTGCTGCTAGTGTTACTGATACTGGGTCTGTCCTTTTATCTGTTCTGTCACATATCTCTACATTTATTTCAGGTTTTTTAAAATTCGTACTTGGTGGCATTTCTTTGATGACTTGATATTTGTAGTTGTTTTTCAGGTAGATGGGCGAATTTCTCTTGTATATTTCTAACAAGTTGTAATACTAGCATCTGCTTAATTCTTTGTTTTGGGGTCCATGTATTTACTAATTTTCTGTTAGGGTGGTCCTTCTCCATTCTTTTTTGTCTTTCATAGAGCACCATAGCTGCCTTGCTTCTCCTCAACTCTAAAGGTTCCACATTGCAGTGGATTTCTCAGGCTGCAACTGGAGTGGACCTCATTGCACCACTGATGAGTCGTAATGCATTATTTTGTATCTTATCCAGTGACATGTTAGTTGTTTTGCTGCATGTCATAGGAGCGAGCTATCATGATCCAAAACAGAGCGAACATATCCCAGATAGAGATTTCTAAGTGTTTCTTTGTCTGCTCCCCATAAGGTACTGGAAAGCTTTTTCATTAATTGGAGTCTTTGTGTTGCCTTCTCAGTGAGATTCTCTACGTGTTTCTTCAGGTTCAATTGTCGGTCTAGTTGTATTCCTAAGTATGTAGGGTGCTCCTCTTTTTGAAGACTATTGTGTTGGAGATTGAGTTTGATGTTTGCCTTAACTATTTTGTTACTTTTAGTAAATACTGTATATACTGTTTTCTGTATATTTATTTTCATTTTCCAGGTATTACAGTATTCTTCTAGGTGTCTCAGGTCTTTGTTTAGTTGTGCTTCAGCTGTTCTAATATTTTCATTTGTACTCCACATGACCAGATCATCCGCATAGAGAGCTTTTTTATTTATCAGGGTTTTGGTCAGATCATTTATATATATTAAAAAAAAGGGTACAACTGAGTGGTGATCCCTGTGGTAATCCTTCTTCTAGCCCCTCTTTGTCTGATAAGGATTCATTTAAATTAATTTGTATTGTTCTGTCAACTAGGAAATATTTGACCCATTTGTACAGTTTCCCATGTATTCTGGCATCTGTCATCTTCAATAAAAGCCCCTTATGGCAGACTCTATCATAAGCCTGCTGCAGGGCCACTAGGATGGCTAGAGTATGTTGTCTCTTCTGAAATCCATCTTGGACCTGTTGTATTAACCTGAGGATTTGGTCTTCTATGTTATTGCCTGCCCTGAAACCAGCTTGTTCGTAGCACAGAGTATTAGAGGTTTCCAGATACCAGTATAGTCTGCTATTGACCATACTCTCAGCTATTTTACCTATGCATGATGTTAAGGATAGGGGACGATAGCTTCTGGGGTCATCTGGAGGCTTGTCCTTTTTGAGCAATGGCACTATACAGGCATTTCTCCATGTCTTGGGAATTTTGCTTTCAATCCATGACTTGTTGATCAGTCTGAGTAATGTTTCTTTACCTGACTTGCCGAGATGCTTTATCATCTTATTGTGTATCGTGTCGGGCCCTGTGGATTTTCTACATTTTAATTTTCTTAATGCCTTTCCTAGTTTCCTCATGTTAAAATCTTCTTCAAATATTGCAACATTTGTTGTTGGGGCTCTTTCAATTAATTTTAAATTACGTAGCTGAATTTTATCGCTATCTGTAAGTTTGCTCACTCTGTTGACTGAAGCAAAGTATCTATTAGTAGTATTTATTTTTTTTTTTAACTATATTTTTTTTAGCTATTGATGATATTAAAATTTGATTGGTTTAGGGTTTGGTTCTCTTTTATCACCAGACAAATGTTGCATAAGTCTCCATGCTTTATATCCTTCATGTCGCAGATCAAGTTTATTGCATGTTTCTTGCCATATCTCTTTCTTTGCTGTTTTAGTAACTAGTTTGACCTTAGCACTAGCCTTGTTATAGCTTATTTTAATATTCAAAGTTGGGTTCTGCTCAAGTATCGTTCTGGCTTTCTTTCTTTCTGATACTGCTGTCTCCAGTTCTGTGTTCCAAAATGGTCGATATTGTGTTCTACAACCTTTAGGTATAGTTCGTTCTGCAGTGTTGAGTATTATTTGTGTGAACATCTCGTTTAATTTTTCCACGCTGTTGTCTGTCAGATTATTCAGGAGTTTGTCGGATTTTTCTTGATCTACCTTCCAGTCTTCTTGAAATTCCATCTCATTCTCTGTTTTGTTTGGATTTTTGTTGTTTTTGAGTCTACTAGTGACTATGGGTCTGTGATCACTGCCTATGTCGTCAATAACTTCAATGTGGCAGTAGCTTATGAGATCAGAAGAGCAAATGGTCAAATCGGGTCTACTAAGGGAGATATAGGCTCTATGTAGGAGAGTTGGTGTTGATTCTGCGTCCTGCAAGACAGTAAGATTAGTTTATTGGCAAAGATCTATATATTTTCCTGTGGGATTTGAGTTAGAATATCCCCATTGTGTTGAATGTCCCTTAAAATCTCCAGCCAAGATAGTTCTATGGCAGTTGACTTGATCAAGTTCTGTTATGTTACAATTTGTGCCTGGTGGATTGTAAACATTATAAATATTATATTAGCTGGATGCAAACCAAATTGTGGCTTTCTGAACATCTGTTAGTTCGGTAATATTTAGTGATAGAGCTGATCTAAACCTTACTCCACCTCTCAATGTTGGCCCTGAAAACATTAATTAGTTTAGCCAAGTGAGCAGGGATGAAAGTGGGAAAGCAACCTGTGTTGTAGTTGTTGCTTTCTTCTGCTCTTATTGGATGTGTTGGGCAGACAGGTGCAAATATCACAGCCTTGCTGCAAACCACAACACATCTTTGCTTAATTAATGTCCTTTGTGGGTGGACGATGAAGAAAAGCTGTCATTAGGAAAAGCGGTGTGTGCTTCATACAAACCAAAAGATCTTGTTTAAAGGACATAAGATGTTTCTGTTCTAGAAGACTTTGCACTATTATCATCCACAACTTGAACCTCGTTAATTATAAAAATGATCAAATCAACCCAACACAAGAACAGCTAATTGTTGTTGTAGTCTAAAAAATACAATAACAATGTGTAAATGTAACAAATTGTGTTGTGTTATAGGTTACCATGGCAATGGGATGATGTCATCATGATCAAATAGCATGAGTTTTTCAAATTTTCAGTAAAAATTATTAGAACAATGTACAAATGCACTGACAAATTGTGTTGCTGTGGTGTGTTTTCAACTCATCTAGTGCCAGATAAAAATTAGGTTGGACCAAAGAAAAATGGCTGACAAAAAAATATTCAGTGTGTCTTAAAAGCACTTCAGTTTGATTAATAATGAACATAACATGATGTTTTATACATGAAATAAAATAAGAGTGAACGAATGATTTAATAATGAACATGACATGTTTTATACATGAAATAAAATAAGAGTGAATGAATGATTTAATAATGAACATGACATGATGTTTTATACATGAAATAAAATAAGAGTGAATGAATAATTTGATCTGTAACAGAAAACCTTCTCATTTGTGATAGGCTGCAAAGCAAACTCTGGCACATAAATGGGGTCTCGTGGTACAGCCAGAGCAGACATAACTCGACCTAACTCGTTTGGTTGAAAGGGAGCAAACAACACAGTCTCTAACCTTGGGCACGTACTCAATCAAATGTTTGGCTCCTGTAACTCTCTCCAGATGATTTCCTGGATGTGATTTTCTGTGAGTTTTGGGTGCACTATTAATGACACTTTCAGGAGCTAATTGAGCAGCTTCCAGATTAGCAGCATCTATCAAACTCATCTTGAATTTTCTGAGTGATATTTTTTTGCCCCCATTCGGTGTTTGACATGTTGTGTGTAGAATGTGTGCGTTTACTTGGGCAATCTCGAAGATCCAGTAATAGATCTTCTTCCACAAATTCTTTCTGTCGTGGACATTGCAATCACCAAGCATTTGATTCATGAGGTCATGACTGCGCATTGCCATTTTGTAGTCATGAATCATCTTTGGTTTGGTGACTTGTTTCTTTCCTGTTTGTACAGTTTCCACAGCAGCCTTGGTTGAGACAACAAGATATGGGTTTTTTGCCTTTGTATCTCTCCATGCAACACACAAAATTTCATTACCTTGCATGAACCACTTCATCTCTTGAAGTTGGAGATGCCTCACCTCTGGAGGGAAACCTACCTGGCCTACATTCAGAGTGCCTGTGTAATTGAAACTGTTGGTACGAAGAAAGTTGATAAGAGCTTTGGAGGTGTAAAGTCTGTCAGCAAATATGTGATGCCCAGGACCGAGAACGCTCAAAAGTGTGGCAAATACTTCCTCAGCGTGGGAAGATGTGGAATCTACACCTAGACTGTGTGCTGTCTTCCTTCCAAAAATTTTCAGGTTTACTACATATCCAGTCAGAGAATCGCATAGACCAACTGCTTTGATGGGGGACTTATGATAATTATAAGATTGCTTTCGCTGAAATCTGCCCTCCCACCCAATAACTATTTCATCAACTGACACATTTTCAAAAGGATAAAATGCGGTCTGAAACTTTTTCAGAAGCATTTCAACAAATGGTTCAATTTGAGTTGCGCCTTCTGCATCCAGTTCACATATATGAAACATTGTATAATAGATTGCTTCAAATCGGTTCCTGGACATCATGGTGGAATACCAAGGAGTATACAAATGTGGAATTGTACACCAGTAGTCTTTAACAGTTGACCTTGGATTGAGCCCCATAGCAATTATTACTGATGTAAACTTCAGCCACTCATGCTTCGTAACTGGGGTCCAGGGTGACACACGAGAATGTTTACTCAATTGATTATTCTGCTCTAAATCCTTTGCTGCGTTGTCATTTATGATATTGATCAAGCAGTTTACAGTTTCATCATCAAAAAAGACTTTGAGATAATCCATGGGTGTCTGAAGATGGTACAACTCTGGTTTTACATGAGACTCTCTTTGATGAAAATCAAATGTTTTTGTCTTTCCATCTAACACCTCATCCCATATAATGTCATCATTGTCACTGGTGTGACTACTGTCAATTTTAGCCCTCTTGCCCTTAGACCCATCATTATTGTGTGCTGTTTGCTTTCTTCTGCCCTTATTAGTCGTCCTGAAATCATCACATGAAGATGAGCTATCACTACTAACAATATTGTTAGAACAGCCAATACAACTACAATCGCTATCAGATTCATTACAAGAATCAGAAGAATCATCTAAAACTCTTTGAAATAATAATCTAGCCTGTTCTGTTGTAAATCTTCTTGTGCGAGAATCAGAATGAGAACTTGAGGCTGTGGCCACTTCTGGAATAAAGAATAAAAAATTGACAGCTGAAGAATTTGATACAAAAGCCCTTTACTCATAACAATTTCCATTTCTGGAAACTTAAAATTTTGAAAAAGACAGAAAATGAAACAAATACCTTAGTTATCTCAAAAAGGCAATAAATAACAGATAGACAATGACTCTGTTAATGCAATCAAATGATTCTTAGCTTATACTGGTTACCTTGGCAAAGGGATGATGTTAGCATAATAAAATAACATGTTTTACAATTTCAGTCACAATTATTATCAGTATTAAATTGTTAAACCTAGAACAAAATTCCTGATTTGTAGAGCTAGAAACTAGAAATAAAGAAACAACAGATAAAATAACCAATGTCATGAGACAAACGACAGACAGATTTAGCAACTTGCTCTAGAAACCCAACACAATCTACAACCAATCTTTCAAGGGTGAACAATGAAAGGAAGTTGATGTTGGGTAATCATAGAATAAGATTGGTGATTATTTCGAACAGAAATATGAGCAAACTTGACACACCACACAAGAAACACTCACCATCTTTAATCTGTCTCTTGTCCTGACATAGACCAGGTTGCTCAACAATCTCTAGTTCTGTTGCTTCCTCAGGTAAGCTTTCAACTTTACAGACATGACAACTCCAATCATCAGAATTAAGATTCTCCTCAGATTTCTAAAATAATGAAACATCCGCATGAGCGAGACACTAACAACAAAACAAATAACACCAGGGCTAAAACTTAGAATAGCAAAATGTTACATCTTCTCAATATTCCTATATGGTGCAGAAACATGGACATTAGACAGGAAAACAGAACAGAGAAATGAAGCCTTTGAAATGTGGATATATAGAAGAATAGGTAGAATTGGATGGAAGGAAAAGAAAACAAACAATGAAGTTTGGTTGGTTGCGTTCGCCCGATGACTAAAGTATTCTAGAACGATGACTAAAGTATTCTAGAGTATTATTGTAGACTAGAATATTCCTCTTCATCATCCGCCTTACAAGGACGTGTCTGCGTTGTGTTGTGGTTTGCAGTATAACTGTTATATTTGTGCCTTTTGGCCCAACACATCCGACTTCAGCATGACATTTTTGAGTACCGGGTTGTCTTCCCTCTCGATCCCTGCACGCTTGGCCAGACTAGACAGGTTAGTCTGTTACTGGAGGCACCACGGAGAGGTGGAGCAGGGTCTGGTTGGTTTTGGTTCACTGATCCTGGCGCAAGCCATCAGCTGTGGGTCGCTGACAACTTCCAGCTCTGGTGCTGGTAGGCGCGCCTTCACCTCCACAATGAAGTTTTAAAACTTCTAAAAATGAAAAGAGAACTACTAAGCACAATTCAAACAAGACAAATGCGATTTTTGGGCCATGTTAAAAGACACAAAAGCCTACTGAAAGTAATCCTGGAGGGAAAATACAAGGTAAAAGAGGCAGACCAAGACTAACATGGACGAATAACATCAAAAGATGGACAAACCAAACTATGACAACCTGCACCATCAAAGCAAGAGACAGAGCAGAATGGCGCTCCATGATAGCCAACCTCCGTTGCGGAGATGGCACTCAATGATGATATGAGAGAGATTTCCAAGCAACAAAGCAGCACTAAGAATTGTTATTATAACATTGGCAGTTCTGGCATAAATTTGCTTCAAAAACTATAAAGTAAGAATTTTTACAAATATTAATTCAATTATACATTTTACATCAAGACGGAGGCGAAGGCGCGCCTACCAGCACCAGAGCTGGAAGTTGTCAGCGACCCACAGATGATGGCTTGCACCAGGATTGGTGAACCAGAACCATCCAGACCCTGCTCCACCTCTCCACGGTGCCTCTAGTAACAGACTAGCCTGTCTAGTCTGGCCAAGCGAGTAGGGATCGAAGAGGGAAGACAACCTGGTACTCAAAAATGTTGTACTGAAGTCAGATGTGTTGGGCCGAAAGGTGCAAATATCACAGTTATACTGCAAACTACAAAACAAAGCAGACACACCCACATAACGTCCGTTTAAGGGCGGATGATGAAGAAAAATTCTATAGTCTACTAGAATACTTTAGTCATCGGGCGAACGCAAGCACATCAAAAACCCATTTCTAATAGTAAAACTAGTAGAGAAATAGCAAAAATTAGGTGGTTGCTAAAAGCAATTCTTACCTTAAACTGTTTCTCACATTTTAAGAAATATGCCAGGAATGAGATAGACTAAAGCAGAGAAAGACTCAAGAAGCATCAAAGCTTGTCAAATGATTGGATAGCTAGCACTACTATTGTCAAATAAAGAAATAACTCTAGAGGCAAAACGGACACTGTACAATACAATCTTCATCCCAACGTTGTGCTACCAATGCCAGTCCTGGACCCTAGATGTAAGAACAATAAGAAAAATAACCTCTATTGAGATTAAATGTGTCAGATGAATGACAGGAAACAGTCTGAGAGATAAGATCAGAAATGAAGAACAGAAAAAAGCAAAGAGTAGCCCATGCCATATAATATATAAAGAAACAACAAATAAAATGATTTGGTCACGTGACAAGGTAGAGTGGTCAAAACACAACGAGCCCTTAATAAACGTTGTGAGAACACCAGAACCAAGGGTCGACCATGAAAAAGATGGATTGACGAAATATTAGAAGCGCTAGGAAACAACAGCAGCAGAGATAAACAGAAGAGCAAAAGACCGCAAATTATACCTCATCTCGACGCTGAAGGTCAAATGAGGTAAAAAAGAACACTTTATTGCTAAACTTTGAATAGGTCTCATTTGTACTTCTGATTGATACCATGTGGCATGTACTTTCAAAGTGCATTTTTTTTTTGTATGTATCATTTATGTTCTGATTTTGAAGCCATTACTGATATTGCATACAAATTCAAATTTTATTAACATAAATAAACTGTAAAGGATATTTTTGTGTAATTTCCAGGAGAAATGATGATGACACTTCTAACTATTGAAAAAGATAGGTAAGTTACAATATTTTGAATTTAAAATAAGAAAATTACCTTCCCTTGGACAGGTGAGAGGATCCTGCATTGCCAGGAAAAGGAATGAAAGCTATCAGTGACTCATAGTTGACCACTTGCACCAGGATAATTGAACCAGAACTATCCACAATGACGCACTTGTTCTTTAAAACATCTATCTTAGTTCTATGCAGTCATGACATCATAATCCCCCCCTCCCCGTCAAATCTAACCAGAAGTTTTGTTTTGCCTGCCACTCCCTGATAAAAATCTGTTGGAACTATGTAGTTTATATTAAGATCCACTTACTTCATGGCGTCTAATCTCTGTTATTAATACAGAAATAAAAGCTTGGTATTCATTGTTTTTTTTATAATAAAAATTAAATAATAAATTTGTGATGTGATCTAAAACAACAAAGACAGAAACACAAACACTAGACTGGAGTCAAATATAAATGACTAGTTAAGATTACACCACTGAGAAGAACATTGATCAGAGAGGCAAGAGCAACAGGAATAAGCTCCCTCAATGAGATAGAGTTGCTTGCACAGAACAGAGACAAATGGCGAGATTTGATAAAATATCTTTAGAAAGATTGAGAACTGCTAGAACAAAAATTTAGATAAGAGAAAGAGTTTCTGGGTCTATACCCTATGGGCTGGCTATGGCTCGAAAGGTCAATAGATAGTTAAGATTACCCAGCGGGTCCTGAATGTAGGTTAGAAACACCAGATATCCTAATTTAGTGACCTAGGCTGGCAACAGAAGCGCCTCATTTGCATCATCATAGATTGTCCCATCTAAAGAACATGCCACAAATAATTGTGTTTCAAGAAGCTATAGGTAATACTATAACTTTTTTTTTTTGTTGACTCGATAAAGTTCACAGTCTTCTCTAGGTCTTCGTATTACATCCGCACTTTATTCTATGTCTATATCATTACACCAGGTTTGATGTTAAAGTTCAGCATATTTGTTGCATGACCAAAGGTGTTCTGGAGTTTAGGCCTCTCATCCACAGATAAATGAATGTTATTATAGAAGCAAGCTTCCGAGGCCATAGATTAGTGAATCATTTCATAGGAGGTATATTTACCGCACTTTGAAAAAATCACAAACACTCAACAACAAAATAATAACAATATGGTCAGAAGCAGGATCAAACCCATACTTCTTAGCACAGTGCCTTGCCATGAAAAACCAAATGCTAGAGCACACTGCCAACTCAGCTATCTTAAAAAAAAAAAAACTATCATCGGCAATGTCTTTCACGCAGGTGTACTCATGACTATAGCATAGGGTTACGAGTTGCCATCAATTTTGGCAAATAACTTTTCTACAATCTACTATATTCTATATTGATTGCAGTCTCTCTTGCTACCTTTCTCTTTCCATATTGGTACGATTATTGCCACTTCTGGGGCTTTTTGTTGATACTATGCTGCATTGAATATTCTGTGCAGCCATGTAACTCCTGTTTCTCCTGCTGACATTATTTCTATTGGAATGTTATCTACCTCCATCCCCCCCCTCCCCAACCCATGCTTTATTTATTGGTGCATATTTAATTACTTCTTCGATTTCCTGTTTCAAAATTTGTGACTCTAATTTTTATAAATTTGTGACATAAAATTCTAATTTTTATAATTTTTGTGACATAAAAAATAGAGTATCTCAACGTTATCTTTCAGATCATAAATCAGACAAATACCTTATTTATTTTGTATTTTTCCATTTCTTGCTTGATTGTCCCATTATCAGTCTCATTATTTTCCATGATGTGATGGAAACTTTTCTCCTTTTATCTAAGAGAATAATCAAAGAAAATGGAAAAACTCACTCATTCTAAAATCTTAATCATTATACTATATTTTAAAAACTACACAATCCTAACAGCTTTCAGTATTCATACAACTCTGTAGTAGTTTAATTACTGACAATTTATGATCCTTTGAACATCATCATCATGTTTGTCCTGTTGAAATCTGTCTCTATTCTGAGTGGGTTGACAATTGCTGTAGTCATGTCCAACTTGTCTGTAACAATTTGCATCTACTTTCTTCTTTGTCTACATGGTACCATACCCTCAAAGATATTTCTAGGACCATCATGTTGTTTTACATGTCAAAATATTTTTCTTGATTTATCCAAATTTAAAGTATTGTTATTTAGCAACCGGTTTTCTTAAATATTAAATCGCTGCAGATTAAACAGATAGAATATGTTAAGATAATCTTTTTTTAAAAAATACAAGTGATACTAAATGCACAGTCAAAACCAAAACATCCAATTCATGAGGAAGTACTAAATTAAAAGAGGCACATGAAAAGGAAAAAAATAACAATCTATCTATCTTTTGTTCGCCTGAAGTCTATATCTGCAATATCATTTCCTGTATAAATCTTACAGTCTTTTGTAACTCTTGCAGTGGCCCATATAGTTTTGTCTGTTGTGTTGTATCTATGGGCCAATGATGAAGATACAGACTTTCATTAATGGATGCTTACGCAGAATAAAAGGATGGAAATGGCAGGACAAAATCACTAACATAGAATTATGGAAATGTACCAGGCAAATACCAGTGGATAAGGAGATACAGCGAAGACGATGGCGCTGGATAGGACACACACTGCGGAAGCCAACTGAGAGTATTACACAACAGGCCCTTTTTTGGAATCCCCAGGGGAAAAGACAAAGAGGAAGACCAAGGAATTCTTGGAGAAGACAGATAGATGCAGAGTTGATAATGATCATGATGGTGAAAACATGGAAGGATCTTAAAAGAATGGCAAAAAAACAGATAGACTTGGAAAGTGTTTGTTGAAGACCTTTTACTCCACTGGGAGCTAAAAAGAGAAGACTATAGTTTGTTCAGAAATTCGTGCCCACAGAGTTTATTAATTATCTCGGAAACTGCTTGATTAATTTATGTAATTCTTTTTCGTGAAATCTTATTTTTTCACAAACCTTCAGTCTGATTTTTTGCCCTACTGTCATACATTTAGGAAAGATTTTTATTTATTTGAGGTATATAAAAATATGATTTTCTTGCTTGTCCTAAATTTTAGGATTTTACAATACCCACATTTGTTGTAATTAACTCACCAATTAAAAAGGCAAATTTCATGTGCACACCACACAATCTTAGCACTGTTTCGCACCCTTAACTTGTAATACGTGCGCCACTCCGACTTTTTTTTTCTTTTTTGGTAATTTCATTTCTGGTTTTTTGTTAAATTGGTCCAGAGGCGTACTTTGAAAAAATATTTACTGTTAATGAATATTCATGTATGTGTTATAATTTGTAAGATGTTGTGAAGTGACTACTTGATTTTTAAAACCATGAAGAGTTTAAAGTGTAAATTCATCACTATGCAAAAGGTAACTGTGTTATTGTACGTGCACTTTTGCAAGGAATCTAAAAGGGGTCGGTTATATTACGATATAAAAAAACCAGACAACAAAACACGGGCAGCTCTAAATATAGATAGAATGTCTTTCAATCGATGGATAGGACAGAACTTCTGCAGTGGAGACGGTCAAGCAACGAAGAAAAATAAAAGTTGATGATTTTGACAAAGATGTTAATAAACGTGAAATTTTGAAAATGTTTGAATCGAATCAACTTGTTACACTGCACAAACTTAAAGTTCGACTGCAATTAGAATGTGATAATGAAATCTCAAAAACGACTCTTTGGAAGATCGTAAGAGGCGTTGGTTTCACTTTTCGAAAATCTGCTAGTGGTAGAAATGTTGTTTGTGAAAACCCACACCTGATAGCTGTCCGAAGCAAATATCTGAGGCAGATCCGTGAGTGATGAATGGAAGGCTACGATATAGTATATTTGGATGAAACGTGGACCAATGCTCATCATACATATGAGAAAGAATGGCAATCAGTTGACGAGAAAATAAAATAAGTATTCTTAGCAGCAAAGGACAACGCATTATATTGGTACATGCTGGCAGTAGTCTGAGTAGAGAGAATGGTCTTATGACACACAACTTATTTTTCAATCAAAGTCTACAGACAATAGGGACTACCACACTGAAATGAATGGACGAATTTTCAGAGGCTGGATAGAAAACACTCTACTCCCCATTCTGGATAGACCTTCATGTCTTGTAATGGACAATGTATCATAATGCAGTAGCACTGGAGGACAAAGTTCCTAATTCGTCAAGCACAAAAGATCAAATCATCAAATGGCTTAGAAAGGCAAAATGTTTCCTTTCAAAACACCCAGTTAAAACCAGAGTTGTTGCAACTTGTTAGACAAACTAAGAAGACGAAGTTATATCAAATTGATAAAATAATTCCAAAGTATGGTCACACATCTCTTCGCATCCCACCTTATCATTCGCACCTCAACCAAATAGAACTTGTGTGGGCTAAAGTAAAAGGGCAAGTTGCTGCACAGAACACAATGTTTAAAATTTGTGATGTTAAAGACTTGACGCGTGACGCCCTCTCAACGATAGACATTGAATCTGGAGAAAATGTGACGACCATGTGCTCAGAGAAGAAGAACAATATACTGGCAACGAGATGGATTGCAGTTTGTCCATCCGATAACAGTTGTTAGCCTCTTAGAGACTTCAGACTTGGAATGAATGACCTATATATCATGACATGTGCACAATTTTGTTGATGACACTCTTACTTACTATTAACTGACTATGTGTGTTTGATGTTCTGGTTATTCCGTATATTTTTTAGATGACACGCCTGCTATTTGAATTATTTGGAGAATATATGTATTTGATACTTTGGTCAAAGTTTATCTGTCCTATAGTCCTAAAGTCCCAAACAAATATCAGCAGGGCTGAAACTAAGAATGGCAAAATGTTACGTCTTCTCAACATTCCTGTATACTGTATGGTGCAGAAACATGGACATTAGACAAGTAAACAGAACAGAAAATTGAAGCCTTTGAAATGTGGATTTATAGAAGAATAGGTAGAATTGGATGGAAACAAAAGATAAAAATAAAAAGAGAACTACTAAACACAATTAAGACAAGACAAATGAAATTTTTGGGGCATGTTAAAAGACACAACAGCTTACTAAAAGTAATATTGGAAGGGAAAATACAAGGTAAAAGAGGCAGAGGCAGACCAAGATTAACATGGACGAGTAACATCAAAAGATGGACAAGTCAATCTATCATCTATCATTTCTATGTCGGCCTGCACCATCAAAGCAAGAAACAGAGTAGAACGGCGATCCAAAAATCATCCATGGTAGTCAACCTTCGTTGCGGAGAAGGCACACGATGATGATGATATGATGGTAGTCCTATATTCCTATATATATCTATGACGAAGATTTAAAATCAATCAAATAAAAAATGTTGCCCAATTCAATAATGAAATATTATAATGTAATACGGATACGCCTTTGGCTTGCATTTTGTTAGAAAATTCACATTAATTTACAGTAAAATCTAATGTTGAGGAGAGCACGCGGTTTGATATTTTCCTAAAATATAACAAAATACGATTTATGCAAAATTTACAATTCAGACTACCTTTGAGTTTGAGTTTATACTTAATTAAATGTTAGAAAATCTGAAGGCCGGTCGGTGAAAAAAAAATTAAGATTTAATTAAAAAGATTTACATTCATTATAAACTACATCATTCATATCAAAGTTCCGAGATAATTGATCAACTCTATCACTATGGACACGAATTTGTGAACGAACTATACAATACACTACATTAACTATAGTTCGCTTCAGATTTTTTGCCTCACTTCAAAAAACCACAGCTCAGCAACCATTTGTGCTACAGTGCTGATATTTTGCATGTAACCTACTGAATCTCATAACGTAATAGAAAAAATAAATTCATTGCAAACAAACTGCTGGTTTTTCTTGTGCGCTTGCTTACCAGGAGGATAAAAGTATGATTAAACTTGGGCACATTTGAATCAAAATTTAAGAGTATTTACCCCTTCCATATCACTTCAAGAATGATTTAAACATCTTCATTTGGGAATTTCCTTTATATGTTGGTGGGTAAAGGCACCGGTTTACACTATTGCATTGCAAATGTCAGATTTTTGTCAATATTTGCACATATGTGTAGCAAATTTCTCTTATATTCGGTGCGCAATTCTGGTTTTGCACTTACTGGATTAAAATTGTCAACTTTTTGTATCACGTCATTAGTATAACGTCACCAAAAATACAAAATCAAATTATTTACATAGGCGTGTTTTGTGAGTTGTGCCCTTAACAATGAGTTTAAAGTTGAAATTTGTTACTGAACAAAATATTACAAAGAAATTATATTTATATTTTTGTAGAGAGGCAAAACGAGGGAGTCTATATCACAGCATATCAAATCCTGAAAAGAGAACGATGCACGCGTTAGGTTTAAGTAAACGGTCGTTTCATAGATCAGTGAAAAATGTTCAATGTGAATGTTCAAGGAAAGAAAGAAGTCGAGGAAGAAAACATTTGTTAGACAGTTTTGACAGAGAACTTGTCCGCAGAGAGATTTGTAAAATGTTTGACTTAGGGGAAGAAGTTACCATAAGGAAACTTAAGATTTGGCTTAAAAAGAACACCAGTATTGATGTATCAAAAACTACACTATGGAGAAGTGTGCGGAGTTTAGGCTTCACTTTTAGAAAATATTCTTGTGGAAGAAACATCATTTGCGAGAAACCTCATTTAGTAGCTGCAAGAAGCAAATATTTACGTGAAGTTAGACAAATGCGTAATGAAGATTATGACATTGTGTACTTGGACGAAACATGGATTAATGCCCACCACACAAATGAAAAAGAATGGCAGTCATTAGATGGGACTATTAAAAGGTATGTACCTAGCAGCAAAGGAAAGCGCCTTATAGTGGCACATGCTGGGAGCAAAAATAATGGCCTGGTGGAGAATGCTGAACTTGTTTTTATTGCAAAGTCAACTGATAACCAGGATTATCATTCAGAGATGAACAGTCATATGTTCAGAGATTGGATTAAAGACACTCTTTTGCCTTTATTAGATCGACCATCTTGTTTGATCATGGATAATGCATCTTACCATAACAAAGTGGCACAAGAAGATAAAGTTCCAACATCATCAAGCACTAAAGCTGAAATAAAGACATGGCTGACAAGGGAACAAATACCATTTAACGATATGTATCTCAAGCCTGAATTACTTTCACTTGTAAAACAGATACAACGGCCAAAGATATTTCAAATAGATAAATTAATTGAAGAACATGGTCATAGATGTTTGAGGCTGCCTCCATATCACTCACACCTAAATCCTATTGAATTAGTTTGGGCAAAGATCAAAGGGCAAGTAGCATCCGAAAATAAAACTTTCAAATTATCTGATGTTAAAAAGAGCTTACCAATGTTGCTATTTCAAACATAGACAAAGATTATTGGGCTAGTTGTGAAGACCATGTTATGGTTGAGGAAGATAAGTATTGGAGAAACGATGGTCTGTGGGTTATTCAACCAAAAATGGTAATACGTCTATTAGATTCGGCAGATTCTGAATAAAACTCATTTGTTTGAACTTACTGAAGTGACTTTGTTGGAGTTGGAAACTCTGGATACGGACCACTTCAGGAACTGTTTTTTTAGTGAGTTGACGATGTATTCTGTGTTCTTAAAATAAATAATTTCTATTTGGTGAATGTTCGGCCTATTTTGATTTGATTCAA
Source organism: Megaustenia siamemsis (assembly GCA_032433765.1). Classification (NCBI taxonomy): domain Eukaryota; kingdom Metazoa; phylum Mollusca; class Gastropoda; order Stylommatophora; family Ariophantidae; genus Megaustenia; species Megaustenia siamemsis. The sequence goes on from JAVIAB010000101.1 coordinate 14,087,120, forward strand.
TATTAGTTGTATAATTAAAAGAGCCCAATCCAAATGGGTAGCATGTTGTGAAAAAGTGCAATTGTGGCGGTTTATTCCCCTATACCTATACACCTTCAGGCATGACAGGAACACTTACTTACTTACTCTCTTATTATAAAATGCTATCTTGAGTCTTGAGACCTGAGAGTAGTGAGAGTATCACATATCATAATTTAATCATATAGTTTGTTTCAGATTGTTTGCCTCCCTAATTCCAGTAATATCTCGAAAACCGTCTGATAGAATACCATGATTTTTTGCATGCGACCTTAGATTTTCAATGACGTAACGAATTTATCATTTAAATTATCAATTATCGTATGTGTTACAACCGTTTCCTCAAAGCGGCAACTTCCTTTGATCTCCTTCATATTTGTATTTATTTTGACACAAAAAACAGAATGTACGGTAAATGAAGATCTTTTACACTTTTTAGAGGAAAAGGCGTAACTTTTATTTTTATATAAGGGACATTATTACTTTATTATTACATGATTCTAATAATATTAAATTATATATTGGATTGTGTTTGTTTTGTTGGTTCGGTTCTCTTGAAAAAGTTAAAGTTAAAAGACAAATTAGAATAAATCAAATATACATACCACCACTCAGAAATGTGGAATTTCAAATGATATAAATACGAAATTTATTTCGACACTAATGAATAATAAAAATAAACTGATAGCGCCAGATTATGTCGTGAAATTTGACAAACTACACTTACAGTTACTCAGTTACAGACTAGACGACATCAGACACCAAGAAAATATTATTTGCCGCCACACAGTTCGGGTCAGTATTTGTTTGTACTTCCGGTTCCGGCAGCTACGGTTGACTGGTTGGTTCATCATCATCATTGAGTCCCTTTTCCGCGTAGTTGAAAACTTCTGCTCTTGTGTAAACTACACATTCACATCCCAAGAGTGAATCAGTGAAGGTCACAAAATCATATTCTCTCTGTGGTTTTACTAACTACAGGTCATGTGGCTTCTTGTTGGATTGGAAATGATAACTTACCACCACTGTGTGTCTATATGTTTGGAATTGGAGTCATCAACGATGGCCTAACATCATCAAGTGCTACGACGATCATCATTTTCGGGAGGACGCGAACTTCCGTGGTATATGGTGGATAGGCGGCAGGAACCATTGAGGCTATGTCTGAAAAGTGTTCCTTCTTGCAGTTTCCTCATATTCTAAGTCCGGCTTGTTACAGGAGCTACTGAGTTAAGTGCTCTGTGCACACCGTGAGCTGTGTGTCTCATCCGTTTTGATCCTGTTTCGATATCCCGCTTGTTTACGATGAATGATGATATAGTATGACAGGGAACAGTTGGCTGTGTTCACTTTCTGCGCGGTTTCGCCTTATGTCTTTTGGCGTGTGCTGAGACTGCTACGATGGGGACTACAGTTACCTTTCTTTGTTTGGGAGATGTGTTAGTAATTCTGATGATTCCACTGGCACGGGCGGTTGAGCAATTATGGATTTTAATTCGTTTGCAGTGATACCGAGGCCTTCCATAACCAATAACTAATGTTGGCTATCAGGAAGCGCCATTCCACTCTGTCTCTTGCTTTAATGATGCAGATTGTCATAGGTTGGATTGTCCGTCTTTTGATGTTACTCGTCCATGTTAGTCTTGGTCTGTCTCTTCCTCTTTTACCTTGTATTTTCCCTTCCAATATTACTTTTATTAGGCTGTTGTGTCTTTCAACATGCCCCAAAAATTCCATTTGTTTTGTTTGAATTGTGTTTAGTAGATCTCTTTTCATTTTTAGTTGTTTTAAAACATCATCGTTTGTTTTCTTTTCTTTCCTTCCAATTCTACCTATTCTTTTATAAATCCACATTTCAAAGGCTTACATTTTCTGTTCTACTTTCTTGACTAATGTCCATGTTTCTGCACCATACAGGAATATTGAGAAGATGTAACATTTTGCTATTCTTAGTTTTAGTCCTAGTGTTATTTGTTTTGATTTTAGTATATTTTTTATGGCATTAAAATTACTTTTTGCCATACCTATTATTTTGTTTATTTCAGTTGTACATTTTCCATCACTGGTTATAGTATGCCCCAGGTTGTTGTAGTTCTGAACTGTCTCCAGATGTATTCCTTCAACTTTGATATTTATTTGTAAAAAAAAAAAAAAGGATGTAAAGGGCCGCCGTCATGCCAAGTGGCGTATAGGGAATATGGTGTTAGTGACCATAAATTTTACAGACCTTCGGCACATGATTTTTGGGGTAATGCGGTCGGTGTTACGCCCATGCCGCTTTACTTTCCCAGAAAAAAAATCCGGTACCCATTAAAGGCTGGATGCACCCGGAAGCCGTCGGTTGGGATCGAACCTTACCTCTTGTTCTTTGTAGTCCAGTTCACTAACCACTGAGCTATCGCAGCTCCCATTTATTTGTTGGTCTTGAGAATTTTCTTTGTTTAGGATCATAGTTTTGGTCTTTTTGATATTCATATCTAGTCCATATTTTTTGCTCGTCATGTTTATTACATTAAGTAATTGTTGTAGATCTTTAGGATTTTCTGCTAATAGCACAGAATCATCAGCATATCTTAAATTATTGATTAACTTTCCATTAATTTGTAGGCCTGGCATCTCTGTGATGTTTTTACAGATTTGCTCAGTGCATAGATTGAACACGCTTGGTGATAAAATGCATCCCTGTCTTACTTCTCTTTTTATATCAATGGGTGTAGAGTTCGCTTTTGTATTTTTTATTATTGCTGTTTGCTCCCAATACATATTACATATTAGTCGTATGTCTGTATCGTCCAGATTTATATCTTTTAGGCAGTCTATAAGTTGGTTATGGTGTATTCTATCAAAAGCTTTAGTGTAATCTATGAAGCAGGCATATATTGGTTTGTTTACTTGTATGTATTTTTCAATGAATGTCCTCATGCTAAATATGGCTTCTTTTGTCCCACTGTTTTTTTCTGAATCAAATTGCTGCTCCTCTAATTCAGCATTGATTTTATTCTGAATCCTTTCCTGTATAACTTTTAGTAAAATTTTTATTTTACCTGGCTCATTAGGCTTATTGTTCTAAAATCATTGCATTCAACTGCACCATTCTTTTTAGGTAATGCAAAACTAACTGGTTGGTTGCAGCATAAAAATAAACAAGATAAATCTGAAACAAGTGCAGCGCATCAAATACTTGGGCACAATAATAACATCGGATGGAAGATCCATCACAGAAATAAAAAGAATAGCTCAGGCCAAAATAGCATTTCAGAATTGAAAAACGACTTATGCAACAAATCTATGTCAAAATGTCAATCGTCATACCATATCATCATTGTTCGTAACCAATCTGAATATATAAACACCATTCGGATGAAACACACAGCTCACGGTGCGCACTACTCAGTATCTCAGGCAGCAAGCCGGACTTGGAATATAAGGAAACTACAACAAGGAACGCTTTTCAGACAGTGCCTCAACGGTTCCCAGTTTCCTATCCACCATACTGACCGGAAGTTCTTCTTCATGGAATGAATTCAAGGCTAGTACAGAAATAAGAGAAACGGCAAAGCTTTCAACAATTTTATCGATAATCAAGAGAAGAAGGTGGGCATATGTCGACCATGTCATGATAAGAGACAACAAGAGAATCGCAAACGTTCAAAGCAAGCCCTCAAATGCGAATCAGAGGGTAAAAGAAAAAGAGGTCGACCTGGAGAAACACAAAAAAGAACACTGATGTGAAATTGCAACAACAGCAGGCATCAGCTCCCTCATCGAACACAAGAGTATAGAATTTCTGTCCTATGTGCTGTCTCGTCTCGAAAGGACTATATATATATATATATATATATATATATATATATATATATATATATATATATATATATATATGTACATGCACTTAGTAGGCTTTTGTGTCTTTTAGCATGGCCCGAAAATCGCATTTGTCTTGTTTGAATTGTGTTTAGTTGTTCTCTTTTCATTTTTAGTTGTTTTAAGACTTCATCGTTTGTTTTCTCTTCTTTCTTTCCTTTCCAAAACAATAATCACCTTAGATAAATTCCATAAAATGAAACTTCGCGGAGTATAAAAAAAAAAAAAAACTATCTTTACGACACTTATAGTACCATTGCTGGTGTATGTCGGGGGGGGGGTGTTGGCAACGATAGAGTTAGAGGGGTAAAGGCCGCTTGGTCAAGCAGTCGCCACGACGTGTGCGGTTAAGGCCCCCCCCCCCCCCCCCCCCACCTTTCCCCCCGATAGAAAAAATCCTTTCTGTCTACCGCGGGCTTCGAACACCGTACGTCAGCTTTTTCAGATAACGGAACCGTGGTTTTAGCCGCACGACCTTCGCGGAATATAACTTTGGGAAAACTATGCTTCGCGGATATAAACTTTGTGCTGATTAGCTTCGCAGATATGGACTTTTGTAATATTTTTCTTTGCGGATATGAATTTTAATATTATTTTACAGATGTGGACTTTAGACAAGATTTCAGTAATGCTGAACTTGTATTTAAACAAAGGTTTCGCAACAACTTCAATACAGTAAGTCCATCATTCTCTTTGTGTATTGTTCTGGACCGCTCGTGACAATGAAAATGACGATCAATAGTTCCAACTCAGGAAAGTTAGTGATGAACATATCCAAGGGAAGCTATCTAGAACACATCTGCAACTGAAAATCATTTATCCATATAACGGCTTTAATCATATCAAACACCCGAAACAGATGATTCCCACGTTAAGAAGAGTCTGCCGACTACAACACACCCAAACATATGGATACCTTAATGTGTGAAAATCATTTATCCACATAACGGCTTTAATCATATCAAACACCCGAAACAGATGATTCCCACGTTAAGAAGAGTCTGCCGACTACAACACACCCAAGCATATGGATACCTTAATGTGTTTCTGTGCTAGACATGGTTCATTTCTTGGTATTTTTCCGTGAAGCCATGGTTCATATCTTGATGTGTTTCTGTGCTAGCCATGGCTCATATCTTGGCTTGTGTGTGTGTGTGCTGGCCATGGCTCATATCTTGGTGTGTGTCATGTTAGTCATATCTCATATCTTGGTGTGTCCGTGTTAATCATGTCTCATATCTTTTTATGCGAGTCTGTGTTTAGTCATATCTCATATCTTAGTGTGTACCTGTGTTAGTCACGTGTCATATCTTCGTGTGTGCATGTCTGGGCTAGTGATATCTCATATCTTTGTGTGCATGTTTATGTTAGTCTTATCTCATATTTGTGTGTGTGCATGTCTGTGTATGTCAATATGGTGGATAGGCAGCAGGAACCATTGAAGGCTATGTCTGAAAAGTGTTCCTTGTTGCAGTTTCCTCATATTCCAAGTCCGGCTTGTTGCAGGAGCTACTGAGTTAAGTGCTCTGTGCACACAGTGAGCTGTGTGTTTCATCCGTTTTGATCATGTTCCGATATTCCAATTGTTTACGATGAATGCTGATATCGTATGACAGGGAACAGTTGGCCGTATTCACTTTTTGTGCGGTTTCGCCTTATGTCTTTTGGCGTGTGCTGAGACTGCTATGATGGGGACTACAGCTACCGTTCTTTGTTTGGGAGATTAGTTAGTAATTCGGATGATTCCACTGGCACGGGCGGTTGAGCAATTATGGATTTTTTTTTCGTTTGCAGTGATACCGGGGCCTTCCATAACCAAATAACCAAATAACCCGAAACAGCTAAAAATGTAAATACAAAATCAAACAAGAAACAAAATGGCATACAGCAAGACAGGTAAGATCACACATAAAAATGTATCACACTCATACGCATAGTTTCCTTTTGGTTGCTCCTTCCCTTTTGCATAGCCTTCTCTACTACACATATTTGGGTTCTTTGGTCTACTTACTATGCCATGCTTTTTATAGTTCTTCTCCTCTAGTCCCTTATGAGACACTACGGTTTTCTCCTCTATAATTTTTTTCTGTGCTTCTTACCCCTCATTTATTTTTACTGTACCCCACCCTCAGACATCTCACTCTTACCGTCTTTTTACACCTGTCAGTCTACTATTCGATTCTTTCTCCTTTGTGTTTGCACACTGACCCCTGTGTTAACTCCTCTGGTTCTGTTTACATTTACGCACTTTTTGGCACGATTTTCGACGTTCACGACAGCCGCACTTGGCTACGATTTTATTTTGGATTTTACAGGATAGTTTTATTTATTGTTGTTGTTTTCTTTAACACATTTCGATTGTTTTTGTTTTGGTTGTTTCGTTATCAATTTTGTGTGTGTGTGTTTTTTTTTTGTTCCTGATGAAGGCCTATTGAGCCGAAACGTTGTTTAGTCTGTGTCGTCCACTTGTCACGTAAAGCTTCTTATATACCATTTTTTATTTTTTTATTTTTCCAGGTAAGAAGTGCACAATCAGTTAGCTGATACTGGGGCCAATAGGGTATATAATCGTATACACACATTACTAATGTCCTGAAAGTAACTTAGCACCTATGTGTGAAACTACAAAGATGCATGCCAATTACATCATAAAATATCAAGCACAAAGCCGTGAATATAAAAGACTATATCAGCAACTGATAAACCAATAACACGGTTTGAGAAGATAAACACCAAATGTGAGAACATGTTTTGCTGTTGTTCAAATGTTACCAGTAATAAAGAGAAACCATTTGTGACAAGAAAAGCTAAACTATATTTTGTGAAAAGTAAAGTCAACCCATGAGGCCAAAGTTGTAAGAAATTACAACTCACCTCAAGTCCATCTCATAATGTACGACGTTTCTACACATCCTTCTTCATTAATTGCACTATGATCGGTAAGACGCCGGCTCAAGTCTCGTACTTTACATTTACCTTTACTTTTACTATGATCGGTGTAGTTTGCATTAATCGATCCAACGTTAATTAATAATCACCGGAGCACTTTGATTTAAAAAAAAATATATATTTTCTAAAATTTCGTTTCTGTTACAATCAATGCCTGATATTATACAAAGGGCGGAAACACTTGCACGATGGGGTTTATTCTGATGATCAGATTGACTCCTGCTGCGAAGCTCTGTGCAAAGAGTTTCCTACTACAATAAATGCATTATCGTGATTGTGTTTTGTGCAATATTTCTGTTTGTGATGTTTTTAGAACAATAAAATATAATATATTATGTATAATGTTTATTATTATGATTTGATATATTGTGACTGTCACTTTATATATGATTTGTTATACTCATAACCACTGCATGTTTTCATGCAACAATGGTTTTGAATTTAAACCTTTACAAATAAGCACAATAAAAAGAAATATTAAATGCTATTTTATTTAGAAAATCCTGTTTTTCGAAAATATTTTTGAAAACAGAACAGAAAATCGAAGCCTTTGAAATGTGGATATATAGAACAATAGGTAGAATTGGATGGAAAGAAAAGAAAACAAACGATGAAGTTTTAAAACAACTAAAAATTAAAAGAGAACGACTAAACACAATTAAAACAAGACAAATTAAATGTTTGGGATATGTTAAAAGACACACCGGCTTAATAAAAGTATTATTGAAGGGGAAAATACAATGTAAAAGAGGCAGTGGCAGACCAAAACTAACATGGACGAGTAACATCAAAAGATGGGCAAGTCAACCTATGACAATCTGCACCATCAAAGCAAGAAACAGAGTGGAATGGCGCTCCTTGGTAGCCAACCTTTGATGCGGAGACGGCACTCACTGATGATGATCAAGCCATTTAATTTGTTGAACTGATAACTTGCCGGACTCTAAACCAGAAGATTCGCGGTGTCGAATCCTGGGAGGGTCAATAGTTTTATTTTTTTAATCTATCGGCAATGAAATAAAATCTCGGAGGCGAAGGCGCGCCTCGCAGCAACGGAGCTGGAAGTTGTCAGTGACCCACAGCTGATGGCTTGCGCCAGAATCCGATAATTGTTATCATCTTGCTTGCTTGCGTTCGCCCGATGACTAAAGGAGTACACCTGTTCGTCATCCGCCCTTAAATGGACGTTAAGTGGGCGTGTCTACATTGTGTTGTGGTTTACAGTATAACTGTGATATCTGCGCCTTTCGGCTCAACACATCCGACTTCAGTGCGACATTTTTGAGTACTGGGTTGTCTTCCCGCTTCAATCCATATTCGATTGGCCAGACAAGACATATTAGTCTGTTACTAGATGCACCACGGAGAGGTGGAGCAGGGTCTGTATGGTTCTGATCCACCGATCCTGGCGCAAGCCATCAGCTATGGGGCAGCTAAATTCCACCTCTGGTGCTGTGAGACGCGCCTTCGCCACCACTGTTATCATCTAAGACTGGCACCGTTAGCACAACTTTGGCAGAAATACTATCTTATTATTCATTGTGAATCAATTGTTACATGTTTATTTGTATTTTGTGTTTGTTTTATAGTGACTGTCACTTGTTAGTGACAGTCACTATAAAACCTTACAAGCGACTATAAAACTTTCTCAACATGTCTTGACTTGATACTACAATATTTCCAAGGTATTTGAATTGAGGTGCGCGTGGCCGTGCGGCTAAAACCATGGTTCCGCTGGCTGAAAAGCTGGCGTACTGTGTTCGAAGACCGCGGTAGACAGAAAGGATTTTTTCTATCGAGGGTGAAATAAAAATCCTGAGTCTCACACGTCGTGGCGACTGCTTGATCAAGCGGCCTTTATCCCTCTGGTCCTGATGTGAGCACCACCCCCCACGACATCCACCAACAATGGTACTATGTGTCGTAAAGATAGTAGTGGTAGTAGTATTTGAATTCTTGTGTTATTCTTTACTCTAAATGGTAATCTGCATTTTCACCTCATTTCAGCTTATGACCGCTATCTTTTCTATGCAAATTTTCATCGTATTAAAAAAAAGTCTCATTCTATTCGTTTAGATGTTTTTTTTTTAACAAATAGGAGCTCATTTTAGATATTAAATTGCTGGGTTTTTTTTTTTCTTATTTTCTTGTTTTTTTTTTTTTTTATAGAAGAAAATCCCAACATCCCATTGCATATATGAATATCATGTTAGTGACATTTATTTGTTAACGTCGAGATTTTTTTTTTTTTTCGTTAGCCAGCTTTTTACATCTGACGAAGTGGTTGCCGCAGAGAGAAATCATAAATATAAATCCCAACTGGTGCAACCAGGATTTGAACCCACAACCTCTCTGTCTCAAAGACGGCGTATTGCCTCGAGATCAACCAGTCACCCACATCGAGTTATTTGTTAACATCGAGTTATTTGTTAACATCGAGTTATTTGTTAACATCGAGTTATTTGTTAACTTCGACACATTTTCGTAATATGTTCTGTTTCAGACCAATGTTCTTATTTACATATGTCGTCTCACCTCTAACGCTGGTCAAGGTTCTGGGAACCACACATACAATTTGCCACTATGCAATATATTTACTTGAAAGTGATTTTTTATGTACTAAAATCTTACTGCTGAAACTGTATTGCATGTGATGTTAATGATCAAGCCCTCACGTGGGAAACAGGTAGGAGGAAAGAGGTCGACCCAGAGAGACACTGAGAAGAACATTAATCAGAGAGGCAAAAGCAGCAGAAATCGGCTCCCTCAATGAGATCGAGTTGCTTGCACAAAACAGAGAAAAATTGCGAGATTTGATAAAAGATCTTTGCAAGGATTGAGACTGCTAGAAAGACAATTTAGAAAAAGAAAAAGAGTATCTGTATATACCGATAGGCCGGCCACGGCTCGGAAGGTCAACAGACAGACATACAGGCAGGCAGGCAGACACAGACATACAGGCAGGCAGACAGAGACAAACAGACAGAATGCATCTGTAAATAAACAAAGACATTTCTCTGACATGGAAGCCGTGATAGCTCAGTGGTTAGGGAACTGGACTACAAAGGACAAGAGGTCGGGTTCAATCCCAACCGACGGCTCCGGTTCACCCAGCCTTAAATGGGTACCGGATCTTTTTTCTGGGAAAGCAAAGCGGCACAGGCGTAATACCGATCACATTACCCCCAAAATCATGTGCTGAAGGTCTGTAAAATGTATTGTCACTAACACCATATTCCATATACGCCACTTGGCGTGACGGGGGTACTTTACTTTTTTATTTCTCTGACATATCTCCATCATGAAGTGGTTCAGAGCAGATGTGACACACAATCCAGTCAATGGTAGCAATGTTACCAAGGGGTCACCAAAGCTAGAGAATTTGAAGGGTAGGATCAGACAATGCGAGACACAGTCCTGTTAAAATTTGAAGCACTTTGTTACACAAAACAGAGAAGTGTAACTCTCATTATATTACAGTCACTGTTTGGAGACGATGGTCATATGTTGGACATGTGATGAGAAGAGATAATAACCGAATAGTAAAACAAGCCCTCATGTGGGAAACAACAGGGAAGAGGAAAAGAGGAAGACCCAGAGAGACACTGAGAAAATCATTGATGAGAGAGGCAAGAGCAGTAGGAATCGGCTCCCTCAATGAGATAGAGCTGCTTGCACAGAACAGAGACAAATGGCGAGACTTGATAAAATATCTTTAAAAGAATTGAAAACTGCTAGAACAAAAATTCAGATAAGAGAAGGAGTATCATAGTCTACGCCTTATGGGCTGGCTACGGCTCGAAAGGTCAATAGGAGACTGTTTGGAGATGGCATCAACCTTGAGTTGATCAAAGCTTTCATCTTATTAAGAGTGATATCTAATGGTGATTGGGGGCTGCAATGGCGGTTAGTAAACTGAACTACAACGGACGAGAGGCCGGGTTTAATCCTGACCGACGGTTTTAATTGTTCACCCAGCTTTAAATGGGTACGAAGGCGAGCCTCCCAGCACCAGAGCTGGAAGTTGTCAGCGACTCATAGCTGATGGCTTGCGCCAGGATCGGTGAACCAAAACCATCCAGACCCTGCTCCACCTCTCCGCGGTGCCTCCAGTAACAGACTAACCTGTCTAGTCTGGCCAGGTGAACAGGAATTCGAAGAGGGAAGACAACCCGGTACTCAAAAACGTCATACTGAAGTCGGATGTGTTGGGCCGAAAGGCGCAAATATCACAGTGTTACACTGCAAACTACAACACAACGCAAACACGTCCACTTAACGTCCTTTTAAGTGCGGATGACGAAGAGGAAGTCTACAGTCTACGAATACTCTAGAATACTTTAGTCATCGGGCGAACGCATCCAACCAACCAACCAAATGGGTACAGGATTTTTTCTGGGAAAGTAAAGCGGCACGGGCGTAATATCGACCAGATTACCCCAAAAATCACGTGTCAAAGATCTATACAAATTATAGTCATTAACACCATATTGATGAAGTTCCTTAAAAAACATCAGAAAGAAACAATTGACATTTTTCAGGCACATCATGAGAAGAGGAAAGTTAGAATACTTGGTTACAACTGGCAAAATAAAAGGAAAGAGAGATCACGGACGACAAAGAGAGAAAATACTGGATAGCTTGGTGTTATGGCATGGAAAACAGTCAACAACAGAACTGATATGATGCACTGTAGATAGAAGATTGTGGAAGGACATGATCGCCTACACAAACCGGTATGGCACATGATGATGATGATGATGAACACCATATTCCCTATACGCCACTTGGCGTGACCGGGCTCTTTACTTTTTTTTTTTTTAATGTTGATTGCAGTAGTCATGTACAACTGTAATGAAAGGAATCTATGAAATATAATAGTGACAGGTGTCCCTTGCAGAGAAATGAGAACCCTTTTCGACAGGTATAATACAGAGCCAAAAGGCCAGAGGTGTGGCGCACATGATATCATCATCATCAAGTACCGGACCTGCAGGCGTAGCTGATCATGTCTCTCCACAACTTTCGATCTCGACAGTTATTTATCATTTCTGTTGTTGACCTTCTGCAAAGCCATTCTCTTAAGCTGTCTGGTATCTTTTCTCTTTGCTTCCCTATATATCTTCGTCCCTCAATTTTCTCAGTTGTTACAGTATACTTCAGCTGGTCTCTTCTCATTACATGGCCAAAATATGATGATTGTTTCTTCCTAATATTGGAAATTAGCTCTCTTTTTGCTTTGGCCTCTTTCAGAACGTTTTCACTACTCTTCTTAACTGTCCATGATATTCTCAACATTCTTCTGCAAAACCACATATCTACAGACTCCAGTGATTTTCTTGTCTGTTGTGCTATTGTCCATGATTCACATCCATATGTTAAGACTGGCTCTACATAACATTTAAGAACTCTTTTTCTTGTTTCTGTTGTCAAAAATGGATTGCATAGTATGTTCCTCATTTTTTTGGAAAGCTGCTTTTGCCTGAGCAATTCTGCATCTCACCTCTTTTGTACATCTTCCGTCTGAGGTTAACAAAGTTCCCAAATATTTAAATTCATTTACTTGTTTTAATATTGTTCCACTTGTCTTTATTTTGCACTGAGGTGATGTCTTTTTCTTTGTTGTTACCATTACTTCTGTATTTCTGTTATTAAGGCAAAGTCCTTTATTTTTGCCTTCTTTAGCACATGATAAGAGATGGCAAATAAATGACCCATGAATAGACTCGATTGAGAAGCGAGATTCAAAACTAGTTAGGGTTCAGCATTCATAGAATGCTGATGTGTGGTGAGAACATTAATGCAGGGTTTTTAGAATCAAGGAAACTTTAGTGATGTAGTCAGAAGGAATGAAAGTAGTTTGGAGAGAGAAATAATAAAATGGACAGTTAGTATATATTATTGACTTCCTGTCAATATGATGGATAGGTGGCAGGCACCGTTGAGGTGCTGTCTGAAAAGTGTACTTGTTACATTTTCTTCATATTCCAAGTCTGGCTTGCTGCCAGAGCTACTGAGTTTAGTGCTCTGTGCACACTGTGAGCTGTGTTTTTCAGCCGGATCACGTTTCGATATTCCGATTGCTTATGATGAATGATATCGTATGACAAAGGACAGTTTAGCTGGGTTCACTTTCAGTGCCGCTACACCTTATGTCTTTTGACGTGTGCTGTACAGCTGCTATGATGAGAGCTGCAACTGCCTTTCTTTGTTTGGATCCTTCAATGAGATATGTTAATTAGGATGCTTCCACTGGCACGGGTGGTTGAACAATTATGGATTTTAATTCGTTTGCAGTGATACTGGGGCCTTCAACTAACCACTAGTGTATATTAGATACCCTACTCTGGCAGTTGGGACAAAGCCACTGTAAATAGAATTAGACATATTCCTGAAGTGGAACTAATTAGGGAGACTAGAAGTATCCTAGGTAGTCACATCGGTTGGAGAGCTAATTAATTTTAACAGATGGAAAGGATAATTAACCTGGCAAGAGGTTCATTAACATCTGGTGTGCAGCTGGTGCCTTCAAACTCTAATTTTATAATGTACCTCTGGTATGTCAGTACAGTAAGTTGTGTTCAAGTCATGCATGATCTGTAATGTTGTTGTAAACCATGTGATAATGTGTGTACTCTGAGTATTAAAGAACGGTTAAATTAGGTTCAATACAAGAATACTAATGTTCAACTCCAATGTTAAAAATCAATTCTATTATAAGGCTGTGAAACATGGAGAACAACAAAAATGACAATCACGAAAATAAAGACCTTGATTAATGGATACTTGCACAGAATAAAAGGATGGAAATGGCAGGACAATATCTCTAACAATGAATTATGGAAAAGTACCAGTCAAATACCAGTGGATAAAGAGATACAACGAAGACGATGGCGCTAGATAAGACACACTGCGGAAGCCAACTGAGAGCATTAAATGATAGGCCATTTTTTCGGAATCCCCACAGAAAGAGACAAGGAGGAAGACCAAAATATTCTTGGAGAAGACAGATGACAGCAGAGATGAAGACGATGGGGAAGTCATGGAATGATCTTAAAAGAATGGCAAGAAACAGAACAGCTTGGAAAAGTGTTCATTATGCTCAACAGGGAGTTCAAAGTAAGAAGAAGAAGAGCACAGAAAGTCATTATTATTTAAGAAAACAAGAAAACTATACTTGACTCAATTTGATTTTACTTATTAATGTAGCAGAGAACCTCCACCTTATCTAATTTATACTACATTTTAAAAAACATAAATAACAATAGAAAGTACAGACACTGGAAACAAGTTTCAACACAATTTTATTTATAAATTAACAAAAAGGCAAAACAAATTTCTCAATTTTGTGGTGTCAGTGAAAAAAATACAGCAGAACTTGATAATTATGAGATCCTTGGGACCATCTAAATATTGTTGATATAACCATATCTTGTCAAATTGTGTTAAACAATAGGGGATTTACATTGTAAACTTGTTTGGAAGCAGGAAGAACAAAGAAAAAATAGCTCTCAATCATGTTAAGTGTGGACGAGCTGAGCATTTGTCTACATTAAATGTGATACTTCTTCTCTGCAATAATAATTCCATTCCAGCTTGCGAACCCACTGTTCTAATACTGACCATGTCATTCATGATTTCTTTGTTGTTGGGACATGTTCTTATAATTTAAAAACAATGCAGCTTCTACAATTTTCCTATTGCAAGTAGGGGCAGCTTGTCACCATTCATACTTCTGACATAATGTCACACCAGTTTTTTTTTTAAAAATTCTGCTCATTGTACAAGACTTGACAAACAAAAGTATCAACTCAACAAATCTTAAAAGGGGAAAAAAATACATACAAGAAAGATCATAAATCCTAAGTCTTATCATTATCACTATCAGGTTGCAAGTCCTTTGCACAACATTGCATTCACCACAGCTCTCTGAAAGAATCTGTCTCTAGCCAAGGCACCAATTTCTATTTGTCATGTTTGGGGTCTCTTTCTATCTATCTATTGTCCTTTTGAGCCAAAGATGGCACACAGTAAAAAAATTCTAGACACTTTGTGTTTGACAATTTTTATTACCAAACATCAGACCTTACACATGACTGACATTGTATCTCGCCAGACGTTTCTGTTCTGAGTTTATTGTGTTATTTCATCAGAACACAAGGAGAGGAACTGGGTGATTTAGAGTCAAAGTTTCATTGATTTACCTGCCCCCTCAAAAAAACAAAACAATCAGTGAATCTTTTTAAATGTTGACATAACATTTCTGAGGTTGAACTCCTCCTGTATGTAAACTTTCTCTACGCTAACAAATGAAGCCAGACTTTATAATTTCAGATTTTACGTTTCTAATTTTCTCCACTTCTGTGCGCTTTTATCTTCAGAAAAATAATATGGTAAAATATCTTTTATTTATTGAATACACTGAGTAACATTTACAACAACAACAAATAAAATAAAATGACACATTATCCAAAGCTATGCACCAACCAATGATAAAGAAGATTTAGTTAAAGATGAATTGTATAAATGGTTGCAATGTCAGATGGATGAAAGAAGAGTCAAACATATTTTAATCTTGATGGGAGATCTGAATGCAAAATTAGGATCAGACAACAGAGGTTTTGAAGAGATATGGCTTCAGATCATGATCTTCTGCTCATCATCATCATCGAGTGCCTTCTCCGCAACGAAGGTTGGCTACCATGGATCACCATTCTACTCTGTTTCTTGCTTTGATGGTGCAGGCTGTCATAGATTGACTTGTCCATCTTTTAATGTTACTCGTCCATGTTAGTCTTGGTCTACCTCTGCCTCTTTTACCTTGTAATTTCCCTTCCAATATTACTTTTAGTAGGCTGTTGTGTCTTTTAACATGCCCCAAAAATTTCATTTGTCTTGCCTTAATTGTATTTAGAAGTTCTCTTTTTATTTTCAGTTGTTTTAAAACTTCATCGATTGTTTTCTTTTCATTCCATCCAATTCTGCCTATTCTTCTATAAATCCACATTTCAAAGGCTTCAAGTTTCTGTTCTGTTTTCTTGTCTACTGTCCATGTTTCTGCAACATACAGGAATACCGAGAAGATGTAAAATTTTGCCATTCTTAGTTTCAGCCCTGTTGATATTTGTTTTGTTATTAGTATATTTTTCATGGCATTAAAATTACTTTTTGTCATACCTATTCTTTTGTTTATTTCAATTTTACATTTTCCATCATTTGTTATAGTATGTCCCAGGTAGTTGTAGCTCTGGACTGTCTCCAGATGTATTCCCTCAAATGTGATATTTAATTGTAGGTCTTGCGAATTTTCTTTGTTTATGATCATAGTTTTAGTCTTTTTGATATTCATATCTAGTCCATATTTTTTGCTTGTTATGTTTATCACATTAAGCAATTGTTGTAGGTCTTTAGGATTTTCTGCTAGCCAAACTTAAACTTAAACTGAAATTATATACTACAACACATACGGGTGGACAGTATTTCAATCTAGGATTTCTTTAAGAGCAAGGAATTAAAGATAAATTTGCAGTCACAGTATCAAACAAATACCAAGTCCAACAACTAGATAATACATTTGATTACTGTTCAGCAGTTTTTCTATTACTGAATTATCACTGATTACATAATGAGTAAATATTGCAAAGGTGGCATCAAATAGTACAACAAAAATTACTTGGAAGATGTAGTTTTTGCAGATGATATAGTACTCTTAAGTGACAATATCAACATGATGCAAAATATCACAGACACTTTATCATCCATGGCAGAACAAATAGGATTTGAAATCAACAACAGGGATAAAACAAAAATAATGAAAAACAACAATACTCCAGGGGGCATTGCATACCTCAATCATCAGGCATTTGAAAGAGCAGACCACTACATAAATCTTGGTAGTAATATAGATCAAAAAGATAAAACAAAAAAAGAGACCAGAAGCAGGATAGCAAAAGCTGCAGCAAATTTTAAAAACCTGGATAAAATATGGAAATGAAAAATACTAAGCAAAAAACCAAATTTAGAATATTCAACTCAAACGAACTTAGTTTCCGGTTGTCCAAGATGGCAGTTTGATTTAATTTCAGAATATTGTATGGTCCTTTTCGTCTTGTCAGACGGTCTAGTGGAAGCTATTGTGTAATTTTTTTAGGTTTTGTTTTCGTCGAGCAGCTTCTCTCATGGCTAATTCTACCAACGTTTGGCAAACATACACGGCCACTGAATGAACAGGTTAGGTCCACTGGTCCATAGGGTTTTCCCATCCTTTTTCATGAGTCTTTTCTTTTCTAAGTTTTGCCTTAGTACAATCTCAAATGATGTTATACCATTTCTTATACATGCTTTCCATGATGTGCAATCACTTGCCAGATGTTCCCAGTCATTTTCACAGATGGAGAAGTCATTCAGAGATGATTTACAGACATCTCTATATCATAGAGTGTGGATTATGTAATAATAGTCACAGAAAAGGTGTTTCTAATGGTTATATATATATATATATATATATATATATATATATATATATATATATATATATATATATACATATATATATATATATATTTAAAATGTTGTGTAAAGTGTTCTATTCAAGGAGAGTTGATAACTATTTTAAAAATGTAAACAGCTACAAATTAATAGTTAGATCGTTAAAGATTGCATGTGAGACCTAGCGATCTAACAGGTGGGGAAACATCGCCAAGCTACCCCCAACATATGCTTTTAAGTAAAGCCCTTAACTTATGACTCACGCAGCAGGTCGGTAAGGGATAAACATTTTATGCTCATAGAAAACAGAAAAATGGAGATAGACCACAAATATAAAGTAGCAACCATCAATATATGCGGAATAAAAAACAAAGAAGTTGAACTTATAGAAGAAATGACAAAAAGGAAAATGAAAATACTAGGATTAGCGGGCACCAGAGTAAAAAGACAACAGATAAAGAAAACACACATAAACTACACTATAATATTGTCAGGAGTCGACAACACAGAAAGAGCAACACACGGAGTAGGCTTTACATCGACAACAATGAAAAATTACAGTGAAGAATTTTAGGAGATCTTAAATGAAATTGTTAACAAGATTGATGAAAGTGACAACATGTTAGTGATGGGAGACTTTAATGGAAGGCTTGGGAAATACAACAGCAAGAACAAAAATATCCTTGGACCCTTTGTTGACAAGACAGCTGAAATAAATGAAAATGCAAACAGACTGCTGAAAATATGTAATCAAAATGATTTCTTTATCATCAACACAATCTTCAAACACAGAAAGTCGCAATTGTACTTCTGGTACAAGAGGAATGATACAACATGCAGAAGTCAGATAGATTTTATAATAACAAGAAAACAGAACAAGAAAAGAATAACTGACAGCAGAGCTATCCCTAATATCACAGATGACATGGACCATAAAATGGTTATGATTACAGACAGCCAAAAACAAAGAGAAAATATGAAAACAAACAAAAGAAGCAAAAAGAACAGACAATAAAAATAAAACAATTAAAAGATCAAGAATCAAGAAAGAAACTCCCTAACAAAGTAAGCACAGTAGAAAAAGAGTGGAAGCAGTTTAAGAAAACAGTAATCAACGTCTCAAAAACAGTATGTGGAGTGAAACTAAAGACAAAAGAGGGAAAAAGAGCACCCCATGGTGGAATGAAGCAATCAGAGAAGCAATTAAAGAAAAGATGAAACTGTTTTAAAATTGGGGGGAGAAAAAGAACCCACAAAAATATGCTTTAGTTCGGGAAAAAAGTTACAAATTTGATCAAAGAAACTAAGCAAAAGAATTTTACAGAATTCGGACAAAATATGAGCTGGGACTTCAAGACAAAGACAGCCACAAAAGATTTCTACAAAGCAGTAAAAGTGACAAGAGTGAAAAAGGAAAACTATGATCCTACTGAGCTCATAAATGACAAAGACGGACAGCCAATAAAAAATAACCAACACATGCAACAGAGATGGAAAGAATATTTTGAAGACCTGTTAAATATGGCACCAACTACCAATAACACAAGAAAAACTACACAAAAATACACAAACGCTGAACTCAACATCATGAAAGAAGAAATTGAAGAAATAATCAAATATCTACCAAGAAATAAAACACCTGGGATGGATAACATACCAATAGAAATAAAAGCAGCAGCAGCAGGAGAAACAGGAGTTACTTGGCTCCAGAGAATATTCAACACAGCATGGCACCAACAAAAAGCCCCAGAAGACTGGCAACAGGCAATCATCATAACAATATGGAAAAATAATGGTAGCAAGAGAGAATGCAATCAATATAGAGGTATATTGCTTCTCAGTCATTTAGGAAAGTTATACGCCAAGATCGTAGAAAAAAGGCTGAGACCAATAATAGAACTACAGTTAAGTGATTCTCAGATGGGGTTCTAAAAAAACAGGATGTACTGACACTCTATTCACTTTAAAACAGCTAGCAGAAAAGATGACAGAACACAATCAAAATGTGTACATGTATAAATGCTTTCATTGATCAGGAAAAAACATTCGACAGAGTAAACAGAGAACAACTGTGGGAGATACTAACAACATACGGTGTAAGCCAACATCTAACCAAACTAATTAAAAGTCTTTACATCAACAGCAGCTGCACAGTCAGAACAGCAGCAGGCTACACAGACCACTTCGAAGTTAGATCACATGTACGACAGGGGTGTATAATATCCCCCCCCCCCTTCTGTTTATTATATACATAGACTATATATGCAGGTTAGCCAAACCATCAGAGACAGAGGAGATCAATGAGCTTCTATTCGCAGACGATCAGGCACTAATACATGGAGAAATGGAAGACCTACAAGAACACTTAAATAGATTCAACAGCAGAGGCACAAAATACAACATGAAAATAAAAATCAGCAACATTCAAAAACAGAAACAGAAAATCAGCATAGCCTGAGAGATAAGATCAGAAATGAAGAATTGAGAAAAAAGCTAGGAATAACCCCCGCCTTAGAATACATAAAGAAACAACAGATAAAATGGTTTGGCCACGTGACAAAGCAGAAAGATCAAAACACAACACAACAGGCCTTCAATAAACATTGTGAGAACACCAGACCCAAAGGCCGGCCATGAAAAAGAATTGATGTAATATTATAAACACTAGGAAACATAACAGCAGCAGAGGCAAGCAGAAGAGCAAAAGACCGCAAGTGATATCTTCCGTCGGTGCTGTAAGGCAAATGAGGAAGGAAAGAAGAAGAACTCATACGTATTATCAACATTTACCTAAGCATTCGAAAACTGGAAAACAATAAAAGAGATTGAGAGAAAACTAAACGTATTTGAAGACAAATGCCCAAGAAGGATCATCATCATCATCATCATCATCAAGTACCGGGCCAACAGACGTAGGTGATCATATCTCTCCACAACCTTCGATCTCGGCAGCTATTTATCATAGCTGTTGTTGACCTTCTGCAAAGCCATTCTCTTAAGCTGTCTGTTATTTTTTCTCTTTGCTTCCCTCTATCTCTTCGTCCCTCGATTTTTCCAGTTGTTACAATATATTCAAGTTCTTCTCTTCTCATTACATGGCCAAAAAATGATGATTGTTTCTTCCTAATATCGGAAATTAGCTCTCTTTTTGCTTTGACCTCTCTCAGAACCTCTTCATTACTCTTCTTTGCTGTCCATGGTATTCTCAACATTCTTCTGTAAAACCACATTTCTACAGACTCCAGTGATTTTCTTGTCTGTTGTCCTATTGTCCATGACTCGCATCCATATGTTAAGACTGGCTCTACGTAACATTTAAGAACTCTTTTTCTTGTTTCTATTGTCAAAAACGGATTGCATAGTATTTTCCTCATTTTTTGGAAAGCTGCTTTTACCAGAGCCATTCTGCATCTCACCTCTTTTGTACATCTTCCGTCTGAGGTTAACAAAGTTTCCAAATATTTAAATTCATTTACCTGTTTTAATATTGTTCCACTTGTCTTTATTTTGCACTGAGGTGATGTCTTTTTCTAAGAAACCACAGTCGTAACTTCTTTGTATAATCATGAATAGCCACAACATTAGACATAACAACAACAATGTTAAGGGGGATTCCAATGGAGAACCCTCATTTGGTAGGGAATATCATGTGCTACAGGTGATACCTGATGGTCTAAGAAGGAGACTCTGTGTAAAAACACAATGAATTCAAGACTAATAAAGAGATAAGAGAAATGGTCATGCAACAAACAACTTTATCTACAATTTGGAAGAGAAAATGAATATATGTTGGGCATGTACTGAGAAGAGACAACATGAGATTTCTAGAACAAGCTTTTTTATGGGAAATATCAGGATAGAGAAAAAGCTAGAGAGAGACATTGAAAATAACACTTATAAGAGAAGCAGAGTTGGCAGGCATAGACTCATTAGATAAGATTGAGCATCTCACGCAGAAAAGAGATGGATGGGGAAAAACTCTACAAGCCCTATGAGATGTCTATTGGCATGGGAAAGGATCAAGATTTAGATATACTTGTATGACATACACATAATATTGGCAATTAATATTTTTTTTAAGGTCTATCGAATGTGTTATTTTGTTGTTGCAAATCTAGAGTTATTTTAAACTTTTTACACATATAAAGTTACCTAGCTTACTGTATGGAATCTGATTTTATGTAGTTTCCTTGTTTGATAGCTATCAAATCTTTTACCACAAACATCACATTTGCAAAGTTTCTTTCCTATATGTTTTTGTAAAAGTTTGGACATTTCACTTCTGTCAGCAAATGATCTACCACATAAATCACATTTGTAATACTTTTCTACCATATGTATTCTCTCATGTCATTTCACATAACTTAAGGTAGCAAATGTTTTCCCACAAACACCACACTGGAAAGGTCTCTCTCCTGTATGTGTTCTTTTGTGTGTAATAAGATCCTGACTTATTGGATACCCTTTACCACAAACTTCACATATATGTAGTTTTTCTAATGTATGGGTTCACATATGTATCCTCATATTTGTTTTGAAAGCGAATATCCTGTCACACATATTATATTTGAAAGGATTCTTATCATAATTGTAAGTTTTATAATAATTTTAAGTTTTCTTTTCTGAATGCATTGAATGTGACTTTTTGTGTTTATGAAGGAGTTTGTTAAATTTATATCCTTTACCACAAATATCACACAAGAAAGGTCTCTCCTCTGTATGCACACTTATTTTGTGCTTGCGAAGACAACCACTTGTTTTAAAACCTTTACCACAAACATCACAAATGTAAGGTCTATCTTCTGCATGTACTCTTTTGTGCAAGTAAAGAGAAAGTTCACATTTAAAAACTTTACTACAAACATCACATTTGTATGGCCTCTCATTACTATGACATATTTTGTGCTTTTTAAGTTCACTCATTGTTGGAAACCGTTTAGCACAAGCATCACATTTGTAAGCTTTCTCTCCTTTATGTGTTTTTCTGTGAATTCTAAGTTTAAAAGTATTGACAAACCCCTCTCCACAAGCATCACATTTGAAAGGGTTCTCATCTAACAGGTTAATTATAGGAGCATTCATATGTTTCTTTCTATAAGGTTTCTCTCTATTATGTACTGTTCTTTTATGTCGAAGCAAGCGAGCATTTTCAGCAAATCCTGTCCCACAAATGTCACATTCATAAGGTTGCTCTCCTGTGTGACTTCTATAATGTATATTGAAGGTGCCAATAGAAATGTATTCTTTGTCACAAACATCACATTTGTAAATGGACTCTTTTCTATGACTTCTTTTATGAGCCTCCAAATCAAATTCATGGTAAAATTGTTGACCACAAACATCACATCTATAAGGTTTATCTTGTAATTGTTTACTTATATGTGTATTCACAGTTTTCTTTTTGTACGGTTTCTTTCTTGTACGCACTGTGCTTTTATGACATTTCAAGTTACCATTTTTATAAAATATTTCCCCACAATTATATTTGTCAGGTTTACTTCTTTTATGAATGCCTCTGTGTTCAGTCATTCTGCTGTTGCTAATAAATCCTTTCCCACAGACATCACATTTGTGAGGAGTTTCTCTAGCATGTATTAATATTTGATGTACCCTCAAATCACTATTTCTCTTAAATGTGTTCCCACAAACTTCACATTTATAAAGTTCCTCCCTGTATGTAAAATATAGTGTGACCTCAAGTGCGCCTTTGCAGCAAATTTTTTCCTACAAACATCACATTCATAACACTTTCCTATATGCTTTCCTATATGAGTAAATATATGTGATTTTAAATTGGCAAGAGCAGTGTACTTTTTGCCACAAACATCGCATTTGTAAAGCTCTCCTGTATGTGTTCTTTTATGATCTCTCATTTTATTATTGCGACTATACACTTTATCACAAATATCACATTTGTAACACTTCCTTCCTTTATGCTCAAGCATGTGTAATTCTAAATTTTCAAAAGTGGCATACATTATGCCACAAACATAACATCTGTAGACTTTTGTTTCATGACTTTGTCTGTCATGTTTAGAGTTAACAGATTTAGAAAATGCATTCCCATTGAAATGGTTATGAGCATCAAAAGCTTCCTTTTCACTAGCACCTTTCTCATAGACAAAGAATTCATTTTGTGACAGTTTCTTATAAACTTCACTATCTAAAGCTACCCTCCCATCAACCAGAGAGATCTTAGATATGATGTTTACAACCTTAACCTGACACTTTCTGACTTTCACTGACTCTCTTAATTCATTCACTCCCGGCTCTCTCACTGACTCTCTTAATTCATTCACCCCCTGCTCTCTTACTGACTCTCTTAATTCATTCACTCCCTGCTCTCTCACTGACTCTCTTAATTCATTCACTCCCTGTTCTCTCACTGACTCTCTTAATTCATTCACCCCCTGCTCTCTTACTGACTCTCTTAATTCATTCACTCCCTGCTCTCTCACTGACTCTCTTAATTCATTCACTCCCGGCTCTCTCACTGATGTCAAACACTGATCTATTTCATGGCTAACTATTTTCTCTGCTTTTTTTCCATCAGACTCATAACTTATCTCAAAATCTTCTGTCCATTTTTCTTCTTTCTTGATCTGTTGAATGTTCTCAATCAATTCTGGCAGGTTCTCAGTATATTCTACCTCATCTTCTGTAAATATCCCAATGTTGTTACAACTTTCTGGCAGAACCTCAGAGTTCTCCATTTTGTCTTTAGCATCACAACTGGTAATGGACCTCCAAAGACAATCTACAATTTCTGAAAAACCAAAGCAAAGATTGGAAACAGTTACAAAATCAAAGCATAAATTAATGACTGTGCTAAGGATATGAGACCAAAAGAGAAAGTATAGAATCAATCTAAAATTATATCAAGTGACCATAGATAGGCCTCGGTAGCCTAGTTGGGAAAAACACTCGGCTCTGCTACCAATGCTCGGACAACCTGTGTTCGATTCAACAATTTGAGTTGTACTCGTGGTGTGAAAAAAAAAACCCCGCGGTCGACCCAGCCGCTGACAGAAATAGGTCCCAGGGTAACATTCTGGGAAGGTGTGGAATGCTGCCTCGCTTCATGAGTTTCGATGCTTGAAAGCGACACTATCCAGAAGTCTCCGAACATTTCTGGATAGGCGGTCGAGCACATATGGGTGAAAACTTCCATGCTAAGATGCCGATTAAAGTCCTGTACCTTATCTTTAGATAAGAGAATTTATGAATCGTAGATAATGGCTTGCAATTCCAGACTATACAAATCATCCTCAATTTTAACATAAAATAAAGGGACAAAATATGAGGTAGAACTGGATTAAGATGGAGTGGCAACAACAAGAAGGAAACTTTGCAAGAGAATAAATGACAATGATTGAGGCTGTCAGATTGAGTGTTATGATTACACTACGTCAAGTACCATGAGTGCTGATGTAAGTGATGATGTGTCTCCACAACTTTCCATCTCTACAAAAAATAAAAAAAATGAGCCCTGTCATGCCACGTGATGTATAGGAAATTCTGTGGTGTTGTCCACATTTTTTATGGACTTTATGGCTTTATTTTTGGGGGTAATCTGGTCAGATTTATGCCTGAGCCACTTTTCTTTCCCCGAAATATTTGGTACCCATTTAAGGCTGGTATAACCAGAAAGATGTCATTCAGATCTAGCCCTAGCTCTTGTCCTTAGATGTCCAGCTCACTAACTGCTGAGCTATCATGGCTCCCTTTATCTCTACAGCTGTTTCTGAATTATACAATTGTTTTCTTACCCAACCATGCTCCTAAAATGTCTTGTATCTTTTCTTTCTGCTTCTCTCTATTCCACTGATTATATCTGTTGTCATAGAAGGTGTTTGTCTGTTTCTAGTGGCAGTTGCCTAGTCTGGCTTGGTGGAATAACTTAAAGCAAGTTTTTCATTTCTTATTCATCAGTTTGTAACTCCTTTATGAATTCACAATCAATCACTATCAATATTGTTCACATAAAACTTTGGGACAATTTGTAGCTAAACATTTCATAGCTATATATCTTTTGTATCCTACTTGTTCCATCCAAGTTTCTATGTAAAAATTCTATCAATACATCTCTACCGTCTGCCTGATCTGGAGATGATCTGGCCGTACTCTCGGTAGTACCAAAAAAAAGCACAAAAGAAAACTATGATTCTAAACTTCTGGTTTTGTATTCCCCCATATCACCTCAAGAGGTTTATCTAATTGTCCATTAGCTACCTGTCTTTGTTTCAGAACACTCTTGAACCAATTGTTTATTAACTGATGTATGACAACCAATTGTTTCCCTCCTTGCACACACAATGTGTGGTTGAATCTTGGTGGTCCATAATAACTTTCTTTGTTACTTGGATTCTAGGTCATGGATCTACATTAAACTCCACTCTGGAGATCATCTTGACCTATTGTTCTCAATTCGTTCATTCATTTGCATTCACCCGATGACTAAAGGAACATATCTCTTCATCATCCACCCTTAAAAGGACATTAAGTAGGCATCTCTGCGACATGATGTAGATTGCAGTAAAACTATGATATTTGTGCCTTTCGGCCAACACACCTGACATCAGCACAAATTGTTATTTCAATTGTCAATTGTCTCTGTATTATTTATAACTGACTACTTGTCAAAGTTCACGATGTGCTACCATTCTCAGGAATTCTGTATATTCCTTTTATATGCAGTCTCTCTGTCCTTCAATTTCCTAAGGTCTCATACTGGTACAAGGGTACCCTACTACCTCACAGCCATGTTGGTGTGAGTAAGAATTTTAGTCAAAAACTAGTGGAGTCAACCACAAAATAAAACAGATGGAAGGCAATGGAAAACCACCATAATAAATTCTTTGTATTGTTAAAGGTTGTCATGGCACATTGACTTTATGGAAATACATTGGTGTGGTATAGAGTTGTTAGTCACGCTGTGTGCTTCAAGCAGTGTTTATGACATTAAGTTATTAGCTCTTGGTCTATCCTATAATTCTTTGTAACATTGTTATTCTGAATAGTGGAGGCCACTAGTAATTATCTCTTATATAAGCTAACCAGCCACCTACCAATATAAATTATGATATGACTGACATACTGACTGTAATGATTTACCACTGAAAATAACACTTCTTCTAGACAGTAATGCATGCCTTATTCATTCTAATTCATATATAAGGAATATAAGTGAAGCATTTGAAATAGGGTAAAGTGTCGTCCTAGGACAAGAAGGTTCTGTGTTTGAATCATGTCATAGGCAGTGGGAATTTCTTTCTTCAAGCTTGTGATTTCATCATGGCTTTACTTCCATCTGGTTCCTGGCAGTAATATCTGATGTCTAGCCCTCTTAGATAACAGTGAAAAATGGGAGGTTCTGTGAACACTCTGAACAGGTTAAAGTACCTTTAGCAACAACAAAAAAATGAAAAAAAGAGCAGACACCAAAATGGTTATTAGTAAAAAAAAAGTAACTAAAGTACCCCCATCACGCCAAGTGGCGTATAGGGAAATATGGTGTTAGTGACCCTATATTTTACAGACCTTCAGCACATGATTTTTGGGGTAATGTGGTCGGTATTACGCCCGTGTTGCTTTACTTTCCCAGAAAAAAATCCAGTACCCATTTAAGGCTGGGTGAACCCGGAAGCCATCGGTTGGGATCGAACCCTACCACTTGTCCTTTGTAGTCCAGTTCACTAACACTGAGCTATCGCGGCTCCTAAAAATGGTTATTGCTTTGCAAAATTGTTAAGCAATAAAAAATCTACCCCAAACCGAAGGTGTCTTGGACAGACTGATTATATCACAAAAGACTTGTAAATAGAAGTGAATGTCTGTCACTGATCATATCACAGAAGACTTTTAAATAGAATTGAATGCCTGTCACTGATTATATCACAGAAGACTTTTAAAGAATTGAATGTCTGTCACTGATCATATCACAGAAGACTTTTAAATAGAATTGAATGTCTGTCACTGATCATATCACAGAAGACTTTTAAATAGAATTGAATGCCTGTCACTGATTATATCACAGAAGACTTTTAATAGAATTGAATGTCTGTCACTGATTATATCACACAAGACTTTTAAATAGAATTGAATGTCTGTCACTGATTATATCACACAAGACTTTTAAATAGAATTGAATGCCTGTCACTGATCATATCACAGAAGACTTTTAAATAGAATTGAATGCCTGTCACTGATTATATCACAGAAGACTTTTAATAGAATTGAATGTCTGTCACTGATTATATCACACAAGACTTTTAAATAGAATTGAATGTCTGTCACTGATTATATCACAGAAGACTTTTAAATAGAATTGAATGCCTGTCACAGATCATATCACAGAAGATTTTTAAACAGAAATGAATACCTGTCACTGATTATATCACAGAAGAAGACTTTTAAACAGAAATGAATGCCTGTCACTGATTATATCACAGAAGACTTTTAAACTGAAATGAATGCCTGTCACTGATCATATCACAGAAGACAGACTCACCATTTTTTATTTGTATCTTATCCTCACATAGGCCAGGCTGCTCAACATTACCCACTCCTGTCACTTCCTCAGTGAAGATCTCAACTTTACAGACATGATTGCTGCTATCATCACAGTTAAGATTTTCTTCACATTTCTTAAGATAATGGACAAACAAAAATAAGTGAGAGACATCATTGATTCACATAACTGTATCAAGTACTGTCTAATCTTTCACTCATTAATCAGAAGACAACCAACAGCACAGTTGCTTGTTTTAGTCTCAAAGTAGTGGCATTTTAGATCAAACCTTGCTAATTTTGCTGCATTTAAGGGTGAAAATACCATGAGTCTAGGACAGCATGTTCATTCTTTTTATTAAACTGGTTCAGAACTGTGGCTTCATACATCAGATGATGTACTAGTGTTTTATTAAACTGATTCAAAACTGTGGCATCAAACATCAGATGATGTACTAGTGTTTTATTAAACTGGTTCAGAACTGTGGCTTTATACATCAGATGATGTACTAGTGTTTTATTAAACTGTTTCAAAACTGTGGCATCAAACATCAAATGATGTATTAGTATTTTATTAAACTGATTCAAAACTGTGGCATCAAACATCAAATGATGTATTAGTATTTTGTTAAACTGATTCAAAACTGTGGCATCACACATCAAATGATGTATTAGTATTTTGTTAAACTGATTCAAAACTGTGGCATCAAACATCAAATGATGTACTAGTATTTTGTTAAACTGATTCAAAACTGTGTCATCACACATCAAATGATGTAAAATTTCCAGCTTTATCTTCGCATGAAGAATATTTTAATAAATTAATGCTAATCAGAAGATTTGTATTCTTTTATGAATTTTTATGTTCAAACTTTGAGCACACTCCCCCACAAATATCAATTTGCAGTATATCTCCTGCATGTGTTCTTTTATGAATTATCATTTGGTTACTTCAACTAAATTCTTTACCACAAATATCACATTTGTACATTTCTTTCCTATGTTTTCAGGTTTATATAATTTAAAACAATTAACAAATGTGAGAGCTTCTGGTGTGCATAAATATGTTACATTTTTAACCACAAATATTTAAATAAATTAACATATAATTTTTTCTAATCAATTTTAATGCACATGTAAGTATCACATGCATTATATATGAACACTTCAGATCAGCTGAGCACATATGGATGAAAACTCATGTGCTAAGACGCTGATTCAAGTCTCGTACTTTACCTTTATTCATACTAGTGACAAACATTTGTGACATAATAGAACAATATAAACAAAGGAATGAAAATAATTTGGAGAGAGAAACAATAAAATGGACAGGTAGTATATATTATGGACTTCCTGTCAATATGATGGATATGCGGCAGGAACCGTTGAGGTGCTGTCTTCCTCTCTGATTGCTGTCTGAAAATTGTTCATGTTGCAGTTTCTTTATATTTCAAGTCCGGCTTGCTGCCGGAGCTACTGAGTTCAGTGCTCTGTGTTTTTCAGCCGGATCGTGTTTTGATATTCAGATTGCTTATGATGAATATCGTATGACGAAGGGCAGTTCAGCTGCATTCACTTTCGGTGCCGCTACACCTATGTCTTTTGACGTGTGCTGTACAGCTGCTATGATGGTAACTGCAACTGCCATTCTGTATTTGGATCCTTCAATGAGATATGTTAATTAGGATGCTTCCACTGGCATGGGTGGTTGAACAATTATGGATTTTAATTTGTTTGCAGTGATACTGGGGCCTTCAACTAATCACTAGTGTATATTAGATACCCTACTCTGGCAGTTGGGACAAAGCCACTGTAAATCTAGAAGCCGTTAGACAAGATATTCCTATATGAAGTTCTAGCAGAACAAATAATTCTATCTCATTGAGGAGACTAGAATATGTATTCGATTATTATCTATCACATGTCCAACGTATGACCATCATTACTGAAGATCGATTTGTCAATAGAATTAGACATATTCCTGAAGTGGAACTAATTAGGGAGACTAGAAGTATCCTAGGTAGTCACATCGGTTGGAGACCTAATTAATGTTAACAGATGGAAAGGAGAATTAACATTGAAAGAAGTTCATTAACATCTGGTATGCAGCCAGCGCCTTCAAACTCTAATTTTATAATGTACCTCTGGTATGTCAGTACAGTAAGTTGTGTTCAAGTCATGCATGATCTGTAATGTTGTTGTAAACCATGTGATAATGTGTGTACTCTGAGTATTAAAGACTGGTTAAATACAAGAATAAAAATGTTCAACTCCAACGTTAAAAATCAGTCCTATTATAAGGCTGTGAAACATGGAGAACAACAAAAATGACAATCACGAAAATAAAGACCTTGATTAATGGATACTTGCGCAGAATAAAAGGATGGAAATGGCAGGACAATATCTCTAACAATGAATTATGGAAAAGTACCAGTCAAATACCAGTGGATAAAGAGATACAATGAAGAAGATGGCGCTAGATAAGACACACTGCGGAAGCCAACTGAGAGCATTAAATGACAGGACATTTTTTTTTTTATCCCCACAGAAAGAGACAAGGAGGAAGACCAAAATATTCTTGGAGAAGACAGATGACAGCAGAGATGAAGACAATGGGGAAGTCATGGAATGATCTTAAAAGAATGGCAAGAAACAGAACGGCTTGGAAAGTGTTCATTATGCTCAACAGGGAGTTCAAAGTAAGAAGAAGAAGAGCACAGAAAGTCATACATATTATTTAAGAAAACTATCGCAAAGTGAGAACAGTGATATCTTAGGACCCTTTGGTGATAAAACAGCTGAAATAAACGAAAATGGAAGCAGACTGCTGGATCTATGCAATCAAAATGATTTATTTATCACCAACACATTCTTCAAACACAGAGAGTCACAAGTATACACCGGGTACAAATGGAATGACACAACATGCAGAAGCCAGATAGATTTTATACTAACAAGAAAACAGAACAAGAAAAGAGTAACCGACAGTAGAGCAATCCCAAATATTACAGACGACACGGATCACAAGATGGTTATGATCACACTAAGACAGCCAAAAATAAAGAGAATATACGAAAACAAACAAAAGAAGCGAAAAGAAAAGACAATAAAAATAAAACAATTAAAAGATCAAGAAACAAAGAAAACACTAGAAGAACAACTAACAGAGGAATTCAAGAAACTCCCTAACGAAGTAGGCACAGTAGAAGAAGAGTGGAAACAATTTATAAAGAAACAGTAACCAACATCTTTAACCAGTTTGTTGAACGAAGCTAAGAACAAGAGAGGGGAAAAAGAGCACTCTGTGGTGGAACGAAACAATCAGAGAAGCAATTAAGGAAAAGAAGAAACTTTTTAAAAATTGGAGGGAGAACAAGAACCAAGAAAAATATGCCTTAGTTCGAAAAAGAGTTAAAAGGTTGATCAAAGAAGCTAAGCAAAAAAATTGGACAGAATTCGGACAAAACATGAGCAGGGACTTCAAGACAGCCACAAGAGATTTCTACAAAGCAGTAAAAGCCACAAGAGCGGGAAAAGAAAACCATGATCCTACTGAGCTCATAAATGACAAAGATGGACAGCCAATATCAAATAATCAATGTATGCAACAGAGATGGAAAGAATATTTTGAAGACCTGTTAAACATACCAACTAAAAATAAGACAGCAAAAACCACGCCAGAACTCACAAATACTGAACCCAACATCATGAAAGAGGAAATCAAAGAAGTAATCAAATATGCACCAAGAAATAAAGCGCCGGGGATAGATAACATACCAATAGAAATAATAGCAGCAGCAGGAAAAACAGGAATGCAATGGCAGCAAAAAATATTTAATGCAGCATGGCACCAACAACAAGCCCCAGAAGACTGGCAACAGGCAATCATCATACCAATATGGAAAAAGAAATATAGCAAAAGAGACTGCAATCAATAAAGAGGTATATCTCTTCTCAGCCATGTAGGAAAGCTATACGCCAAAATCTTGGAAAAAAGGTTGAGACCAATAATAGAACTACAGTTAAGCGATTCTCAAATGGGGTTCCGAAAAAAACAGAGGATGCATCGACGCACTATTCACACTAAAACAGCTTGCAGAAAAAACGACAGAACACAATCAAAACTTATACATAGCCTTCATTGACCAGGAAAAAGCATTTGATAGAGTAAACAGAGAACAACTGTGGGAGATACTAACAACATACGGAGTAAGCCAACATCTAACCAACATTATTAAAAGCCTCTACATCAACAGCAGCTGCAGGGTCAGAACAGCAGCATGCTACACAGACCACTTCGAAGTCAGATCAGGCGTAAGACAGGGGTGCGTACTATCCCCCTACTGTTTATTACATACATGGACCATATATGCAAGCTAACCAACCCATCAGAGACAGAGGAGATCAACGAGCTTCTATTTGCAGACGATCAGGCACTAATACATGAAACAATAGAAGACCTACAAGAACACTTAAACAAACTCAACATCTCAGGCACAAAATACAACATGAAAATCAACATCAACAAAACAGAAGTCATGAACGTCGCCAAAAATAAACAGAACATCAACATAACTATAGAAGGCAGACAACTAAAACAAGTAGAGGAATTCAAATACCTAGGAAGTCTAATGACAAACGATAATTCTCAAACGGCAGAGATAGAATCAAAATGCAACAAAGCTTGTCAAATCATCGGACAGTTATCACCACTATTGTCCAACAAGGAAACAACTCTGGGGGCAAAACGAGCACTATACAATACAATCTTCATCCCAACGTTGTGCTACCAAAGCCAGACCTGGACCCTAGATGCAAGAACAATAAGAAAAATAACCTCTACTGAGATGAAATGTGTTTGACGAATGACAGGAAACAGTCTGAGAGATAAGATCAGAAATGAAGAATTGAGAAAAAAGCTAGGAATAGCCCCCGCCATAGAATATATAAGGAAACAACAGATAAAATGGTTTGGCCACGTGACAAGGCAGAAAGAACAAAACACAACACAACGAGCTTTCAACAAACATTGTGAGAACACCAGACCCAAGGGTCGACCATGAAAAAGCTGGGTCGATGGAATATTAGAAGCACTAGGAAACATAACAGCAGCAGAGGCGAACAGAAGAGCAAAAGACCGCAAATTTTATCTCCCCTCGACGCTGAAAGGCAGATGAGGAAGGAAAGAAGAAGAAGAAAACTATACTTGACTCAATTTGATTTTACTTATTAATGTAGCAGAGAACCTCCACCTTATCTAATTTATACTACATTTTAAAAAAACATAAGTAACAATAGAAAGTACAGACACTGGAAACAAGTTTCAACACAATTTTATTTATAAATTAACAAAAAGGCAAAACAAATTTCTCAATTTTGTGGTGTCAGTGAAAAAAATACAGCAGAACTTGATAATTATGAGATCCTTGGGACCATCTAAATATTGTTGATATAACCATATCTTGTCAAATTGTGTTAAACAATAGGGGAATTACATTGTAAACTTGTTTGGAAGCAGGAAGAACAAAGAAAAAATAGCTCTCAATCATGTTAAGTGTGGATGAGCTGAGCATTTGTCTACATTAAATGTGATACTTCTTCCCTGTAATAATAATTCCATTCCAGCTTGCGAACCCACTGTTCTAATACTGACATATTTTAGTTATGTAGGATTATTTTTATTTACTTGCTTATCTGTGTGTGCATGTAATTTGTTTGTTCCTGCTGAAGGCCTCTTGGGCCAAAACGTCGTTCAAATCTGTGTAGTCTACAAATTACGTAAAGCTTTTACCATTTTCTTCTCCATTTTAATACTGACCATGTCATTCATGATTTCTTTGTTGTTGGGACATGTTCTTATAATTTAAAAACAATGCAGCTTCTACAATTTTCCTATTGCAAGCAGGGGCAGCTTGTCACCATTCATGTTGGCAGTGATCAAAATAGAAATTCTGTCTTTTGGAATCTTGTAACTTCTTAACTTCCTTTTCAGCGACTGTATGGTTTGGGACACATTTATAAAAGTGTCTTGTCCACAATGTATATATTCTTTTGTACCAATTGTTTGAGAATTTCATGTAGTTCACTTTGCTTTCATTTATAAGTTGTTTCTTTTGAAACTGACCCCATCTCACAGACTACTTTCATTTCAAATCCACGTTGCACTTTCAATCGGTTAAGCCAGGCCCATATTTAGGTGTGAAGGTGGTGTTATCTAGACTCCACCAGCATTCTTCTCCAAGTATGGAACCTAAAATTGGGATATTCTTGCTCCTATCCTACTGAAACCATGCATGCTCAGTCAACATCCTTTGTAATTGGGTTTCCACATTTTTTTTTCTATTCTTCCCATTATCACCATTTGTAACTGCTGACATAATGTCACATCTGTTTTTTTAAAATTCTGCTCATTGTACAAGACAAACAAAATTATCAACTCAACAAATCTTAAAAGGGGAAAAAAATACATACAAGAAAGATCATAAATCCTAAAAGTCTTATCATTATTACTATCAAGTCCTTTGCAGAACGTTGCATTCACCACAGCTCTCTGAAAGAATCTGTCCCTAGCCAGAGCACCCACTTCTGTTTGTCATGTTTGGGGTCTCTTTCTATCTATCTATTGTCCTTTTGAGCCAAAGATGGCACACAGTAAAAAAATTCTAGACACTTTGTGTTTGACAATTTTTATTACCAAACATCAAACCTTGCACAAGACTGACATTGTATCTCGCCAGACGTTTCTGTTGTGAGTTTATTGTGTTATTTCATCAGAACACAAGGAGAGGAACTGGGTGATTTAGAGTCAAAGTTTCATTGATTTACCCGCCCCCTAAAAAAAAAAACAATCAGTGAATCTTTTTAAATGTTGACATCACATTTCTAAGGTTGCACTCCTCCTGTATGTAAACTTTCTCTACGCTAACAAATGAAGCCAGACTTTAATTTCAGACTTTACGTTTGTAATTTTCTCCACTTCTGTGCGCTTTTATCTCCAGAAAAATAATATGGTAAAATATCTTTTATTTATTGAATACACTGAGTAACATTTAAAACAACAACAACAACAACAACAACAAATAAAATAAAATGACACATTATCCAAAGCTATGCACCAACCAATGATAAAGAAGATTTAGTTAAAGATGAATTGTATAAATGGTTGCAATGTCAGATGGATGGAAGAAGAGCCAAATTTATTTTAATCTTGATGGGAGATCTAAATGCAAAATTAGGATCAGACAAGAGGTTTTGAAAAGATATGGCTTCAGATCATCTTCTTCTGCTAGCCAAACTTAAACTGAAATTATATACTACAACACATAAGGGTGGACAGTATTTCAATGTAGGGTTTCTTAAAGAGCAAGGAATTAAAGATAAATTTGCAGTCTCTGTATCAAACAAATACCAAGTCTAACAACTAGATAATACATTTGATTACTGTTCAGCAATTGGCAAACACACACGGCCACAGAATGAACAAGTTAGGCCCACTGGTCTACAGGGTTTTCCGTCATTTTTCATGAGTCTTTTCTCTTCTAAGTTTTGCCGTAGCACAGTCTCAAATGATGTTATACCATTCTTTATACATGTTCTCCATGATGTGCGATCACTTGCCAGATGTTCCCAGTCATTTTCACAGATGGAGAAGTCATTCAGAGATAATTCACAGACATCTCTATATCGTAGAGTGTGGATTATGTAATAATAGTCACAGAAAAAGTGTTTCTAATGGTTATAGATATCTATCTATCTATTGTCCTTTCGAGCCGAAGACGGCACATAGGGCAGAACCACAATCTCAAAAACAGAAACCTTGCGTGCCAAAACGGCACATATTGCAGAGATCACTGCTTCTAAAATCTATGGTTCTGTTTCCATAACAATACTTTTTACAATGACAGCTTGTCAAGCCATCGATCAACCTCCTTAGTCGCCTCTTACGACATGCCTGGAAGGTCACAGTGTTACTATTCTTTATATATATATATATATATATATTTAAAATGTTGTGTAAAGTGTTCTATTCAAGGAGAGTTGATAAGTATTTTTAAAATGTAACCAGCTACAAATTAATAGTTAGATCATAAAAGATTGCATGTGAGACCTAGTGATCTATCAGGTGGGGGAACATCGCCGAGCTACCCCCAACATGTGCTTTTAAGTAAAGCCCTTAACTTATGACTCACTCAGCAGGTCGGTAAGGGATAAACATTTTATGCTCATAGAAAACAGAAAAATGGAGATAGACCACAAATATAAAGTAGCAACCATCAATATATGCGGAATAAAAAATAAAGAAGTTGAACTTATAGAAGAAATGACAAAAAAGAAAATTAAAATACTAGGATTAGCGGGCACCAGAGTAAAAGGACAACAGATAAAGAAAACACACATGAACTACACTATAATATTCTCAGGAGATGACAACACAGAAAGAGCAACACATGGAGTAGGCTTTATCATCAACAACAATGAAAAAAGATAGTGAAGAATTCTGGGAGATCCTAAATGAAATACAACAGCAAGAACAAAAATATCCTTGGACCCTTTGGTGACAAGACAGCTGAAATAAATGAAAATGGAAGCAGACTGCTGAAAATATGTAATCAAAATGATTTGTTTATCATCAACACAATCTTCAAACACAGAAAGTCGCAATTGTACTTCTGGTACAAGTGGAATGATACAATATGCAGAAGTCAGATAGATTTTATACTAACAAGAAAACAGAACGAGAAAAGAGTAACCAACAGCAGACAATAAAAATAAAACAATTAAAAGATCAAGGATCAAGAAAAAGTCTAGAAGAAAAACTACCAGAGGAATTCAAGAAAGAAATTCCCTAACAAAGTAAAAGTAAAGTAAAGTAAAGTACCCCCGTCACGCCAAGTGGCGTATAGGGAAATATGGTGTTAGTGACCCTATATTTTACAGACCTTCAGCACATGATTTTTGGGGTAATGTGGTCAGTATTATGCCCGTGCTGTTTTACTTTCCCAGAAAAAAATCTGGTACCCATTTAAGGCTGGGTGAACCCGGAAGCCGTCGGTTTGGATCGAACCCTACCCCTTGTCCTTTGTAGTCCAGTTCACTAACCACTGAACTATCGCGGCTCCCCTAACAAAGTAAGCATAGTAGAAAAAGAGTGGAAGCAGTTTAAGAAAACAGTAATCAACATCTCAAAAACAGTATGTGGAACGAAACTAAAGACAAAAGAAGGTAAAAGAGCACCCCATGGTGGAATGAAGCAATCAGAGAAGCAATTAAAGAAAAGATTAAACTGTTTTAAAATTGGGGGGAGAAAAAGAGCCCACAAAAATATGCCATAGTTGGGAAAAAAGTTAAAAATTTGATCAAAGAAGCTAAGCAAAAGAATTTGACAGAATTCGGACAAAATATGAGCAGGGACTTCAAGACAGCCACAAGAGATTTCTACAAAGTAGTAAAAGTCACAAGAGCGAGAAAAGAAAACCATGATCCTACTGAGCTCATAAATGACAAAGACAGACAGCCATTAAAAAATAACCAACATATGCAACAGAGATGGAAAGAATATTTTGAAGACCTGTTAAATATGGCACCAACTACCAATAACACAAGAAAAACTACGCAAAAATACACAAACGCTGAACTCAACATCATGAAAGAAGAAATTGAAGAAGTAAACAAATATGCACCAAGAAATAAAGCACTGGGGATGGATAACATACAAATAGAAATAAAAGCAGCAGCAGGAGAAACAGGAGTTACTTGGCTCCAGAAAATATTCAACACAACTTGGCACCAACAAAAAGCCCCAGAAGACTGGCAACAGGCAATCATCATAACAATATGGAAAAATAATGGTAGCAAGAGAGAATGCAATCAATATAGAGGTATATTGCTTCTCAGTCATTTAGGAAAGTTATACGCCAAGATCGTAGAAAAAAGGCTGAGACCAATAATAGAACTACAGTTAAGTGATTCTCAGATGGGGTTCTAAAAAAACAGGATGTCCTGACATTCTATTCACTTTAAAACAGCTAGCAGAAAAGATGACAGAACACAATCAAAATGTGTACATGTATAAATGCTTTCATTGATCAGGAAAAAAACATTCGACAGAGTAAACAGAGAACAACTGTGGGAGATACTAACAACATACAGAGTAAGCCAACATCTAACCAAACTAATTAAAAGTCAATACATCAACAGCAGCTGCACAGTCAGAACAGAAGCAGGCTGCACAGACCACTTTGAAGTTAGATCAGGTGTAAGACAGGGGTGCATAATATCCCCCCCTTCTGTTTATTATATACATGGACCATATATGCAAGTTAGCCAAACCGTGAGAGACAGAGGAGATCAATGAACTTATATTTGAAGATGATCAGGCACTAATATATGGAGAAATGGATGACCTACAAGAGCATTTAAATAGATTCAACAGCAGAGGCACAAAATACAGCATGAAAATTAACATCAACAAATCAGAAGTCATGAATATCGAAAAAGAGAAACAGAAAATCAGCATAGACAGCAGACAACTAAAACAAGTAGAGGAATTTAAATACCTAGGAAGTCTAGTGACAAACCACAGTTCTCAAACAGCAGAAATATATTCAAGATGTAACAATGCTTGTTAAATCATTGGCCAGCTATCACCACTATTGTCCAACAAGGAAATAACTCTAGCGGCAAAACAGGCACTCTACAACGCAATCTTCATCCCAACATTGTACTACCAATGGCAGTCCTGGACTCTTGATGCAAGAACAATAAGAAAAATAACCTCTACTTAGATGAAATGTGTTAGACGAATGACAGGAAACAGTCTGAGAGATAAGATCAGAAATGAAGAATTGAGAAAAAAGCTAGGAATAACCCCCAACATAGAATACATAAAGAAACAACAGATAAAATGGTTTGGCCACGTGACAAAGCAGAAAGATCAAAACACAACACAACGAACCTTCAATAAATGTTGTGAGAACACCAGACCCAAAGGCCGGCCATGAAAAAGGATTGACGTAATATTATAAACACTAGGAAACATAACAGCAGCAGAGGCAAACAGAAGAGCAAAAGACCGCCGCAAGTGATATCTTCCATCGGCGCTGTAAGGCAAATGAGGAAGGAAAGAAGAAGAACTCATACGTATTATCAACATTTACCTAAGCATGCGAAAACTGGAAAACAACAAAAGGGATTGAGAGAAAACTAAGCGCATTTGAAGACAAATGCCAAAGAAGGATACTCTGTAAAAACACAATGAATTCCAGACTAATAAAGAGATAAGAGAAATGGTCACGCAACCAACAGCTTTATCTACAATTTGGAAGACAAAATGGATATATGTTGGGCATGTACTGAGAAAAGACAACATGAGATTTCTAAAACAAGCTCTTTTATGGGAAACATCAGGAAACAGAAAAAGAGCTAGAGAGAGACATTGAAAATAACACTTATTTTTTTCTTGGTTCGCCAACTTTTATCTCTGACGAAGTCTCTAGAGTCCATAGGAACTGAGTTTTGCGTGTTATTCCATTTTTCCCTAGCAGCCGTGTGCACAGGGGTCCCTCGCCGCACAGGTAGATAACTCCGACTTTGGAGGTACGCATATTTTTACCGTTGATGAATAATTGACATTTCAAGCCGGACCTCACAGCTGAGACCAGGGGTGGTTGCTGCAGAGAGAAATCATAAATAAAAATCCCAACTGGTGCAGCTGGGATTTGAACCCACAACCTCTCTGTCTTGAGGCCGGTCTTAAAACACTTGTAACAAATGCAAAGTTGGCAGGCATAGACTCATTAGATAAGGTTGAACATCTCACCCAGAAAAGAGATGGATGGGAAAAAACACTACAAGCCTATGAGATGTCTATTGGCATGGGAAAGGATCAAGATTTAGATATACTTGTATGACATACACATAATATTGGCAATTAATATTTTTTTTAAGGTCTATCGAATTTGTAAACATAAGGTTGTGATTGTTCATGATAAGAAGCAATCAACATTTTTCGGGCACATCATGAGAAGAGGAAAGTTGTTTTATTATTGGTTACAATTGGCAAAATAAAAGGAAAGAGAGATCGTGGACGACAAAGAGAGAAAATACTGGATAGCTTGGTGTCATGGCATGGAAAACAGTCAACAACATAACTGATATGATGCACTGTAGATAGAAGATTGTGGAGGGACATGATCACCTATGCCAACTGGTAAGGCACATGATGATGATGATGATGATCGAATGTGTTATTTTGTTGTTGCAAATCTAGAGTTATTTTAAACTTTTTACACATATAAAGTTACCTAGTTTACTGTATGGAATCTGATTTTATGTAGTTTCCTTGTTTGATAGCTATCAAATCTTTTAAAACAAACATCACATTTGCAAAGTTTCTTTCCTATATGTTTTCGTAAATGTTTGGACATTTCACTTCTGTCGGCAAATGCTCTACCACATAAATCACATTTGTAATACTTTTCTACCATATGTATTCTCTCATGTCGTTTCACATAATTTAAGGCAGCAAATGTTTTCCCACAAACACCACACTGGAAAGGTCTCTCTCCTGTATGTGTTCTTTTGTGTGTAATAAGAGCACGACTTAATGGATACCCTATACCACAAACTTCACATATATGTCGTCTTTCTATTGTATGGGTTCTCATATGTATCCTCATATTTGTTTCCAAAGCAAATCTTCTGCCACACACATTACATTTGAAAGTTTTCTTTTCTGAATGCATTGTATGTGACATTTTGTGTTTATGAAGGAGTTTGTTAAATTTATAACCTTTACCACAAATATCACACAAGAAAGGTCTCTCCTCTGTATGCACACTTATTTTATGCTGGCGAAGACTACCAGTTGTTTTAAAACCTTTACCACAAACATCACAAATGTAAGGTCTATCTTCTGCATGTACTCTTTTGTGCTGACGAAGATCACGATTTACTGGAAAACCTTTACCACAAACATCACAAATGTAAGGTTTATCTTCTGCATGTACTCTTTTGTGCTTGCAAAGAGAAAGTTCACATTTAAAAACTTTACTACAAACATCACATTTGTATGGCCTCTCATTACTATGTCGTACTTTGTGCTTTTTAAGTTCACTCATTCTTAGATACCGTTTACCACAAGCATCACATTTGTAAGCTTTCTCTCCTTTATGTGTTTTTCTGTGAATTCTAAGTTTAAAAGTATTGACAAACCCCTCTCCACAAGCATCACATTTGAAAGGGTTCTCATCTAACAGGTTAATTATAGGAGCATTCATATGTTTCTTTCTATAAGGTTTCTCTCTATTATGTACTGTTCTTTTATGTCGAATCATGCGAGCATTATCAGCAAATCCTGTCCCACAAATGTCACATTCATAAGGTCGCTCTCCTGTGTGACTTCTATAATGTATATTGAAGGTGCCAATAGAAATGTATTCTTTGTCACAAACATCACATTTGTAAATGGACTCTTTTCTATGACTTCTTTTATGAGCCTCCAAATCAAATTCATGGTAAAATTGTTGACCACAAACATCACATCTATAAGGTTTATCTTGTAATTGTTTACTTATATGTGTATTCACAGTTTTCTTTTTGTACGGTTTCTTTCTTTTACGCACTGTGCTTTTATGACATTTCAAGTTACCATTTTTAGAAAATATTTCCCCACAATTATATTTGTCAGGTTTGCTTCTTTTATGAATGCCTCTGTGTTTAGTCATTCTGCTGTTGCTAATAAATCCTTTCCCACAGACATCACATTTGTGAGGAGTTTCTCTAGCATGTATTAATATTTGATGTACCCTCAAATCACTATTTCTCTTAAATGTGTTCCCACAAACCTCACATTTATAAAGTTCCTCCCCTGTATGTAAAATATAGTGTGACCTCAATTGTTCCTTTCTAGCAAATTTTTTCCTACAAACATCACATTCATAACACTTTCCTATATGCTTTCCTATATGCTTTCCTATATGAGTAAATATATGTGATTTTAAATTGGCAAGAGCAGTGTACTTTTTACCACAAACATCGCATTTGTAAAGCTCTCCTGTATGTGTTCTTTTATGATCTCTCATTCTATTATTGTGTCTATACACTTTATTACAAATATCACATTTGTAACACTTCCTTCCTTTATGCTCAAGCATGTGTAATTCTAAATTTTCAAAAGTGGCATACATTATGCCACAAACATAACATTTGTAGACTTTTGTATCATGACTTTGTCTGTCATGTTTAGAGTTAACAGAAATAGAAAATGCATTCCCATTGAAATGGTTATGAGCATCAAAAGCTTCCTTTTCACTAGCACCTTTCTCATAGACAGAGAATTCATTTTGTGACAGTTTCTTACAAACTTCACTATCTAAAGCTACCCTCCCATCAACCAGAGAGATCTTAGATGTGATGTTTACAACCTTAACCTGACACTTTCTGACTTTCACTGACTCTCTTAATTCATTCACTCCCGGCTCTCTCACTGACTCTCTTAATTCATTCACCCCCTGCTCTCTCACTGACTCTCTTAATTCATTCACTCCCTGCTCTCTCACTGACTCTCTTAATTCATTCACCCCCTGCTCTCTTACTGACTCTCTTAATTCATTCACTCCCTGCTCTCTCACTGACTCTCTTAATTCATTCACTCCCTGTTCTCTCACTGACTCTCTTAATTCATTCACCCCCTGCTCTCTTACTGACTCTCTTAATTCATTCACTCCCTGCTCTCTCACTGACTCTCTTAATTCATTCACTCCCGGCTCTCTCACTGATGTCAAACACTGATCTATTTCATGGCTAACTATTTTCTCTGCTTTTTTTCCATCAGACTCATAACTTATCTCAAAATCTTCTGTCCATTTTTCTTCTTTCTTGATCTGTTGAATGTTCTCAATCAATTCTGGCAGGTTCTCAGTATATTCTACCTCATCTTCTGTAAATATCCCAATGTTGTTACAACTTTCTGGCAGAACCTCAGAGTTCTCCATTTTGTCTTTAGCATCACAACCGGTAATGGATCTCCAAAGACAATCTACAATTTCTGAAAAACCAAAGCAAAGATTGAAAACAGTTATAAAATCAAAGCATAAATTAATAACTATGCTAAGGAAATGAGACCAAAAGAGAAAGTATAGAATCAATCTAAAATTATATCAAGTAACCATAGATAGGCCTCGGTAGCTAGTTGGGAAAACCACCCGGCTAGGCTACCAACGCTCGGACAACCTGCGTTCGATTCCCAGTGGAAGCAATTTGAGTTGTACCCGTGGTGTGAAAAAAAAATAATACCTCCGCGGTCGACCCAGCCGCTGAAATAGGTCCCATGGTAACACTCTTGGAAGGTGAGGAATGCTGCCTCGCTTCGTGAGTTTCGATGCTTGAAGCAACACTATCCAGAAGTCTCAGAACACTTCTGAATAGGCGGTCGAGCACATATGGGTGAAAATTTTCATGCTAAGATCCTGTACCTTATCTTTAGATAAGAGAATTTATGAATCGTAGATAATGCCTTGCAATTCCAGACCGTACAAATCATCCTCAATTTTAACATAAAATAAAGGGACAAAATATGAGTTAGACCTGGATTAAGATGGAGCGGCAGCAACAAGAAGGAAACTTTACAAGAGAATAAATGACAATGATTGAGGCTGTCAGATTGAGTGTTATGATTACACTACATCAAGTACCTTGAGTGCTGGCGTAATTGACAATGTGTCTCCCCAACTTTCTATCTCTACGAAAAAAAAATGAATAAATAAATAAACTCTGTCATGCCATGTGATGTATAGGAAATTCTGTGGTGTTGTCCAAATTGTTTATAGACTTTATGGCTTTATTTTTGGGGGTAATCTGGTCAGATTTATGCCTGAGCTACTTTTCTTTCCCAGAAAAATTTGGTACCCATTTAAGGCAGTTATAACCAGAAAGATGCCATTCAGATCGAGCCCTAGCTCTTGTCCTTATCGAGCCCTAGCTCTTGTCCTTAGATGTTCAGCTCACTAACTGCTGAGCTATCATGGCTCCCTTTATCTCTACAACTGTTGATTAATTCTACAATTGTTTTCCTACCCAACCATGCTCCTAAAATG
Source organism: Megaustenia siamemsis (assembly GCA_032433765.1). Lineage (NCBI taxonomy): Eukaryota > Metazoa > Mollusca > Gastropoda > Stylommatophora > Ariophantidae > Megaustenia > Megaustenia siamemsis. The sequence goes on from JAVIAB010000101.1 coordinate 14,131,042, forward strand.
TCTTGTATCTTTTCTTTCTGCTTCTCTCTATTCCACTGATTATATCTGTTGTCATAGAAGGTGTTTATCTGTTTCTAGTGGCAGTTGCCTAGTCTGGCTTGGTGGAATAACTTAAGGCAAGTTTTTCATTTCTTATTCATTAGTTTGTAACTCCTTTATGAATTCACAATCAATCACTATCAATAATCTTAACATAAAACTTTGGGACAGTTTGTAGCTAAACATTTCATAGTTATATATGTAATGGGATACCAATGTAATGGAGTCGTCTTTATATATATATAATTATGTATCGTGCTATACGTCTACATGTTGTGGGCGTGCGTGCAGCGTAATGTCCTTTACTCGCACACTGTGTTGATATATCGATCGTTACTTTACTGATGGCCTTCACCATCCCCTGTCAGTTCTCTGTTCGATTGACCTCAGCTGGAATGCGCTGCTACTCTTGATTTTCTCAGGACAACACGTCTTCGTGCCCACTGGGCGTTCTTCTCAGCCTTGAACTTGTCTGGTCACTGTAGTACTTCTGGTTTGTTGTTAGGATAACTGTTTCACGTTGTGATTTCACGACAACTTTACTGCTGTTATGATTCATCCCCGAGGGTTGATGCTAGGCCAGATAAATATAACTGTGTAACACATAACAACACATTGGTTATAAGAATTTGTTCCGACATTTAATACTGCCACATCGGACTCTCGTTACACAACGTATATGGCAGGTCACACACTTAAAGTGCACTCTTATAGTTTCTTTAGTCTATCGTCCTAACACTTGTCTCTGGGCTCTAAACGCATTCGTACTCGTATCTTAACTACATGTGAACCGTTCCCATCGAACGGCCTGCCCTATACTTAGGAACTAACTTCTACTGGCCCTGCTGTCTCTTGTTGGCAACTGCTACTAACTGTCTCTTAATAGTGTTACTTACTAATCTGTCTACTTAATTATTATTCACTAGTCTCTGATTCTCCCAACTATCACATTTTCTTCTGCCGGCTAAATGTCTATTACACTTGCCTGGTGTCATTACTCTAGATCATCACTCCCTGCCAACTCAGTCTCTCCAAGTGTTTGGTATAAAGTGCTCTACTTTTAGTCTAACTCACTTACTAATCTACATCACATCTAATTCTACTGGGCTAAGGTTAGCCTCTCTATGGGCCGACCCACATGGTAGCCCGTCTCCTAACTAGTGTGTGTGCTAATGCCGACTACATTTCTCCAAGTCTTCAGTGTAAAGTGCTCCCGATCTTTAGTGTTTACCTCTTAAATCTGAATCTTATCAGCCAATTAAAATTGACTTCCTACGCGTCTGTCTGCCCATTCACTTCTGGACATGGCCTTCACGTTTTCCACGTGAATCTCGACCCATCGTCTCCTTATTTTTTCTCGTGACTTCGTCTTACTGTCTTTTTACTTTTTCTCCTTGACCTTGTTCTCTCGTCTTTGTTTACTCCTCTACTCTTTCCACTCCTCCCCCTTCTACATATATCTTTTGTATCCTACTTGTTCCATCCAAGTTTCTATGTAAAAATTCTATCACTACATCTCTAACATCTGCCTGATCTGGAGATGATCTGGCCGTACTCTCGGTAGTACCAAAAAAAACACACAAAAAAACTATGTTTCTAAACTTCTGGTTTTGTATTCCCCCATATCATCTCAAGAGGTTTATCTAATTGTTCATTGGCTACCTGTCTTTGTTTCAGAACACTCTTGAACCAATTGTTTATTAACTGATGTATGACAACCAATTGTTTCCCTCCTTGCACACACAATGTGTGGTTGAATCTTGGTGGTCCATAATAACTTTCTTTGTTACTTGGATTCTAGGTCATGGATCTACATTTAACTACACTCTGGAGATCATCTTGACCTATTGTTCTCAGTTCATTCATTTGTTTGTGTTCACCAGATTACTAAAGGATCATATTTCTTCATCATCCGGCCTTAAAAGGACATTAAGTAGGCATGTCTGCAACATGATGTAGATTGCAGTTAAACTATGATATTTGTGCCTTTTGGCCCAACACATATAATTGACTATATATTTATATATAATTGATTTATAATTGACTACTTGTCAAAGTTCACGATGTGCTACCATTCTCAGGAATTCTGTTTATTCCTTTTATATGCAGTCTCTCTGTCCTTCATTATCCTAAGGTCTCATACTGGTACAAGGGTACCCTACTACCTCACAGCCATGTTGGTGTGAGTAAGAATTTTAGTCAAAAACTAGTGGAGTCAACCACAAAATAAAACAGATGGAAGGCAATGGAAAACCACCATAATAAATTCTTTGTATTGTTAAAGGTTGTCATAGCACACTAAATTTATGGAAATACATTGGTGTGGTATAGAGTTGTTAGTCACGCTGTGTGCTTCAAGCAGTGTTTATAACATTAACTATTTCCGTACGATCCGCCGCATGGTGCGCCATTCCCATTTCGGTTGCGTACGTTCCACCGCATGGTGCGCCATGCTAAATTTTATTAGTGTGAACGCCATCAAACCATATTCTTTTTACATGACTTGTATCATCTTGATATTGGTGAAATCTAATACCTTGTTCAATTATCTAAAGATTCATATATAATATGTTATATGTTAGATAAATATAAATATGTAGATTGATTCTTAAAACCATGAACAATTTTGTCTCTAAAATCTCTTCCATTGCGTCGATAAAAAGCTTCTGTACGGAAAGAGTTAAGTTATTAGCTCTTGGTCGCATCCTATAATTCTTTGTAACATTGTTGTTGTGAATAGTGAAGGCCACTGGTAATTATCTCTTATATAAGCTATCTAGTCACCTACCAATATAAATTATGATATGACTGACATACTGACTGTAATGATTTACCACTGAAAATAACACTTCTTCTAGACAGTAATGCATGCCTGGTCCATTCTAATTCAAATATAAGGAATATAAGTGAAGCATTTGAAATAGGGTAAAGTGTCGTCCTAGGACAAGAAGGTTCTGTGTTTGAATCCTGTCATAGGAAGAGGGAATTTCTTTCTTCAAGCTTGTGATTTCATCATGGCTTTACTTCCACCTGGTTCCTGGCAGTAATATCTGATGTCTAGCCCTCTTTGATAACAGTGAAAAATGGGAGGTTCTGTGAACACTCTGAACAGGTTAAAGTACCCTTAGCAAGAACAAACAAAAATGAAAAAGAGCAGACACCGAAATGGTTTTATTGCTTTGCAAAATTGTTGAGCAATAAAAAATCTACCCCAAGCTGAAGGTGTCTCAGACAGAGAGGCGCAGATATCATGACTTGTGTAAACTAGTGACATAATGCATCCAGACTCACTTAATGGGAGAATATTGAAAAAGAAGGTATCAATGGAGTGTTACTTCACTGGTGTACAGGCCATCAACATAAGCTCCTCTCCAACCATTTCTATCATTTGTTATCACTTCCAGTATTGTCCAGATATGATTCACCTTTGTGATTTCTATCTCACAAATGTTTCTCCATCTGTTTCTCCATCAGTCTTCTGTGTTTCCTGTTTATTTCTCTGAAGATTGCAGATAACTAATTGGAGGGAGGTTCTATGAGTTCATACTGTCACATCTACATTTCAAATTAGAAAACTTAGGACAAAGTCAGAAATTAAGCCACATTATGTCTCTTTGACTGTCATCTTGCTTGCGTTCACCTGAAGACTAAATGGATACACCTTCTCATCATCTGCCCTTAAAAGGATATTAAGTTGAGGTGTCTGCTTTGTGTTGTGGTTTACAGTAAAATTGTGATATTTGCACCTTTCAGCCCCAAATTTCCAACTTCACATGTTATTTTTGAGTACCTGTCAAGCTGTCTTCCCTCTTCGATCCCTACTCACCTGGTCAGACTAAACAGGTTAGTCTGTTACTAGAGGCACCATGGAGAGGTGGAGTAGGGTCTGGATGGTTCTAGTTTACCGATCCTGTCATAAACCATCAGCTGTGAGTCACTGACAACTTCCAACTCTGCTGCTGGGAGGTGACTTTATCTCCACTGCCATCTTCATTCTGAGTAAAAATAATTATAACACAGAAGACTTTTAAGCAGGAATGAATGACCATCACTGATCATATCACAGAAGAAGACTTTTAAGCAGGAATGAATGCCTGTCACTGATTATATCACAGAAGACAGACTCACCATTTTTTATTTGTATCTTATCCTCACATAGGCCAGGCTGCTCAACATTCCCCACTCCTGTCACTTCCTCAGTGAAGATCTCAACTTTACAGACATGATTGCTGCTATCATCACAGTTAAGTTTTTCTTCACATTTCTTAAGATAACGGACAAACAAAAATAAGTGAGAGACATCATTGATTCACATAACTGTATCAAGTACTGTCTAATCTTTCATTCCATAATCAGAAGACAACCAACAGCACAGTTGCTTGTTTTAGTCTCAAAGTAGTGGCATTTTAGATCAAACCTTGCTAATTTTGCTGCATTTAAGGGTGAAAATACCATGAGTCTAGTACAGCATGTTCATTCTTAAAATTAGTGTTTTATTAAACTGGTTCAAAACTGTGGCTTCATACATCAGATGATGTAGTAGTGTTTTGTTAAACTGGTTCAGAACTGTGGCTTGATACTTCAGTTGATGTACTAGTGTTTTATTAAACTGGTTCAAAACTGTGGCTTCATACATCAGATGATGTACTAGTGTTTTATTAAACTGGTTCAAAACTGTGGCTTGATACTTCAGATGATGTACTAGTGTTTTATTAAATTGGTTCAGAACTGTGGCTTCATACATCAGATGATGTACTAGTGTTTTATTAAACTGGTTCAGAACTGTGGCTTCATACATCAGATGATGTACTAGTGTTTTGTTAAACTGGTTCAGAACTGTGGCTTCATACATCAGATGATGTACTAGTGTTTTATTAAACTGGTTCAGAACTTTGGCTTCATACATCAGATGATGTACACGTGTTTTATTAAACTGGTTCAGAACTGTGACTTCATACATCAGATGATATACTAGTGTTTTATTAAACTGGTTCAGAACTGAGGCATCATACATCAGATGATGTACTAGTATTTTATTAAACTGGTCCAAAACTGTGGCTTCATACATTAAATGATGTGCTAGTGTTTTATAAACTGGTCCAAAACTGTGGCATCATACATTAAATGATATATTCATGTTTTATTAAACTGGTTTAAAACTGTGGCTTCATACATTAAAGGATGTGCTAGTGTATTGTTAAACTGGTCCAAAACTGTGGCATCATACATTAAATGATATATTCATGTTTTATTAAACTGGTTTAAAACTGTGGCTTCATACATTAAAGGATGTGCTAGTGTATTGTTAAACTGGTTCAAAACTGTGGCATCATACATTAAATGATATATTCATGTTTTATTAAACTGATTCAAAACTGTGGCATCAAACATCAAATGATGTATTAGTATTTTATTAAACTGATTCAAAACTGTGGCATCACACACCAAATGATGTAAAATTTCCAGCTTTATCTTTGCATGAAGAATATTTTAGTAAATTAATGCTAATCAGAAGATTTGTATTCTTTTATGAATTTTAATGCTCAAACTTTGAGCACATTCTCCCACAAATATCAATTTGCAGTAAATCTCCTGCATGTGTTCTTTTATGAATTATCATTTGGTTACTTCAACTAAATTCTTTACCACAAATATCACATTTGTACATTTCTTTCCTATGTTTTCAGGTTTATATAATTTAAAATAATTAACAAATGTGAGAGCTTCTGGTGTGCATATATATGTTAAATTTTTAACCACAAATATTTAAATAAATTAACATATAATTTTTTCTAATCAATTTTAATGCACATGTAAGTATTACATGCATTATATATGAACACTTCGGATCCGCTGAGCACATATGGGTGAAAACTCATGTGCTAAGATGCCGATTCTAGTCTTGTACTTTACCTTTATGCATTATATATTTTTGAAAAGAGACAGATAAACAAAACAATTAAAATACCAGTGACAAACATTTGTGACATAATAGAACAATATAAACAATTCTATTATAAATTACTGTTTCAGATTTAAAGATCATCTACTCTTCATCCTCTGTTGGAACAGGCATCAAAATAATAAAATCAAGCTAGGCTGCAGCAAAGCTGATGTAAAATAAGGAGCAAATGACCACATATAAATGTGTTTGGATATATGACAGGACTAAATAACAAAGGTTTTGACTTGCAAGTCTTCATCAGTAGGCAAAGGAACACAAAGAGCTGCATGAATAAACAGTAACAAACTAAGATTATCTTCTTCTTCTGTGTTTGTACCAGTATTACTTCTCTTCATTTGCCCTTAAAAGGACATTAAGTGGGTCTAGATAATTTGCAACCTTTCCACCCAACACATCCAACCTCAGCAAGATATTTTTTAGTACTTTCTTACCTCAATGATCTCTTCTTGCTCAGTCTCATTGATTAGTCTGTTATGTTTTCATAGAGAGCTTGTGTTGCACTAAGCATGTAGTATGTTTACTCAGTAAGGTAAGCAGATGATCACACTGACTACTTTCTTCAATTTATTTGCTAAGGAACTTCTTATGCTAACCTGTGAACACCGATATGCTAACTAAATTACAATACCTATCTGTGACTCACGTGTTTACTATACCACAGTAAAAATTACTACCACTGAAATGTAACATTAGGTGCTTTGAAAATAGTATTTTCTCTGAACTTTTGATACACAGCTGTGTGTTTACACTAGGCAAATCATGGGAAATCTAATTCCTTGCTCAGGTTGATTTATGACCCGAGTTTGATCCCATGGACCATATGTATTACAATGTCTATCAATATAGTTGCCGTTAAGTCTATCAGTATGTTCAGCTACCTAACAGTGTTCATTTACTGCGTTTCCCAAGTTACAAAGAGTTGTTTGATGTCAGCCGACAACTGAGGAATTTTCCTTGAAAACCTTTTTTTCTCAAAAAGCAATTTTTTTCTCATGTGTTTTTTCAATGTCTCATGGAGAGAGAGAGAAAGATTGGGTGGGGGTGGGGCCTTCCAACATTTAGGGTTCACCGCGGAAGTAGTCATTAGGAAGGTACACAGATAGGAGAGGGGGGAAATGTTTGACCATTCCAAACTGTAAAATTTTGATGTGCTAATTTTTACTGCGGTATTGTTATCTTGGGTTAAATGTGTCAATTTCTTATAAAAAATTTAAAAAAACAAAAAAATATTACAACAGTAAAAGTAATGCTCACCTTAGATCGTTGCTCCAATTTGATTAAATCTGTCAGGAATGGAAGTGGTGCTTTTATATTTGGTTTAGTCTGGAAATAAAAGAAAGAATAAAATAGAGGGAGGGAAGCATATTTACTTAACAGCATATGTTTGTAACAATGGACTTTTTTTCTCCAGAAAAATATGTACCCATCATTTAAAGCTGGGCAACCTTAGAAGCTCGTCAATCGGTGATATTAACATGCCAAAAATGAATCAGGCAGAAAGGTGCAGACATCGCACTTGCCGCTAACTAGCGACACAACATAATAGTCACTTAACAAGGTGAGCACTATAAAAAAAAAGTGATATTAGCATATTCATTAATATATAATAATAAATATATTACATTTTCTTAAAGAAAATGTGAAAAATGCTAAACTTTATTCCTGATCCTTCCAGCGCCATTAGATGTTTAAGGTATCCATATCTATTCTGGACAAGATGGTCAACCTTATCCAACGAGTCTATGCCTGCCAACTATGCTACTCTTATAAGTGTTCTTTTCAGAGTCTTTCTCTAGGTCTTTCTTTTTTTGGATTGATAATATGTTTGAGTTTAATATTCTAAGTTTACTTTTCTTGCTTAGAATATATTTTTTATTTCCATATTTTGCCCTGGTTTTTTTTAATTTGCTGCTGATCTCTTTTTTGTTTCACCTTCTTGGTCTATATTACTACCCACTCTATTCAATTATTCTTTTATTGATCAATTATTCAATATACTATTCTAATCAGAATAGATGGACAGAATATTAATACCGTTATATACATATTATATCTGGGAACAATGTTAACCTCAGATAGTAGGTGTACAACAGAGGTGAGATGCAGAATGGCTCAGGCAAAAGCAACTTTCCAAAAAATTAGGAAAATACTATGCAATCCATTTTTGACAATAGAAACAAGAAAAAGAGTTCTTAAATGTTATGTAGAGTCAGTGTTAACATATGGATGTGAATCATGGACAATAGGACAACAGACAAGAAAATCACTGGAAACTGTAGAAATGTTTTACAGAAGAATGTTGAGAATACCATGGACAGCTAAGAAGAGTAATGAAAACGTTCTGAAAGAGGCCAAAGCAAAAAGAGAGCTAATTTCCAATATTAGGAAAAAACAATCATCATTTTTTTGGCCATGTAATGAGAAGAGAACAGCTCGTATATATTGTAACAACTGGGAAAATTGAAGGACAAAGAGACAGAGGGAAGCAAAGAGAAAAAATACCAGACAGCTTAAGAGAATGGCTTGGTAGAAGGTCAACAACAGAAATGATAAATAATTGTCATGATCGAAAGTTGTGGAGAGACATGATCATCTATGCCAGCAGGCTTGGTACTTGATGATGATGCTACATATTATGTAAAACTACTGATATGCTGTGTAATTTAGTTTAGTCTGAATATGAGACAGAAACATGTCAATAAACAAAGTGCTTTGATTAATTATCTTCTGTTCCCAAACAGCAGCTTGTTAGATCTCCAACCTATTGCCTGGTCAAAGCTGCTCTCACCGTTCTTAAATTGTCTTAATTTTATTATCAATATCATCATCAAATCTGGACATAATATCCAATAGCAGCCTGGCTGAAAATGGCCAGCAACTCATAGTTGACTGATAGCATTGGGATCAGCAGTAAAGAGAGTCCCACTCTTCCTTACTAAAGATCATTTGGAAACAAAAATTATAGCAAAGTGAGTAGGGATTGACAAAAGGGAGATAACCCTAAAAGTTGTAAGATCTTCAGCAGGCTACTCTAAACATTTCACCATTAACTCCGGAGTAAGACAAGGCTGCGTGCTTTCCCCTTTACTTTTCATCCCATATATGGACAATATATGCAAATTAGCATGCCCAAGCAAAGGAAGTATACCAACAAGGATGATAACAAGCGATAACACAAAAGAGAACGAAATATATGTACCAGAAAACAGCAGAAGAGAGGAAGAAATAAATGAAACACTATTTGCAGATTACCAAGTTATGTTACATGAAACAACTGAGGACCTGCAAGAACATATCAACAGGCTAAACAACACTTGTAAACAATACAACATGAAGATCAACATAAACAAAACTGAAGTACTGGCAATAGCGAGAAAGAAAGAAAAACTAAACATCATAATAGATAATACAACTCTGAAGCAAGTAGACAATTTAAATATCTGGATAGCATGTTAACACAAGACAATAACCAAGAGACAGAGATAGATATAAGGTGTAACAAAGTATGCCAAGTTATAGGCCAAGTATCAACACTATTGGAAAACAAAGCAATAATTATGGAAGCAAAAAGGGCAATATACAAATCAATTTTTCTACCAACTCTGTGCTATCAGTGCCAGAATTGAACGCTGGACTCTAGAACAATAAGAAAGATAACGACCACCAAAATGAAATGTGTCAGAAGAATGACAGGAAACAGCTTAAGGGACAGAGTAAGAAACACCGACCTGAGGAAGAAACTCAAAATTGAACCAGCCATCGAATACATAAAGAAACAACAAATAAATTGGTTCGGCCACATAACAAGACAAAAAGAAGAACTAACAATAACTCAAAGAGCCATAAACAAACACTACGAAAACGCCAGATTAAGAGGAAGACGAGAAAGAGATGGATAAAGGGAATACTAGAGTCACTAAGAGGGATAACACCAGAAGAGGCCAACAGAAGAGCAAAGAATCGCAGATTGTATCTCCCCTCGACGCCAATGGCAATAGAGGTAGGATAGAAGAAGAAAAAGAAGAACCCTAAAAGTTTCAACCTGACAGATATGTTGAGACAAATGGTGTAAATTTACAAAAGACCACAAATTATATCTCCCCTCAACCCTGAAAGGCAATTGAGGAAGGAAAGTAGAAGAAGAATGGTGTAAAATATTAAAGCTTAATACACAACTATTAAACAACAATACAACAACTTAACAATGAATGCCTCACAGCAGCAGAGCTGGAAGTTGTCAGCGACCCAAAGTTGATGGCTTGAGCCAGGATCAGTGAACCAGAACCATCCAGACCCTGCTCCACCTCTCTGTGGTGCCTCCAGAAACAAACTAACGTGTCTATTCTGGCCAAGTGAATAGTAATCGAAAGAATAGACAGCTCTGTACTAAAAAATGTTGTGCTGAAGTTGGATGTGTTGGGCCGAAAGGTGCAAATATCACAGTTTTACTGCAAACACAACATGATGCAGACACGCCCACGGAATATCCTTTTAAGGCCAGATAATGAAGAGGTGTGATCCTTTCATCGGGTGAATGCAAATGAACGAACAACAATACTACACATCTTTTTCTTCTAATACCTTTCAACTACCTGTGGAGCATAGGTCATCCACAAACAAATTCCAAACCATCCTGTTTGTTTATCATCCTTTGAACATTCCTTCAAGTCTCCCTCCTCTTCTTTATCTCTGTTTCCACTTGTCTTTTCCAAGTATGCTTCAGCCTTTCCCTTTAATAAAATGCACCAATAACTTATATTTCTTTTATTACTTTTTATTTTTCTTGTAGGTGGCCAATGAAGAGGAATGTTCATTGAGTGATTGCAGGAGAAGAGAATCAAAAGATCTGGCATCATCTAGAAGAGAATCAAAAGATTTGGCTTCATCTAGAAGAGAATCAAAAGATCTGGCACAATCAGATCTGGCACCATCTAGAAGAGAATCAAAAGATCTGGCATCACCTAGAAGAGAATCAAAAGATCTGGCCACATCTAGAAGAGAATCAAAAGATCTGGCCACATCTAGAAGAGAATCAAAAGATCTGGCATCATCTAGAAGAGATTCAAAAGATCTGGCATCATCTAGAAGAGAATCAAAAGATCTGGCATCATCTAGAAGAGATTCAAAAGATCTGGCATCATCTAGAAGAGATTCAAAAGATCTGGCATCATCTAGAAGAGAATCAAAAGATCTGGCATCATCTAGAAGAGAATCAAAAGAGCTGGCATCATCTAGAAGAGAATCAAAAGATCTGGCCACATCTAGAAGAGAATCAAAAGATCTGGCCACATCTAGAAGAGAATCAAAAGATCTGGCATCATCTAGAAGAGATTCAAAAGATCTGGCATCATCTAGAAGAGAATCAAAAGATCTGGCATCATCTAGAAGAGAATCAAAAGAGCTGGCATCATCTAGAAGAGAATCAAAAGACATGGCATCATCTAGAAAAGTATCAAAAGATCTGGCATCATCTAGAAGAGAATCAAAAGATCTGGCATTATCTAGAAGAGTATCAAAAGACATGGCATCATCTAGAAGAGAATCAAAAGATCTAGCATCATCTAGAAGAGAATCAAAAGACATGGCATCATCTAGAAAAGAATCAAAAGATCTGGCATCATCTAGAAGAGAATCAAAAGATCTGGCATTATCTAGAAGAGTATCAAAAGACATGGCATCATCTAGAAGAGAATCAAAAGATCTAGCATCATCTAGAAGAGAATCAAAAGATCTGGCATCATCTAGAAAAGAATAAAAAGATCTGGCATCATCTAGAAGAGAATCAAAAGATCTGGCATTATCTAGAAGAGTATCAAAAGATCTGGCATAATATATTACTATTTATCAGCTGCAGTGATGCAACTTCCTTGACAATTGGATTTGAAATGAGCCACACCATCTTCAACAGTCTAGAATGTTGAACACTTTGAGAGATTTTGGTTAACATTTTAACAAGGAAGTGTACACACCTTGCGCTCTGTAATGTGTTGTGGATTCTGTTCACATAATTTTATGTAACATCTGATATGTGTTTGGGAGCCGCGATAGCTCAGTGGTTAGTGAACTGGACTACAAAGGACAAGAGCATGCAGGTTCACCCAGCCTTAATAGGGTGCCAGATTTTTACTGGGAAAGTAAAGTGGCACAAGTGTAATACTGACCACATTACCCCAAAAAATCATGCACCAAAGGTCTGTAAAAATGATGGTTACTAACACATATTCCCTATACGCCACTTGGCATGATGGAGCTCTTTACTTTTTACTGATATATGCTTAAAGGAAACTCTGTTCCCACCTCTTGAGGTTGGAATATTTTATTTTAAACAGTGTAATTGTTAGACTATCTATCTATCTATTGACCTTTCGAGCCGTTGCTGGCCCATAGGGCATAGACCCAGATACTCTTTCTCTTATCTAAATTTTTATTCTAGCAGTTTTCAATCCTTGTAAATATCTTTTATCAAATCTCGCCATTTGTCTCTGTTCTGTGCAAGCAACTATTATTCAATGAGGAAGCTGATTCCTGCTGCTCTTGCCTCTCTGATTAATGTTCTTCTCAGTGTCTCTCTGGGTCAGCCTTTTTTCCTCTAACCTGTTGTTTCCCACATGAGGGCTTGCTTTGTTATTTGGTTATTATCTCTCCTCATCACATGTCCAACATATGACCATCGTCTTTTGCTTGTTTCGTCGGAATTTAGGGTCACCAGAAGTAGTCATTAGGAAGGTACACAGATAGGAAAGGGGGGAAATGTTTGACCATTCCAAACTGTCAAATTTTGATGTGTTCATTTTTACGGTGGTATTGTTATCTTGGGTTAAATGTGTCAATTTCTAATAAAAAAAATAAAAAACAAGAAATATTAAAACAGTAAAAGTAATCCTCACCTTAGATTGTTGCTCCAATTTGATTAAATCTGTCAGGAACGGGATTTGTGCTTTTATATTTGATTTAGTCTGGAAATAAAAGAAACATGTCAATAATCACTATGAATGAAAGAAAGAAAAAAAGAGAGGGAGGAAAGCATATTTACTTGACAGCATATGTTTGTAACATGTAGCCTTTTTTTTTCCAGAAAAATACGTACCCATCATTTAAGTCTGGGCAACCTTAGAAGCTAGTCAATCGGTGATATTAACATGCAAAAATGAATCAGGCCCAAAGGTGCAGACATCGCACTTGCCGCTAACTAGCGACACAACATAATGATCACTTAACAAGGTATCTTCTGTTCCCAAACAGCAGCTTGTTAGCAATGAGCGCCTCACAGCAGCAGAGCTGGAAATTGTCAGCGACCCAATATTGGAATATTTTATTTTAAACAGTGTAATTGTTAGACTATCTATCTATCTATTGACCTTTCAAGCCATTACTGGCCTATAGGGCATAGACCCAGATACTCTTTCTCTTATCTAAATTTTTAATCTAGCAGTTTTCAATCTTTGTAAATATCTTTTATCAAATCTCGCCATTTGTCTCTATTCTGTGCAAGCAACTATATCTCAATGAGGGAGCTGATTCCTGGTGCTCTTGCCTCTCTGATCAATGTTCTTCTCAGTGTCTATCTGGGTCGGCCTCTTTTCCTCTAACCTGTAGTTTCCCACATGAGGGCTTGCTTTGTTATTCGGTTATTATCTCTCCTCATCACATGTCCAACATATATGACCATCGTCTTTTGCTTGTTTCGTCGGCGCGGCCATTGTTCGTACATTCCAGAATCCTATTTTTGTTGTTTTAGGGCTGAAAATACTATCACTATAATCTACTGCTAATTTACACATTCTGTATCAAGGTCTACGTTTCATTAATAAAAGCGTTTTTACGATAGTGGCTTGCTAAACCACTTATCAATGGTTCTATACCAAGCAGGAGAAAAACATACCCTCCATCTTGAATTCAACCGGAAACGACCAATGTTAAACATCGGTTGTTTTTTCTATCAGGAAATCTGAAAGTTGATATATCAATTGTGAATCTACTACTCAACTGTGAATGTCCACTCCTTGCAGGAAATATCACTGAAAATGTGTTTTACAGCAAAATGTGTTTAATGTACCGTTTGGCACAACATATCTAACATCAGCATGTTATATTTTTGAGTTGCCTTCTCTCTTTGATTTCTACTTGACTAGCCAGACTTTATTATTTTTAAACCCAACATGAAGAGAAGTAGATTGAAATTTGAATCAACTGTGATTTCATTGTTAAACAAGGCAGCTTTTAGTCCCAGACCACTTTCAGCAAAGAGGGCTCTAAAGTATCCTGTGCTTCAGTTCATGTGAAGCTTCATTTAAATATGTTCACAAGTTACTTTAAAAATCTGGCCTTAAGACCAAATTTCTATTTCACCTAAACCGTAGATCTTAAAAATTATGTTGTCTCCTCCTAGTGGTGAGGTCAAAATTAAGATTAACAGTCCACACTGCAACATAGATAGGTAAAGGGCGGACTGGTTGGTCTCGAGGCAAGACGCCGGCCTCGAGACAGAGAAGTTGTGGGTTCAAATCTCAGCTGCACCAGTTGGGATTTTTATTTATGATTTCTCTCTGCGGCAACCACACTCTCAAAAGCGAGGCCTGGCTTGAAACGTCAATTACTCATGGATGGAAAAAACATGTGTACTTCCGAAGATGCAGTTATCTGCCTGTGCAGCGAGGAACCCCTGTGCACATGGCTGCCAGGGTAAAATGGATTAATACACAAAATTCAGTTCCAAGTCTCTAGGACTTTGTCAGAGGTCAAGCTGGCGAACGAAACAAACAAATAAATAAATACCAGGTAAATTATGAGACTTGAATCGGCGTCTCAACATGTGAGTTTTTCAATCATTTGTGCTCGGATAACTATCCAGGAGTGCTCGGAAACATCTGGATAGTGTCGCTTAAAGCATCAAAACTCATGATGTGAGGCGGCATTCCTCCCCTCCCCAGAGCACTACCTTGGTACCCATTTCTGTCAGCAGCTGGGTCGACCACGGGGGTATTTTTTTTCTGAACCAAACATGGGTTGTTCAAACATCAGTAGCCTAGTCGGATGGGTTTCTCAACTAGGCTACCAAAGCAACATAGATGACAACAATAACAAAACACGTAATACGTTTCCTATAAAAATGTCCCACTTTGTTCATCATCATCAAGTACCGGGTTTGCTGGCGTAGGTGATCATGTCTCTCCACAAGTTTCGATCTCGACAGTTATTTGTCATTTCTGTTGTTGACCTTCTGCCAAGCCATTCTCTTAAGCTGTCTGGTATTTTTTTCCTCTTTGTTTCCCTCTATCTCTTCATCCCACAATTTTCCCACTTTGTTACTTGATCTAAAAAAACTGACAACTAGAACACAAGGAAGAGGAAAAGACTGAACTAATAACAGCATAAAAAATGTAACAGAAGTATGTCCTCAGCAAACAACTAAATTTGCAAGTAGATTTATAAACTTAAGAAAGACAGAACCCCTTTCATGTCTCAATTGTGGATTTCTGTGAACATGACATTAGTCTTCTCTCTCTTCTGTGTTGTGTCACTAGTGTATGGCAGCGTTCACCCGTTAAGTGGGCATTGATGTGTTGTGTCACTAGTGTATGGCAGCGTTCACCCGTTAAGTGGGCATTGATGTGTTGTGTCACTAGTGTATGGCAGCGTTCACCCGTTAAGTGGGCATTGATGTGTTGTGTCACTAGTGTATGGCAGCGTTCACCCGTTAAGTGGGCATTGATGTGTTGTGTCACTAGTGTATGGCAGCGTTCACCCGTTAAGTGGGCATTGATGTGTTGTGTCACTAGTGTATGGCAGCATTCACCCGTTAAGTGGGCATTGATGTGTTGTGTCACTAGTGTATGGCAGCGTTCACCCGTTAAGTGGGCATTGCTGTGTTGTGTCACTAGTGTATGGCAGCGTTCACCCGTTAAGTGGGCATTGATGTGTTGTGTCACTAGTGTATGGCAGCGTTCACCCGTTAAGTGGGCATTGATGTGTTGTGTCACTAGTGTATGGCAGCGTTCACCCGTTAAGTGGGCATTGATGTGTTGTGTCACTAGTGTATGGCAGCGTTCACCCGTTAAGTGGGCATTGATGTGTTGTGTCACTAGTGTATGGCAGCGTTCACCCGTTAAGTGGGCATTGATGTGTTGTGTCACTAGTGTATGGCAGCGTTCACCCGTTAAGTGGGCATTGATGTGTTGTGTCACTAGTGTATGGCAGCGTTCACCCGTTAAGTGGGCATTGATGTGTTGTGTCACTAGTGTATGGCAGCGTTCACCCGTTAAGTGGGCATTGATGTGTTGTGTCACTAGTGTATGGCAGCGTTCACCCGTTAAGTGGGCATTGATGTGTTGTGTCACTAGTGTATGGCAGCGTTCACCCGTTAAGTGGGCATTGATGTGTTGTGTCACTAGTGTATGGCAGCGTTCACCCGTTAAGTGGGCATTGATGTGTTGTGTCACTAGTGTATGGCAGCGTTCACCCGTTAAGTGGGCATTGATGTGTTGTGTCACTAGTGTATGGCAGCGTTCACCCGTTAAGTGGGCATTGATGTGTTGTGTCACTAGTGTATGGCAGCGTTCACCCGTTAAGTGGGCATTGATGTGTTGTGTCACTAGTGTATGGCAGCGTTCACCCGTTAAGTGGGCATTGATGTGTTGTGTCACTAGTGTATGGCAGCGTTCACCCGTTAAGTGGGCATTGATGTGTTGTGTCACTAGTGTATGGCAGCGTTCACCCGTTAAGTGGGCATTGATGTGTTGTGTCACTAGTGTATGGCAGCGTTCACCCGTTAAGTGGGCATTGATGTGTTGTGTCACTAGTGTATGGCAGCGTTCACCCGTTAAGTGGGCATTGATGTGTTGTGTCACTAGTGTATGGCAGCGTTCACCCGTTAAGTGGGCATTGATGTGTTGTGTCACTAGTGTATGGCAGCGTACACCCGTTAAGTGGGCATTGATGTGTTGTGTCACTAGTGTATGGCAGCGTTCACCCGTTAAGTGGGCACTGATGTGTTGTGTCACTAGTGTATGGCAGCGTTCACCCGTTAAGTGGGCACTGATGTGTTGTGTCACTAGTGTATGGCAGCGTTCACCCGTTAAGTGGGCACTGATGTGTTGTGTCACTAGTGTATGGCAGCGTTCACCCGTTAAGTGGGCATTGATGTGTTGTGTCACTAGTGTATGGCAGCGTTCACCCGTTAAGTGGGCATTGATGTGTTGTGTCACTAGTGTATGGCAGCGTTCACCCGTTAAGTGGGCATTGATGTGTTGTGTCACTAGTGTATGGCAGCGTTCACCCGTTAAGTGGGCATTGATGTGTTGTGTCACTAGTGTATGGCAGCGTTCACCCGTTAAGTGGGCATTGATGTGTTGTGTCACTAGTGTATGGCAGCGTTCACCCGTTAAGTGGGCATTGATGTGTTGTGTCACTAGTGTATGGCAGCGTTCACCCGTTAAGTGGGCATTGATGTGTTGTGTCACTAGTGTACTAGTGTATGGCAAAGCCACGATACTGCACCTTTCTGCCCGACACATCTGTCTTTGGCCTGAATGAGTAGATTTGCTTATAACTCTTTCCGTACGTCTCGCCGCACTGTGCACCATGCCGATTTCGGCAGCGTACGTTTCATCGCTTAGTGTGCCATGCTCAATTTGATTAGTTTGAACGTCATCAAACCATATTCATTTTACATGTCTTCTATCATCTTGATATTGGTTAAATCTAATACCTTGTTCAATTATCTAAAAATTCATATATAATATGTTATATGGTAGATAAACATAAATATATAGAGTGATTCTTAAAACCATGAAAAATGTTGTCTCTGAAATATCTTCCATTGTGTCGATAAAAAGATTCCGTACTGAGAGTTAACAATTTTTGTCTGGGACAGTAGACATTTTCGGCCTATTCTTTTCGACTTTAAACTGCAGAAGGCTCTTGACGTTAATTTTATATTTTTTTTAAATGTAGTTTTGTAATTAGCAATTTTCTCAAGGCAATCTTTCTGTCTTCAGTACCTCTATGATCTAAGCATAGGTTGGAGAGAATTTACTCTAAGAGAGTATATGAGAGGAAACCAACCAAAAACTGGTCGTGTCAAGCTATATAAGTAGAAGATGCTGGAAGTACATTGGTCATGTTCACAGAATGGACAGAAGAAGCCTCTTGCACCAGGCTTTCATGTGGACTCTAGGTGCCAAAAAATCATGTGGACTCTAGGTGCCAAAAAATCATGTGGACTCTAGGTGCCAAAAAATCATGTGGACTCTAGGTGCCAAAAAATCATGTGGACTCTAGGTGCCAAAAAATCATGTGGACTCTAGGTGCCAAAAAATCATGTGGACTCTAGGTGCCAAAAAATCATGTGGACTCTAGGTGCCAAAAAATCATGTGGACTCTAGGTGCCAAAAAATCATGTGGACTCTAGGTGCCAAAAAATCATGTGGACTCTAGGTGCCAAAAAATCATGTGGACTCTAGGTGCCAAAAAATCATGTGGACTCTAGGTGCCAAAAAATCATGTGGACTCTAGGTGCCAAAAAATCATGTGGACTCTAGGTGCCAAAAAATCATGTGGACTCTAGGTGCCAAAAGACAAGCAGAATCAAAACAAATTCTACATAGAACAATTAATAGATAGGGGGGCAGCTAGGAACTAAAGAATAAAACCAGATTTGCATGACCCAGCAGTGAATCATCAGACAGAGAGTTATGATTTCTGCCCTGTGTGTCATCTTGACCGGACAGGAACTAACCAACAAGTAGGATCTGGATGAAACTGGAAGCCGGTCAATCAGAGACCAACCTCATGTGTGCAGCAGACCAATATATTATATCTATGAGATCAAAAGACCAGTATATTATATCTATGAGATCAAAAGACCAGTATATTATATCTATGAGATCAAAAGAGAAGTATATTATATCTATGAGATCAAAAGACCAGTATATTATATCTATGAGATCAAAAGAGAAGTATATTATATCTATGAGATCAAAAGACCAGTATATTATATCTATGAGATCAAAAGAGAAGTATATTATATCTATGAGATCAAAAGACCAGTATATTACATCTATGAGATCAAAAGACCAGTATATTATATCTATGAGATCAAAAGACCAGTATATTATATCTATGAGATCAAAAGACCAGTATATTATATCTATGAGATCAAAAGACCAGTATATTATATCTATGAAATCAAAAGACCAGTATATAATATCTATGAGATCAAAAGACCAGTATATTATATCTATGAGATATAACATGACCAGTATATTATATCTATGAGATAAGTATATTATATCTATGAGATCAAAAGACCAGTATATTATATCTATGAGATCAAAAGACCAGTATATTATATCTATGAGATCAAAAGACCAGTATATTATATCTATGAAATCAAAAGACCAGTATATAATATCTATGAGATCAAAAGACCAGTATATTATATCTATGAGATCAAAAGACCAGTATATTATATCTATGAGATCAATACCAGTGACACTCTTTCCAGTGATAACATAAACCAAATCAAGCACCTCATTTTCTTCTGTAGCTTCCACTTCTTGTTTCATTTTCTCTCTCCCAGTCTCACTCTGACTGTTTTGCATGAAAGGCTGGCAACTTTGCTCTGTTTTCTGAAGAAAAAAAAAACAATGAAAAAACACATTGCCTTATTTGAAAACATGACAACAACTTCTTTCAGTATTCATGACTATCATCAAGACCATGCCTTTGGCTTAATCCATCTTGTCTCTCCCCAACTTTCTGTCTACCCCTTTTTATCAATTAAGTTGTTGATTTTCTGCCAAACTTTCTTATAAAATATTTGGCACCTGTTCTCTCTGGATTCCTCTTTCTCTTTATCACTCACTTTATCCAGTTCTACAAATACAATGTAAATGTGGTATAGATATTTGTGCCTACTTCATTTCAACCATACAGTTGTTTGGTCTATCAAATGATATCTTCAACATTCAACTACTAATACATCTCCTGCTCATGTAACAGAGTAAGCTTACGGTGAGAGCACTCATTACATTATGTAAGAAAGAGAGAAAGATTGTACTCCTGACCCAAGCAGAAATTAGATACAAAATACTTGACCGACTGAAACAGAAATAGGCCAAATAGTACAGAACATTGAAAGTTCAAGAAGATAGAGAAATAGTAACTATGGACAAATTCACAGAGTACCCATGTATTAAGAGTGGTAAGGAGACATGTTTACAAATAAAAAAACATGTTTAAAAATTAGCTGAAACCCTCAAGGGCCAATTGTAGACAGCAAAACTAGGGAGCATGGGAAGAACTAGTCAGTCACTCATGCAGTAATCAGACAGCCGCTTAGAGTGCAAATGTTAAAGCACAGGAAGTGGGACAGGTTTATGCACTCATGTAATGTCTCAGAATGGAGCAGGAGAATACATGAGAAACACCACAAATAAAACACACGCACTGGAGAAAATGTAAAAGCACTTTGCATGAATGGGCATCCTGAACACATGACTAGGAAACTGAATACACCTGCAGAAAAGGAAATATGTAAAAGTAACATAGGGAAAACTCGTCATGACGAAGGATCCAAGCAATGAAATGTTACAGAACAATAAATACATTGAGCAGATATTAAATGAGAAAAACAAACTAAGGGAGCTATATCAAGATCAGGAATGATCACTTTGTTGACAACAGGGAAGAGAAGTGAAACAACAATCAGGATGGATATACATTTAGTATAGGAGACAGGTTGAAGATATCAAAGACTGACATCATCTGAAAGAAATACAATAAGTTCAGTTCCAGGAAAACAGATATATGTTTCCACAATAACAAGGAAGATCAACTCGTAAATTGATGAACCACAGTAGTAGTAAAATAGAAGATGCTCCACAGGAACAAGAAAAAGACAATGTACAATGAAATCTCAGATTGTGATAGATAATCTTGTGAGTCTACTGTCTTTAGATCCAGCCTGGCTAACAGAATCTGAGATAATGCCGTGATCAGTAGCATAGGGCAGAAATATGACTAGATCAAACACACACGAGGGATAAATCTGACTAATGACAGACACTATAAAAGTGCAGAGATCGATGGCCTGAGAGAAGATACAAAGACTGATTCTCTCTTAACGCAAGAAACAAGAAATGCAACAAATATTTATTCTAACACATATAACAACATCAGAGACAGAGGAGATTAACAAGCTTTTATTTGCAGACGATCAGGCACTAATCTATCTATCTATCTAGTGACCTTTCGAGCCGTAGCCAGCTCATGGGGCGTAGACCAAGATACTCTTTCTCTTATCTAAATTTTTATTCTAGCAGTTTTCAATTCTTTTAAAAATATTTTATCAAAATTCGCCATTTGTCTCTGTTCTGTGCAAGCAGCTCTATCTCATTGAGGGAGCTGATTCCTGCTGCTCTTGCCTCTCTCATCAATGTTCTTCTCAGTGTCTCTCTGGTTCTTCCACTTTTCCTCTTACCTGTTGTTTCCCATATGAGGGCTTGCTTTGCTATTCGGTTATTATCTCTTCTCATCACATACATATTACCATCGTCTTTTCTTTATTACTTTAGTGGTTGATTGGCGATTTCTCTAATTTCCTCATTTTTTTTTAATTCGTTCCACGTTATACCAAGTATTTTCCTTAGACATCTATTTTCAAATGCGTTCAACTTTGTTTCTATATCTCTTGTTGTTTTCCAGCTTTCACATGCATACGTAAGGGTTGATAGTACATTTGATTTGAATAGTCTAAGCTTTGTGTTTGTGCTGATGAGTTTTGATTTCCACAACTTTTCAAGGCATCTGAAAGACATTGCTGCTTTAGCTATTCTGATTCTAATTTCTTAGCTTGTATCCCCTTCTCGATCAATGTGACTTCCAAGATAGATAAAGTAATCAATCTCTTCTACTGGTTTGTTTTCCATGTATATTTTGTCGTCTGTTTGGAATTAAGCTTTTCATGGCCTTAGTTTTTTATGATTGATCTCAAGCCCAATTTTGCTGACTATTGATGATAGTTCATTTGTGTTTTCCTGCATCGTTTTTATCTGACTATGTCATCATCAAAGTCGAGGTCCTCTAAATGGTCTCCTTGTATCCATTCGATGCCTTTATTACCAGTGCAGCATTTCTTCATTATGAAGTCCATAACTACTCCAAATAACAAGGGCAATAAAATACATCCTTGTTTAACCCCAGTTTCTATTGGGAAACATCCAAGGCACTAATACATGAAAAAAATGGACGACCTACAAGAACAATTAAATAAACTCAACAGCACAGGCACATAATACAACATGAAAATCAACATCAAAATCGTGCTGAAGTCGGATGTGTTGGGCCGAAAGGAGCAAATATAACAGTTATACTGCAAACCACAACACAACGCATACACACCCACTTAATGTCCTTTTAAGGACGGATGACAAAGAGGAATTCTACAGTCTATGAGTACTCTAGAATACTTTAGTCATCAGGCGAACGCAAGCAAGCAACATCAACAAAACAGAAGTCATAAATGTCGCCAAAAATAAACAGAAGATCAAAATAACTATAGACGCAGACAACTAAAACAAGTAGAGGAATTCATATACCTAGGAAGTTTAGTGACAAACACAATTCTCAAACAGCAGTGATAGACTCAAGATGCAACAAAGGTTGTCAAATCATTGGACAGCTATCACCACTATTTTCTAACAAGGAAATAACTCTCGAGTCAAAACGAGCACTCTACAATAAAATCTTCATCCCAACGTTGTGCAACCAATGCCAGTCCTGGACCCTAGATGCAAGAACAATAAGAAAAATAACCTCTAATGAGATTAAATGTGTTTGACTAATGACTGGAAACTGCCTGAGACTGAGAGATAAGATCAGAAATGAAGAACTGAGGGAAAAAAGCTAGGAATATAATTATAAAGAAACAACAGATACAATGATGGTTTGGAGACAAAGCAGAGTATTTAAAACACAACACAATGAGCCCTCATTAAACGTTGCGAGAATACCAGATCCACAAGCCGACCACGAAAAGAATAGATTGACGGAATATTAGAAAAACTAGGAAACATAACAGCAGAAGCGAAAAAGACCGCAAATGAATTATATTTCCCCTCCACGCTGAAAGGCAAATGACTCTGACTCTGAGGAATTTAAAAATCAAAGAGAGTTAACATAAGCATTATTATTCATTATTATATAATGAATAACGGTGTGAGTGAACAACCTGCACCATCAAAGCAAGAAGTGACAGTGAAAATGAAAAGCGCCAAGGCCAAACAAAAGCCAACCTTCGATGCTGAGACGGGGTCACTGA
This sequence comes from Megaustenia siamemsis, assembly GCA_032433765.1. NCBI lineage: Eukaryota > Metazoa > Mollusca > Gastropoda > Stylommatophora > Ariophantidae > Megaustenia > Megaustenia siamemsis. Next base: position 14,154,366 of record JAVIAB010000101.1, read on the forward strand.
AAGATAATGAGAACAAGCTACAACATTACAAAGAGGTGCTGTATTATTAAGCTGATGTGCTGTAATGTTGTTACTGCAAGCAGCGATATTCTACGACTTTCATCCCAACACAAAATCACACGATTAGACTTACTTATACTACATTAGACCAGCACGACATTTTCTTTTCTTTTTTTTTTTTTTTTTTTTTTTTGGGTATCGGGTTGTCTGTCTTCCCTCTTTGGTCACTAACCGTTTAGTCAGATTGGAATGATTAGTCTGTTCCAAGGCCCACCCTGTTTTATCATTCATCAGTTCTGATTCACTGATCCTGCCGCAAGCGGTTAGCTTTCAGTTGCTGACTACTTTCCAGCCCAGATGCTTTTGTGTGTATTTGTGGGGGCCTTTATTTTGTTTCAATCTCTCAAAATTGTTGTTATGGTGTTATGGATATCCGTAAAGATAGACATTCCAGACAATCATCGTGTGCCATGCTTCGTCCATCTATCTTTCGTTCACCTGAAGTATTGTCTAAATCTGCAGTCGTTTCCTGTATAAATTTTACTGTCTTTTGTAATTCTTGCAGTGGCCCATATAGTTTTGTCTGTAGTGTTGTATCTATGGGCCAATATATTTTCTTCAGTATACTATATTCAGTGCAGTCTTGAAGTATGTGTTCAGCAGTCTGGGGCGCCTGTCTGTCCACATGTACCAGTGAGTAGTTAAGGTGCCGTGCCGATCTTGAATTGTGTATACATATGACTGTGGAGTCGATTGTGTCCTGTTCTGAGGTGTATAATGATAACTTGTTCACATCTATTCATATTATGAAAGGTATCCTGATTGATTTGATTATATGTTTCGTATGATGGTATGTAACAGGTGCATCTAGTTGTGTGCGTGTTGAACCTCCCTTTGCCAACTTCGTGATATTTGTTTCTTCGTCAGCTTATTGCGTTGTGTTTTTGTACAATACGCTCCAATGCATCCGTCTTTAGCACATATTTGTTTAAAATTTGATTCCTCAACCTTTAGTTTGCTTTGACTGTTCAGTGTAAGCAGATGTTGATAGTCTTTCCGGTAACCTTTTTCTGGTAAATATCGAAATTTATTACCGAAAGTAAAACTATCATTTGCATATTTACAAAGCTCACCAATGGAAATCAACTGTTTCGCTGGCTGAAAAGCCGGCGAAGGGTGTTCGAGACCTGCGGTAGACAGAACGGATTATTTCTCATCATCATCATATAGTGCCGTCTCCGCATCGAAGGTTGGTTACCATGGAGCGCCATTCCACTCTGTCTCTTGCTTTGATGGTGCAGATTGTCATAGGTTGACTTGTCAAGCGCAGATCAAGTCTAGACGGTGAAAGGCATTCACAACACTTGATTTGTCAAAAAGGAATATTGCCGGCGTACGACTCCGCTTTATCGGCGCAGATGTATTAAGTAGATCATCATTTTGACTTTAACGCTGAAAAGTGCAATATAGAACTGAAATTAATCAAACCCCGAATGCACTTTCTGCAGCGATCGAGAGAACGTGGCCTAGATCCACCATCATGGAAACGGAAGTTAAAATAAAAATAAATTGTTGTATATAGTGAGTTTTTTGTGTGTGTGCATACATTCTGCCACAGGTGCATTATTCGTGAAGCGAAGCTGAAATCGAAATTCCGGTTCAAAGATGGTGGACTAGAGTTTGTGTTCCATCAACCGCTGCAGGATTTGCGTTTGCAGACATTAATTTCTTTCTTGTAGATCACTGCGTTAAAGTCAACCGGATGTTACACTTTATGGGTTCACGCCGGCGCTACGGGGTTCATACACTTGGAAGCGACCTTTTGTTTGTGAATCAGGCGGTGTGTATAGGACCTTTCTCCGCCTTGAATTCGACAAGCGTATTATGCCATGATATTGGTCTAAGAAGAGTAATGGAAACGTTCCGACAGAGCCAAAGCAAAAAGAGAGCTAATAGCCAATATTAGGAAGAAACAATCATTATTTTTTTTATCATGTAATGAGAACGGAATAGCTGAAATATATTGTAGCAACTGGGGAAGTTGAAGGACGAAAAAATAGAGGGAAGCAAAGAAAAAAGATACCAGACAGCTTATGAGAAGGGATTGGCAGAAGGTCTACAACTGAAATGATAAATAGCTGTCGAGATAAAAAGTTGTTGGTGAGACATGATCATTTGCGCCAGCAGGCGTGGTTCTTGATGATGATCAATCATCATCATTGAGTGCCGTCTCCGCATCGAAGGTTGGCTACCATGGAGCGCCATTCCACTCTATGTCTTGCTTTGATGGTGCAGATTGTCATAGGCTGACTTGTCCATCTTTTGATGTTACTCGTCCATGTTAGTCTTGGTCTGCCTCTGCCTCTTTTACCTTGTATTTTCCCTTCCAATATCATTTTTATTAGACTGTTGTGTCTTTTAACATGACCAAAAAATTGCATTTGTCTTGCTCTAATTGTGTTTAGTAGTTCTTTTTTAATTTTAGTTTGTTTAAAACTTCCTCATTTGTTTTCTTTTCTTTCCATCCAATTCTACCTATTCTTCTATAAATCCACACTTCAAAGGCTTCAATTTTCTGTTCTGTTTTCTGGTCTAATGTCCATGTTTCTGCACCATACAAGAATATTGAGAAGATGTAACATTTTGCTATTCTTAATTTTAGCCCTGATGATGAATAGATTAGTTAAAATGGAACTATAGTTACCTCGGTATAAGATACTCTGGATTTTTGTGGCAATGTGGTCCATGCTTCATGAAATATAACAGGTGATAATATTTACGACTAGTATCACAATCATCATGTGCCATACCGGTTGGCGTAGTCGATCTTGTCATTTCACAATCTTCTATCCACAGTGTATCGTATCAATTCTGTTGTTGACTGTTTTCCATGTCATGACACTAAGCTATATAGTGTCTTCTTTCTTTGTCATCCGCGATCTCTCTTTCGCTGTATTTTGCCAGTTGTAACCAAGTATTCCAACTTTCCTCTTCTCGTGATGTGTCCGAAAAATGTTGATTGTTTCTTTCTGATGTTTTTTAGGAGCTCCCTTTTAGTGTTGGCCTCTGAGAATTTCTTCATTGGTCTTTTTAGCTGTCCAGGGAACTTTCAACATTCTTCTGAGAAATCCCATCTCTGTGGCCTCTAATTGTCTTTTCATTTGTTTGTCTACTGTCCATGATTTGCTCCCATAAGTCAGAATTGCTTCTATATAGCACTGATGAACTCTCTTTCTCACTTCTATTGACATAAGATATTTTTCATTTTCTGAAATGCTATTTTGGCCTGAGCCATTCTGCTTTTTATTGCTGTGGTACATCTTCCATCTGATGTTATTATTATATAGGAGTTCCCTTTTTGTGTTGGCCTCTTTTAGAATTTCTTCATTCGTCTTTTTAGTTGTCCATGGAACTTTCAACATTCTTCTGAGAAATCCCACCTCTGTGACCTCTAATCGTCTTTTCATCTGTTTGTTTTCTGTCCATGATTCGCTTCCCCAGGCCAGAATTGGCTCTATAGCACACACGAACTCTCTTTCTCACTTCTATTGACATAGATTTGTTGAATAAGATATTTTTCATTTTCTGAAATGCTATTTTGGCCTGAGCTATTCTGCTTTTTATGTCTGTGGTGCATCTTCTGTCTAATATTATTATTGTGCCAAAGTATTTGACGCGTTGCACTTGCTTCAGATTTGTCCTGTTTATTTTTATGCTGCATGATGGTCATGATTGTTTCTTTGATATTACCATTACTTCTGTTTTCTTACTATTCAGACTGGAACAATTTTTGTTACTTTCTGTTACTATTATTTCTATCATTTCTTGTAGTTCATTCTCTCAGCTCTGTCTCTGCTATTACGACTGTGTCATCGGCATATCGCAAATTATTTATGTTGTGTCCGTTGACGTCAATTCCTTTTTTTGTCTACTATTGATCTTATAATATGTTCGCTGTAAAGTGAAACAAATCCGGCGACAGAACACAGCCTTGTCTGACTCCTTGTTTTATATATTGGAATTGTCCTGTTTGGTTGTTAATTCGTTCGTATAGCTACTGTCTGTTGCCAGTACATGTTTTTTATGATTCGCAGATCCTTGCCATCAATGTTTAATTTCTCCAGCATATTGATTATTTCCATATGCTTTACTTTGTCAAATGCTTTTGTGTAGTCTATAAAGCACATATATAGATCTTTCTTTACCTCTATAGATCTTTCTATCAATGTTCTTAAGATGTATATTGCGTTATTGGTTGGTGCCCTTTCCTTCAAAAATAAATAAAACACTTTACGAAAATAAATGACTTCTAGCTTTGCCAGAACCGCGGCGAAACATCAATATTGATTGTTATAGTTATATACTAAGTCTATACTGTGGACGCTCACATTTTATTTATATTATTATTTGTTGTAGAATACAATTAAATAAGTTTTAAAAGCTTAATTGATTACAATCATTTAAGCAAGCGTAAGTAATTGCTTTATTCATTTGTACTTTTTTCAACCGACGTGATAGCCGCTTATGTTTAATTAAATTTGCGTTGCGGATGCCCGGATAGATTCATTCTTGATTCTGATTCTGATTCAGTATTATTATTATTAGTATTCAGCCACGAGAGATGCTGTTAGTGTTAGTGTTACTAGTGTTACTGTTCTCTGACTGTTCTGGGTTCAGTATACTGTATAGCAGCATCCATCTAACATAAAAGACATTAATATTTTCACCAAACTACTCAGACTACTGACTTATCACGATTGCTTGCTATCAACTATAATACTATCAACCGTCTTACAAGACGCCAAAGGCCATGTATTTTTAAATCAATAAAAATAAAAGTCGTTTCTTCAGACTTCAGAGGCAGGACATCTAACTAGCTGAGACCAGCTCTCTCTCTCAGACTCGCTAGAGGACTGTAAGTGGAGAGCAAAGTAAGAGGTATGTTCACTGCCTTGTGAGTTTTTCTGAGTTGTTTGGCAACTCTGTAATAGTAAGTAATAAGTAATAACGAATAACGTATTGTAAAATAGATAGTATACTAGTATAGTTTTAACAGTTGTACAGTACAGTGTGAGTACTATTGACCTTTTGAGTTGAGCCGTAGACGGCCATAAGGCATAGACCAAGATTAGATACTCCTTCTCTTATCTGAATTTTTGTTCTAGCAGTTTTCAATTCTTTTAAAGATATTTTATCAAATCTCGCCATTTATCTCTGTTCTGTGTAAGCAGCTCTATCTCATTGAGGGAGCCGAATCCTGCTGCTCTTGCCTCTCTCATCAATGTTCTTCTCAGGCGTCTCTCTCAACTCTCTGGGTCTTCCTCTTTTCCTCTTACCTGTTGTTTCCCACATGAGGGCTTGCTTTGTTATTCGGTTATTATCTCTTCTCATCACATGTCCAACATATGACCATCATCTTTTCTATATTACTGAAGATATTAGTGGTTGATTGGCAATTTCTCTAATTTCCTTGTTTGTTTTGAATTCGTTCCATCTATACCAAGTGTCCTTAGACATTTATTTTTGAATGCGTTAAACTTTGTTTCTATATCTCTTGTTGCTTTCCAGCTTTCACACGCATACGTAAGGGTTGATAGTAATGATAGTACATTTGATTTGAATAGTCTAAGTTTTATGTTTGTGCTGATGAGCTTTGATTTCCACAACTTTTCAAGGCTTCTGAAAGACATTGCTGCTTTAGCTATTCTGATTCTAATTTCTTTGCTTGTATCCTCTTCTCGAAATAGTTAGTGAATAATATATATTCAAGGTAATTTACGAGTTTAGGGACATACATTAAAGTGATCTCAAATCTCCCTTAATTGTAGAGAAAAGTGTAATGTGAAACAACACGAGAGTAACGTTTAAAGTCCCCTAGACTTGTGGGTTTTGAGTATTTTCTTTGTTTATGATCATAGTTTTAGTCTTTTTGATATTCATATCTAGTCCATATCATTTGATTTTGCTTGCCATGTTTATTTCATTAAGTAATTGTAGATCTTTAGGATTTTCTGCTAGTAGAACAGTATCATCATATCTTAGGTTATTGATTATCTTTCCATTAATGTTTAGGCTTGGCATCTCTGTGATGTTTTTAAAGATTTGCTCAGTGTATAGATTGAACAAGCTTGGTGATAGGATGCATCCCTGCCTTACTTCTCTTTTTATATCAATAGGTGTACAGTTTTCTTTTCTTATATTTTATTATTGCTGTTTGCTCCAGGTATAAATTACATATTAGTCATATGTCTGTGTCATCTAGTTGTATATCTTTTAGACAGTCTATAATTAGTTTAATTGTTTATAAAACAAGTGCAACATACTTGGGCACAATAATAGCATCAGATGGAAGATGTACCACAGAAATAAAAAGCAGAATAGCTCAGGCCAAAATGGCATTTCAGAAAATGAAAAATATCTTATGCAACACATCTTTGTCAATAGAAATGAGAGAGTTCATTGGTGCTATATAGAACCAATTCTGACCTATGGAAGCGGATCATGGACAGTAGACAAACAAATGAAAAGACAATTAGAGGCCACGTAGATGGGATTTCTCAGAAGAATGTTGAAAGTTCCCTGGGCAACTGAAAAGACCAATGAGGAAGTTCTCAAAGAGGCCACCACAAAAAGGCAGCTCCTAAAAAATATCAGAAAGAAACAATCAACATTTTTCGAGCACATCATGAGAAGAGGAAAGTTGGAATACTTGGTTACAACTGGCAAAATAAAAGGAAAGAGAGATCATGGACAACAACAAGAGAAAATACTGGATAGCTTGGTTTCATGGCATGGAAAACAGTCAACAACAGAACTGATACGATGCACTGTAGATAGAAGATTGTGGAAGGACATGATTGCCTACGCCAACCGGTATGGCACATGATGATGCTGATAATCAGTTTATGGTTTATTCTATCATTTATTTTGATACTAATACTAAATAATTATGACAGGTTAAACTTTCAGTATTCACACATATATTTAAACGAATACTAAAATACGTAAGGTCACCTTTGTCTATGTCCCTGGACATGCGGGAGTACGGGAAATGAAAGGGCGGACAGGTTGGCTAGCTGCGCTGTCATTGAGGACGGGCAACCAATAGATCGGGCGGACATCATCAATGCCCTCCGAGATGTAGGAAGAGCACAGGACTTCGACAAACACAGATCCATGTCACTTCTTCGGATGATGGAAATGGGAGTTAAGTTGGGCACAGCCAGAAATGAGATACTTAGTGGCCGTGTAAGAAGACTTATCAACCAACATAGAACTGGAGTCGTCAGTCGCTGGACACTGAGGGAATTGCTGAGGAGGGGATCTGAGCACCTATGGACATGTTCTGAGTGCAATGATGATGACCCGCAAATAACTCAATAACTAAATTTTCAAAAATCAAAATCTAATTTTATTTCCAAGGATAGATAATTAAATATATAATGAACAATTCAAAGCACCATAGTACATGGCCATTACATATTGAAAGACATGAATTTTTTTAAACAAGTACCTGAGATGGCTGGAAAGATAAAAAGACAAACAAGGAAGTTCTGAATCAGCTGTTAAAAAAAAAAAAAACTACTTAACACAATTTGACAAAGACACTGGAATTTTTTGGACACATGAAGAGAAATAATACCATTCTAAAAGTCATCTTGAAAAGGAAGGTAAGTAGCCCATGAGGCACAGGTAGACCAAGATTAAAGTGGACTGATAACATCAAAAGGTGGTCAGGTGAACCAATGACGGTGTGTACTATCAAGACAAGAGACTAAATAAAATGGCACTTCATGGTAGCTAACCTTCGGTATGGAGATGGTACCCAATGAATGAAACCTGAGATGAGATGGTATCATAAGATCCTATGCATTTCCTTTATGAACTGGACTACTAAGGACAAGAGGTCAGGTTTGGTTGCAATCAATGACTCCTTGGTTCACCCGGCCTTATTTTGGTACCAGATTTTTTTCTGGAAAAGTAGGGAGACCTGATGTGACCATATCTCACATAAAATGTGCTATTGGACATTGAAAAGTAAGAGCACTAAAATGTTAGTGCACCCTGCATGCCATATTCTCCCACAGGGGAACCCTTCGCATGACATTTCTTGTGTAGACTACATTAGGAGGCGAAGGCATGCCTCACAGCACCAGAGCTGAAAGTTGTCAGCGACCCACTGCTGATGGCTTGCGCCAGTATCGGTAAACCAAAACCATCCAGACCCTGCTCCACCTCTCTATGGTGCCTCTAGTAACAGACTAACCTGTCTAGTCTGGCCAAGTGAGTAGGGATCGAGGAGGGAAAACAACCAGGTACTTTAAAATGTCATCCTGAAATCGGATGTATTGGGCCGAAAGGCGCAAATATCACAGTTATACTACAAACCACAACACATTGTAGACACGCCCACTTAAGATCCTTTTAAAGGCGGACGACGAAGAGGTATATTCCTTTAGCCATCAGGCAAATGCAAGCAAGCAGACCACATTATCATGAAAGAAGGTCAATATAGTCCAAAAAGCACTCTCTTTAACACCGCAAAGAAGCAAAAACCAAATTGTGTAGCATTTATCGTGAAGACAAACATTTTAGTTGACATATAACTATAATTAAAACAGGAATGTATACTATCACCTTTGCTATTTGAAATTACCATTATAGAAAAAGCAACAGCACATTTTTAAAACCTGGACAAAATATGGAAATAAAAAATGCTAAGCAACAAAACTAAACTTAGAATATCCAACTCAAACATATTATCAACCCTTACACGCGTGAAAGCTGAAAAATAATAAATTCTGCAACAAAAAATTATTAAGAATTTTGATTCCCGGATATAAACATTTCACAATTATGGTGTTTTGTATTTTTATTTACATTTTCTGCAACAAAAATTGATTAAGAATTTTGATTCCCAGATAGAAACATTTCACAATTATGGTGTTTTGTATTTTCATTTACATTTTCTGCATCAAAAATTGATTAAGAATTTTGATTCCCAGATAGAAACATTTCTCAATTATGGACCACAGATTGTTCATCTTTAATTTGCTCTTTTAGTTCAGTGGAAAAGATCTTTGAATACTCCATGGGAATAATCTGGTGGTAGGCATAGAAATGAAGCAAGAAGCAGAAACAACAAAGGTAAATGAGACACCATTTCTTTTCTGATATTATAAATCAATTTGTTATTTTTCATTAGCCTGTAGATTTTTACCTATAGGTACAAAGCCTTGTTGTGATGATTCCAAGGTTTGTCAGTGGATGCTTAGCTCTGTATTCTATTTTTCTATTTATCTGTAAGAAGAAAGAAGTATTTTTTAATATTATGTTGTTGTTGCTGTTGTGAGCTGACATCCTTTAGCCCAAATGCCATGTAGTGATAGCTGCAGGTATTTCTAAGTTCTCTTGTTGTTCCGTACAGGATGTTTCATTTATCAGGTCAATAAAGCCACAGATTTTATTTCTATCTTTTTTTTCTTTTTTTTCACCGCCTGTGGTGGGAATTTAATCCAGGACCTTCTTGTCTAGAGGTAAGGTGTCAGCCTCTAGACCTGATATGTCAGTGAGTTTTAGACAGTCAAAAAGGTCATGTTCTACTGTTTCATGTGGGTGTTCACAGAGCGGACATCTTGGAGTTTGGTTTTGTTGTATTCTATTGATGTGGTTGTTTGGTGGTAAATGATTGGTTTCAATCTGAAAATGGTAGTTTGGTATCTTTTCTTCTTGTCTAGAGGCCGACATCTTACCTCTAGACCACTCAGCCCTCTCCCCCTACCTGTTTGGCTTAAAAGTTTGCAGACACAAATAATTTTGTACCATTTCTCTTCTTCTATGTTTGCTAGATGAATACTGTTCTTCTTTGTTCACCCTTATAAGAGCACTAGGTGGGTGTAGGTGCTGTGTATTATTGTTCAACCTGTGATATCCATTTGCACTCTCATCACATCCATCTTCAGTATGGAATATTTTAGTCCCATGTTGCTTTTCTTAAAGATCTGGACCTACTTGCTTGGTCAGACTTGTTAGTCTATTACTAGGGGCATAGCGGTGAAGTAGGATCTGGTTCGCCAATAATGGTCAGCTCTGAGTCACTGACTAGTTTCAGCTTTGGTGCTGACAGGCACCTTTGTTCCCATTCCTGTACTCTTATCTGTCAGTATATCTGTCATATATCTTGTATCTGTCAGTATATCTGTCATATATCTTCTATCTGTCAGTATATCTGTCATATATCTTGTATCTGTCAGTATATCTGTCATATATCTTGTATCTGTCAGTATATCTGTCATATATCTTGTATCTGTCAGTGTATCTGTCAGTATATCTGTCATATATCTTGTATCTGTCAGTGTATCTGTCAGTATATCTGTCATATATCTTGTATCTGTCAGTTTTATGACTGTCATAATTAATGGAGTTTTTTTCATCCTTCCAACATTTTCTATCTATCTATTGACCTTTCGAGCTGTAGCCGGCCCATAGGGCATAGGTCCAGATACTCTTTCTCTTATCTAAATTTTTATTCTAGCAGTTTTCAATCCTTCTAAAGATATTTTATCAAATCTCGCCATTTGTCTCTGTTCTGTGCAAGCAACTCTATCTCATTGAGGGAGCTGGTTCCTGCTGCTCTTGCCTCTCTGATCAATGTTCTTCTCAGTGTCTCTCTGGGTCGGCCTCTTTTCCTCTTACCTGTTGTTTCCCACATGAGGGCTTGTACAGATTTCTGGATTTATGTAATATGCACCTGTGACAGTTCTTTGATGACTCTTGATGTTTGTTGACATTTCTCTGGTAGGCAGTATTTTCTTGCTACAAAGCTGAGACCTTCTTGATTCTTTGTTTAGGAACACATTCCCACTAACTTGCTGTTAGGATGGTCTTTCTCCATTCTCTTTCTCTCGGAGTTCCAGATGAGAGCTTGTCATTTAATGGTTGTAGTTGGCTAGTGCAGCCAAAGACAATTTTCATCTTTTATTTCTGGCTTAATTTTATTTTTCATACATCATTATGTTTCTTAAAAGTGTTTACATCTTCTCAATATTCCTGTATGGTGCAGAAACATGGACATTAGACAAGAAAACAGAACAGAAAATTGAAGCCTTTGAAATGTGGATTTATAGAAGAATAGGTAGAATTGGATGGAAACAAAAGATAACAAACGATGAAGTTTTAAAACAACTGAAAATAAAAAGAGAGCTGCTGAACACAATAAAGACAAGACAAATGAAATTTTTGGGGCATGTTAAAAGACACAACAGCCTACTAAAAGTAATATTGGAAGGAAAAATACAAGGCAAAAGAGGCAGACCAAGACTAACATGGACGAGTAACATCAAAAGATGGACAAGTCAATCTATGTCAGCCTGCACCATCAAAGCAAGAAACAGAGTAGAATGGCGATCCATGGTAGCCAACCTTCGTTGCAGAGAGGGCACACGATGATGATGATGAAAAGTGTTTGGGTTATATTGGGTTATATGGCTTATGAGACTAGTTGTGCCAACAGTTTGTGGCAACCTTTTCTCTTTTTTATTTTTGAAAGGGCCATGAAAGTACATTTTGTGAATTTGTTAGTTATTTACATTATGTTGTGGATGCCATTCACAATTTTTGTTATTACTCATGCCTTGATCTAATATGCATCTGAATTGCTGGTTTCCAGGTTGTCTTAATGAATTGCACCCTCTAATCTGATGAGGGATGCTAGCGTGTTTGTAAATTGTATGTCTCTTAAATGGGTGCTAGGTTAATTTTGTCTCATGAGATTTAGCAATGTTTTAGTTAATATACAAACACTTATAATCTCAGGTGATACAATACTCCCCTACATTTATACCAATGTTTTAGTTAATATACAAACACTTATAATCTCAGGTGATACAATACTCCCTTACATTTATAACAATGTTTTAGTTAATATACAAACACTTATAAACTCAAGTGATACAATACTCCCCTACATTTATACCAATGTTTTAGTTAATATACAAACACTTATAAACTCAAGTGATACAATACTCCCCTACATTTATACCAATGTTTTAGTTAATATACAAACACTTATAAACTCAAGTGATACAATACTCCCTTACATTTATACCAATGTTTTAGTTAATATACAAACACTTATAATCTCAGGTGATACAATACTCCCTTACATTTATACCAATGTTTTAGTTAATATTGAGTTATTTGCGGGTCATCATCATTGCACTCCAAACATGTCCATAGGTGCTCAGATCCCCTCCTCAGCAATTCCCTCAGTGTCCAGCGACTGACGACTCCAGTTCTATGTTGGTTGATAAGTCTTCTTACACGGCCACCAAGTTTCTCATTTCTGGCCATGCCCATCTTAACTCCCATTTCCATCATCTGAAGAAGTGACGTTGATCTGTGTTTGTCAAAGTCCTGTGCTCTTCCCACATCTCGAAAGGCATTGATGATGTCCGCCCGATCCATCGGTTGCCCGTCCTCAACGACAGCGCAGCTAGCCAACCTGTCCGCTCTCTCATTTTACCCTACTCCCGCATGTCCAGGGACATAGACAAAGGTGACCTTACGTATTTTGGATTTCTGCAACGACTCTACCCATTGCATGCGTACAAAGCCCGCCTCCACTTTTTTAATCATGCTCATCGAATCACTCAGTATACATGCGTGGATGTAGTCTTGTGACTCTAACCATTTGAATGCCTTGGTCACTGCCATCACCTCCATTGTCATGCTACTCGTGGTCATGGCGTATGCACCACTGTCTTCCTTGGCTATTCTGCCTGCTGAGCGTGTTGTAAATGCCCATGCACTTATTTCGTGTCGTCTTACAGATCCGTCTGTAAACTCAAGTGATACAATACTCCCTTACATTTATACAAATGTTTTAGTTAATATACAAACACTTATAATCTCAGGTGATACAATACTCCCCTACATTTATACCAATGTTTTAGTTAATATACAAACACTTATAATCTATAATCTCAGGTGATACAATACTCCCCTACATTTCCCACTCCTTTGTGAAAAGATGTGGCTGGGCTTTCTGACTTTGCACTTCATAAGGAAACCAGTCCTGCTCACAGAAAGTGTAGTTGTTGATTATGATGATTTGCAAGCTAAAAGGAAGAAAACAAAGTGGTGGAAAATTATGAAAGACCCATACACATGATTTGATATGGTCATATAGAATATCCCAGCACAAAGACCTCAAAGATATTTTTGTAGGTCTGCCATTTTGGAGCACTGTAACTAGACTGTGCTAATGGTTAACTCCGCCTGCCTGTTAATTAGACCAGTATCATTCTGAAAAGTGGATTCTGTTTCATGAACATTACAGTATTGAAAAGTGGGCAGGAAGTTTGTACCCAGCTGCCTTCTCTTGGATGAAATAGTCACAGCTACTTTCTGGTCTAATATCAGCTCCTAGAATGGCATTACTGCCATAGAGTAAACCTGATTAGTTAAGAAGTTTCACCAAATAAAAATAGTCAGTGGGATTTTTTTTTTCTGAAGGAATGATTTGAAAGACATTTTCCAACAATTGACCCAGCATGAGCAAAAGTTAACCAAATATTGCAGACAACATTTTGTGCATTGACATGTTCCTCTCTCTTTTATCCCTCCAGACTAAATTAAGCCTGAAAGCACAGATTCCATTGCTGACAGATTTAATGATAAAAGTTGAGCAACAATCTAGGGTAAGAATTCCTTTATGTCTTCCAACATTTCCTGTTTTGTTTATATTATTTTTGTATTCTTAGATGCTACTTTTATACTGCTAATTTAATAGAATTGTTGATATTGATTTGTTTGTTTGATTTTGTGTTCTCTTTACTGATTGAAGAAACTACCACCATGTCGCTGTGTGCAGGTACATAAGGATTTCATCATTTTCAACAGATAGTACATATGTGACTAATGATTCCCATATCTCAGTGGTTATACTCAGTTGTGACTAATGATTCCCATATCTCAGTGGTTATACTCAGTTGTGACTAATGATTCCCATATCTCAGTGGTTATACTCAGTTGTGACTAATGATTCCCATATCTCAGTGGTTATACTCAGTTGTGACTAATGATTCCCATATCTCAGTGGTTATACTCAGTTGTGACTAATCTTTCAAGCTGTTTCAGTTTTGTCTTTGCCTTCATTTTTTTTGTTGACATAGCTCTGTGCACTTGAGCTGTCAATGTTGTAGTTTTCACTTGTAGAAGTAACTGTGCCACTTGCGCACATGTACAGTCTTAGTCCTTGTTCTAATTGTAGAAGTAACTGTGCCACCTGCACACCTGTCCTGTCTTAGTCCTTGTTCTAATTGTAGAAGTAGCTGTGCCACCTGCACACCTGTACTGTCTTAGTACTTGTTCTAATTGTAGAATTAGCTGTGCACCTGTACTGTCTTAGTCCTTGTTCTAATTATAGAAGTAGCTGTGCCACCTGCTCACCTGTACTGTCTTAGTCCTTGTCCTAATTGTAGAAGTAGCTGTGCACACTTCAGCTGCCTTTATTCTCATGATTAATTCTAGATGCATCTCTGTATGTCAGAGCTGTTATCTTCATTTTTCAGTTCCAGAAATAGTTCTGTGTACCCAGATTGTTCATCCTCACAAATCCCTTCAGGTAATTGCAGAATTTATATGTGTCACAATCACCTACGAGCCTGTTATTGAATTATAAAAACCCTTTTGTACCAAAAATGTCTGTCACAAATATCAGTTTCAGTTATAACTCTAGTGCATGAAATTCCCACCCAATTACCAAATTCTTGCAGCAGACCTGTATATATATCTCCAACATCAGTTCTAGACATAACTCTGGTACATGAACAGTTCTTAACTCCACAACCCATTACCATGTTGTTCCAGCAGATCATAGGAGGAAGAGGTATGTTTTACAGCACTCAGAAAAAATTACAAATAAACAACAGAAAAAAACAAAGAACAAGATATGGTCCGAAGCAGGATCGAACCCGTACTCCTTGGCACTGCATCTTGCCATGAGCAGCTGAACGCTAGGGAACACTGCCACTCAGCTAACTAAAAAAATTAGCTATCGTGGATGATGTCTTTCACGCAGGTGTTCTCATGACTATAGCATAGGCTTACGATCACAGCTTAGTAATAAATTGTATTCCTGTACTTTCTATTAAAATAAGTATCTCCCGGTAGGGCTGAATACTTGTGTTACAGGTAAACATTTATAGGACGATTCTGCATGAATAGTAGCTTCCAGTGGTTTTTATACTGGAGACAAATAATAATAAATGAATAATATTATAGAGGGAAACTTACGAGGTGATAATTCAGTGAATCATGGGAGGAAGAGGTATGTTTTACAGCACTCAGAAAAAATAACAAATAAATAACAACAGAAAAAAACAAAGAACAAAATATGGTCCTATTCCAGCAGACCTGTTGTGGTTGAACTGCATATATCTCCAATATCAACTCTAGAAACAGCACTGCTGATCTGAATGGTTCATGTTGTCTGTATTAATTCTTACAAAAACTATATACCAGGAATGATGTCTCATGATTTGTTGCTTGACATTCTTTCAGAAACCTGATGAGGATCTTGCCAATGAAAATTGGGACAGTCATGTCTGTAAAGTTGAAGGTTTTAGTGGTGGAGTGTCAAAAGTGGGAGTAGTAGAACAGGCAGGACCATGTAAGGAGGACAGCATCATACGTATAAAAGATGGTAGGCAATGTAGCTGGTCAATTTTCACTCCTTTAAGCTTAATAAATTCATGTACATTTGTTATTAACATAAGTAGGAATTACGACAGTCCTTTTTCTGACCTCAAACCCGTATGGGTTAAAATTCAGTCTCCCAAGTATAGGTTGTCTTATACAGAGTGAGTTAAAGTGAACTCTGGAGTTAAAAAAAATCATTACTCTGCTTATTGGTTGTGTCATATTGAAAATGTGCAGAAAGATTAAAAGGTGTTGAAACTTGCTGTGGAGAAAGATCTCTTTTGAACAGACTGTGATGAGTTCAACGTTCTGTAAAGGACATGCAACCTAATGATGTAAGAGAACTAGAAACTAGATGATGATCTAATATCACAAGGTTGATGTGTTCCATTAGTTGTTAAAACTAGATTGGTGATGTGGAGACTATAATTGCCTTCTAGTTTTCTGTTGAAAAAAACTTATCTGATCATTCTAGAAGTATTGCAGTTTTAGGTTTTCTTTATAATCAAACCACACAACTGAGGAAACTTTGGTAATCCTCTCTGTTAACAAAACAGTATAGACAATGACCGTTAACAGGAAACCTAACTGGGATGAGAATCGGGTCTTGATCAGACCCTGTCATGGCAAGCACAGGTGCAGTAACAGCATTAAGATATACTTGCTATTTTTAATGTAAATTCTCTTCTTCCTGTAGTCTGTTAACACATGTTGACCAGCATTATGACTGGCTTGACTAGACATTCCTGATGTCATTTTTTTGGGGGGGTCTATATTTGAATTAATTCTTTGCTTCAATATTACAGAGCTCTGTGCTAGCATTTGGAACTGCATCACCAACTCCCAAAATGATGTTCAGGAAATGAGAAGTTATTGTGGCATTCAATTGACATGCTATTTTGAATGTCCATTCTCCTCTTCCTATAGTCTGTTAACACATGTTGATTTAAAGGATTTCCACATTCTGGTTTGTGTGGCTTCATGTTGGCTTCCCTTCATTTTCTGTTAGTCACCAGATCTTTGATGCTCAATAGTGCAGGTGGGTTGCTAGTTAGATTTTAAAGAAATATTTTGTTTCTTACAGACATCATTACTGGAGCATTGTGACTGCCATAATTAGACATTCCTCATGTCATTTTATGGGAGGTCTTTATTTGATCTAATTCTTTGCTTCAATATTTCAGAGCTCTGTGCTAGCATTTGGAACTGCATCACCAATGCCCAAAATAATGTCCAGGAAATGGGAAATCATTTTGGCATTCAACGCTCACAACTTTTAGCACAAGATGATGTCTCCAATAATCTGTTGGATTACAGAATAAATATTAAACAAATCGAAAAAGAAACAAAAGATTCTAGGATCATCCATGGCAGCAGAAAAAAGAAATCTGAAAACTTGGAACATTCATGCTTCACACCTGGAGAACAAGGAGTAAGTGAATTAAGAGAACAAGGAGTAAGTGAATTAAGAGAACAAGGAGTAAGTGAATTAAGAGAACAATGTCAGAATGATTTAAGAGGGTCAGTGAAAGTTAAGAAATGCCAGGTAATGGTTGTAGACATCATGTCTAAGATCTCTCTCAATGATGGCAGGCTGGCTTTAGATAAGAGAGTCTATAGAAAGTTGTCTGAAAATGTCTTTTGTGTTTCTGAGAAAGTTGCAGAGTCTGTTGTGAGGAATAAAGGATTTGAGAATGTTTACAAATGTGATCTTTGTAATGAAGCTTTTACTGGGCTTGTAGTCTTGGAAACACATTTAAGGAGACATGCAGGAGATGATTGTAACAAATATGGAGCGAACCGTGAATATTCTGAGAGACTTTACAAATGTAACATTTGTGGTAAAGTATTTACTCAGAATCGTAATTTAACAATACATAAAAGAGTACATACAGCAGAGAAATCTTACAAATGTGATGTTTGTGGTAAAGGATTTAATCGTAATGGGAACATGATAGTTCATAGAAGAACACATACCGGAGAAAAACCTTACAAATGTGATGTTTGTGGCAAAGTATTTACTCGAAACAATAGCATGATAATTCATAGAAGAACACATACAGAAGAAAAACCTTACAAATGTGATATTTGTGGGAAAGGATTTAGTCGTACTGGGAACGTGATAGTTCATAGAAGAACACATGCAGGAGAAAAACCTTACAAATGTGATGTTTGTGGCAAAGGATTCAGTCGAAACAATGTCATGATAATTCATAGAAGAACACACACAGAAGAGAAACCATACAAATGTGATGTGTGTGGTAAAGAGTTTAGTTATCATAGAAGTATCATACGTCATATAAAATTACATACAAGAGGGTATCTTTACAAATGTTATGTTTGTGGAAAAGGGTTTACAACTAGGGGTGATTTGATAATGCATAAAAAAACACATACAGAAGAAAAACCTTATAAATGTAACATTTGTGGTAAAGGATTTACTCAAAATCAGAGTTTAAAAATACATAAAAGAACACATACTGGAGAGAAACCTTACAAATGTGATATTTGTGGAAAAGAATTTACAACTAGGGGTGAAATGATGATACATAAAAGAAAACATATGGAAGAAAAACCTTACAAATGTAGCATTTGTGGTAAAGGATTTGCTCAAAATTGCAGTTTAATATTGCATAAAAGAGCACATACTGGTGAGAAACCTTACAAATGTGATGTTTGTAATAAACGATTTAGTCATTATGGAAACATGATAGTACATAGAAGAACGCATACAGGAGAAAAACCTTACAAATGTGATGTTTGCGGCAAAGGATTTAATCAAAATGGGAACATGATAGTTCATAGAAAAACACACGCAAAAGGAAAACCTTTCATGTGTGATATTTGTGGCAAAAGATTTAATAAAAAAAATACTATAGCAAATCATTTAAGGACACATGTAGGCAAGAAACCTTACAAATGTGATGTTTGTGGTAAAGGATTTACTCAAAGTGGCATGTTGAAAACACATAAAAAAAAGTCACACAACAGAAAAACTTTACACGTGTGATGATTGTAACAAAGAATTTCTTAGAAATGCTGGTAAGATATATCATAAAAGAACAATATGAGAGAAAAACTTTACATGCATGATGTTTGTGGTTAAAGGTTTAGTCACCTTGTAACTCATAAAAGAACTCTCACAGGAGTGAAACCTTATAAATGCGATGTTTGTGACAGTGGATTTACTCAAAAATGTTCAATAGTAACTCTTTCATTGAGGCATATCGGACAGAGACCTTACAATTGTGATATTTGTGGTAAAGGGTTTATTGAAAGTAGCATGCTAAAAAAAAAATATAAAAAAAAAAGGTCACACTTAGGAAAAGCTTTACATATATTATGTTTGTAACCAAAAAATGCACAAATAGGTTGTAAAAATATCACACATGACACCTAGCAATCTTGTATGTAGGGAATCAACTGCAGGGCTTCAAACACTTTAAAATTAAACCCATAATTTACGACAGAATTGGCAGGTTGGTGGGGGGGGGGGTGAAAATTTTATGCTCAGAGTAACTACAGAACTTGGTTTTAGACAACAAATATAAAGTGATAAAAAATTAAATTAAATTGTGATGTTTGTGGAAAACTTCCGGTGCGTTACTGTGCTGGCAACATGATGCAATTTGCGATGGGAGTCAAATTTAAATTATAAATTAATTTCAATGTCCATAGTAAAAAAAAAAAGAAAAAAGAAATTCAAGTGTTCTTGTGTGTGATTTCAAACGAATTTATTTGTGATAGACAGAGAAATTGACATGAGAATACAAAAAGCAAATGCTGTCACATACCAGCTTTCACCATTGTTAAGACATCCAAACATTTCTATGGCAGCTAAACAACAAATGATAAATAGCATTTTCATACCAACTTTGTGCTATGAAAGTCAAACATGGACCCTTTCTAAATCACATTTAAGAAAGATCAATACATGTGAGATGCGATGCTTGAGAAAAGTAACAAACAACACAAGAAGAGATAGAATACCAAATGAAACCATAAGAAAAATGGTAGGAACAAAACCCTGCCAAGAATATATAGAACAACAACTTAAATGGTTTGGCCACCTGTCAGAATCTAATAGTATACCAGCCTGAATGGCCTTTCAATGGCATATTTAAGGGAGACAAGAAAAGTGTGGAAGACGGGCAAGATTAGCGATGGTAGAGAAAGGCTCATAGATAGGTTTAAGGGCGAAGGGTCAAGGTAAGAGGGATCTGGAAGGTTCTCGAAGCAGTGACGTATGGGGTTGGCAGGTTTGGAGACAAAGGAGAGTAGAAGGGCGTAGATGATTGGTTACGCGAAGGAGCATGGGATAGTAAGTAAGGGGAGGTATATAACCCTAGGATGAGAGAAATCTCTCTCTCTCTTTCTGGCAACCAACGTTATGGTTATGAAGACTGTTAGTTTCATGTGGAGACAATGCCTGCTCTCGCTGTTAACAAGATTATTGTTATGAAGGCTGTTAGTTCAAGTGTGGAGACGCAATACTCTCTCTCTGGTTACCATCGTTGCTGTAATGACGATTGTTATTTTCAAGTGCAACGACACCAACACATAAGTCCTTTCAGAAGATCTACATTGCTGTGTTCTGCAGACTGTTATTTTGATTTTGTGAGTAGAGACACCAGCGCATAAGTCCTTTCAGAAGATCTACATTGATATTATGAAGAATGTTTGTCACGTGTGAAGATAACACTAAGTCAATAAGAAGAGACAGATGTACTAAGCTATAAGATAGTGAGTAATCTAATTGCTGAATGGTGAAGGCAGTTAATTGTTATGAGTGGAAATTCGAAGTCCAAATTGTAAATACTTGAAAATATTGTGCAGCGACAAATGAATGTAAATAAAAGTCAATGCAGTTTTATAACAACGAATTGTCAGTTTGGTCAGTATGAAAGATCTTAATGTGTGGATACAAGAATTAATCCTTACCTATCACCATCAAGGGCGTTCTTCTCGAGAATGCATGGAAAAAGACCAAGAGGAAGACCCAGAAGAAGATGGATAGATGCAGTGTCAGGGACATGTAACAACAAAGGAAAATCACTAATTCAGACAGTTCGAGCAGTGCAAGAATGACAAATGATATAACCACGACACCTTTTTGGTATCAGTGAGAAAGAGAAAAGAAAAGAAAAGTGGAAAAGAATTTAGTCATGTTAAACATTTGGTAACTCATAAAAGAACACATAGAGAATTGAAATCTTACAAATATTATGTTTTTGTGGAAAATATTTGCTTGTACCAGTTCACTGAAACTTTGTGCAATGATGCACGCTGGAGAGACAAATGTTACAAAAGTGATGTTTCGGGTAGGTCATAAGTCTAGCTAGTTAGTTCATTCATCATCATCATCGTGTGCCCTCTCCGCAACGAAGGTTGGCTACCATGGATCGCCATTCTACTCTGTTTCTTGCTTTGATGGTGCAGACTGACATAGATTGACTTGTCCATCTTTTGATGTTACTCGTCCATGTTAGTCTTGGTCTGCCTCTGCCTCTTTTGCCTTGTATTTTTCCTTCCAATATTACTTTTAGTAGGCTGTTGTGTCTTTTAACATGCCCAAAAATTTAATTTGTCTTGTCTTAATTGTGTTCAGCAGTTCTCTTTTTATTTTCAGTTGTTTTAAAACTTCATCGTTTGTTATCTTTTGTTTCCATCCAATTCTACCTATTCTATAAATCCACATTTCAAAGGCTTCAATTTTCTGTTCTGTTTTCTTGTCTAATGTCCATGTTTCTGCACCATACAGGAATATTGAGAAGATGTAACATTTTGCCATTCTTAGTTTCAGCCCTGCTGATATTTGTTTTGTTGTTAGTATATTTTCATGGCATTAAAATTACTTTTTGCCATACCTATTCTTTTGTTTATTTCAGTTTTGCATTTTCCATCATAGTTCATTAGTGAACACATACAGGAGAGAAACCTTACAATAGTTATTGAGTTATGTGCGGGTCATCATCATTGCATTCCAAACATGTCCATAGGTGCTCAGATCCCCTCCTCAGCAAGTCCCACAGTGTCCAGCAACTGACGACTCCAGTTCTGTGTTAGTTGATTAGTTTTCTGACACGCCCACTAAGTTTCTCGTTTCTGGCTGTGCCCATCTTAATTCCCATCTCTTTCATCGGAAGGAGTGACATGGACTCATTGGGTGTCGAAGTCCTGTATCTTTTCCCACTTCCCGGAGGGCATAGATGATGTCCTTCCAATCCATTGGTTGACTATCCTCAACAATACCACAGCTAGCTAACCTGTTTGCTCTTTCATTTCCCTGTACTCCCGCATGTCCTGAGACGTAGACAAAGGTGACCTTGCATATTTTTTACTTCAGCAATGACTCTGCCCATTGCATTCATACAAAGCCCACCTCCACTTTTCTGTCATGCTCATTGAATCACTCAGTATACAGGCGTGGGTGTAGTCCTGTGACTCTTAATCAGGTGAATGCCTTAGTCACTGCCATCACCTCCATCGTCATGCTACTCGTGGTCATAATGTGTGCACCACTGACTTCCTTGACTATTCTGCCTGTCGAGCATTTACAATCATGATGTTTGTAATAGAAGATTTAATGAAAGTAGTAATTTGTCTTCACATACAGGTGAGAACCATCATAAATGTGATGTTTGTAGTAAAGAATGTAATGGTAAAAGGTGCTCAATGATTCATAAAAGAACACATAAATAACCATAATCAGGTGCCATGCTCAGAGGTGTTGGCAGTTAAGTCTCTCCATCCCTCTCTTAAACCGTTGCTTCTTATCAACTCCACTGTTGATTTTTTTTTCTGTGCCACATCGTTAAACTGTCTAGTATCTTCTCTTATTGCCTTCCACTGTCATCTTTGCTCAGTTGGTCCTGTTGTCACATTTTCTAGTTTTCCTCTATGTATCACATGCCTAAATATTGAGACAGCTAACCCCTATATTTCAACACAAAGCAATACCTATTACTACAAGTAAACATCGTATACAGAGTATATTCATTCCCATATTGTTCTATCAGTGCCAAATATGTTCACTAATGATTACACTTTTGAAAAAACACCTTGGAGTGACCAGAAGTGACAATAAAAAATCATGTCATTAGAAAAAAAAAAGGACATTGAATCCATAATAAACTACATAAATAAACAACAAATAATGGGTTTTCTCCGTCAAAAAGAATGCCATGCGATTCCTTCAAAACACAACATATATTAGAAGAAGTGAGAAATGCAAGAGGCAGGCCCAGAAAAAGATGGACCAACAACATAAAAAAATGATACAACAATTGGCAATGGTTGAAGCTGCCTGTAGCGCAAGAACCAGAACTTTGTATCTCCCGTGACACCTGACGTGGTATGGAAGAAAGTGAAGAAGAAGGAGCTCAAAGAAAGTGAACATACTGGAGAGAAATCATACAAATGTTATTGCTTCTAGTTAAGGATTTATTGCAATCTATCTATCTATTGACCTTTCGAGCCGTAGCCGGCCCATAGGGCACAGACCCTAAGAAGAGAGCTAGAGCTGGCAATATCCAAATTAAAAATGAAAAAGTCACCAGGTAGTGATGGAGTGTCTAATGAAATGATTAAGAACTTGGGAACTGCAGCTAAAGCAAAACTACTGCAGATCTACAACATTTGCTGGATCACAGGTAAAGTGCCACAGGCATGGAGAGAAGCAATTATGATACCATTACTAAAGCCAGGAAAAGATGGTTCAATGACATCCAGCTATAGATCAATCAGCCTTACAAGCTGTTTGTGTAAAACAATGGAACGTATAATCAATCTCAGACTGCAGTGGTACCTGGAAAGTGAAAATCTCCTTGTCCCACAACAAGCAGGCTTTAGACAGTGTTACTCTACCGAAGATCAGGCAACCTATCTTTCCCAGGAAATTGAGGATGCGTTTCAAGAAAAGAAACTGGTACTAGCAGCATGGATAGACCTAAAGAAAGCATTTGATAAGGTATGGAAGGAAGGGCTTTTGAAGAAACTGAGAAATTATGGAGTAAATGGCAGGATGTACAAATGGGTCAAAGCATACCTGCATAACAGGAGAGCCAGAGTGCAACTGGATGGTCTTAAGAGTAAGAAGGTCTTACTGCGCCAGGGCGTTCCACAGGGAGGGGTACTATCTCCAACACTTTTTCTGATCTACATCAATGACCTAGTTACTGAACTACCACATGGTATCAAAGTGGCAATGTATGCAGATGACTTGGTAATGTGGTGCACAGAGGAGTATGCAACAGTGGCCTCCAAATTGTTACAAAGAGCTATGAATGCACTGAATTCATGGACAAATAGATGGTGTATCAGCATCAATACAGACAAATGCAGTACTACACTTTTCACTCTTTCCCCAAAACAAAAAGCAGGAGCCATCTATATAAACAATGAGCCTGTGAAAGAAGACATACAGGCTACGTATCTCGGAGTTACATTTGATAACAAACTATCTTGGAAACAGCAGATAAATAAGGCAACCCAAAAAGCAAGGAGAAAATTGGCTATTCTAAGAAAGCTGTGTGGAACTACGTGGGGTGCGAGTGGGAAAATACTCAGTAAAGTTTACCAACAGAGTATACGCCCACATTTAGAATATGGATCATCTGCATGGTGTTCAGCATCAAACACCACACTTCAAGAACTGGATAAAGTACAAAACCAGGCACTTAGGGTCATCACAGGAGCAATGAAATCAACACCAATATTAGAGATGGAGAAATTGTGGAGGATACCAGCACTGAGAGAACGGAGGGACACAAAGGTGCTGATACAGGCAGAAAAATTTGCTTGCATGCCGAGACATCCAATGAAGGACCGATTCCAAAATCTTGCATTGGGACGACTTAAGAGAAGCAGTTTTATCCACCAAGCCAAGCGTATTAGTAGACAAACACCAGACATGCCAAGAGCTGTTAACCCCCTACTGCCCATACCAGAACAGACTCCCTGGACAGAGGAATCTGGATTATCAGTTCAAATACGGACAGAAGTGAAAGGAATAGTTGATAAAGAGGAACAGAATAGTCTACAGCGAAAAACAATAACTCTCAGTTTCCTGGATGAAGAATACCCACAAGACCTATGGATTCGTGTGTATACAGATGGATCAGCACAGAATGCAGTAAAAAATGGGGGAGCAGGTGCATATATAGAATACCCAAATAACACTAGGGATATGAATAAAATAGCAACAGGGAAATATTGTCACAATTATGATGCAGAAATACAAGCAATAAAGTTAGCAATAGAAAAACTGCTGAACATTAATCCTAGCCCGCAGCCTGTAGTGTTTTTGACAGATGCAAGATCAGTACTCCAGGCACTACAATCCAGAAAATTACCACATCTGCAGACCTTATTGACTGAACTCTGCAAGCACCACAGGGTTGCCCTGCAGTGGATCCCATCTCACTGTGGAATACCAGGAAATGAGAAAGCAGATCAGTTGGCAAAGGAAGGTTCAACAGGCACACAACTAGATACACCTGTTACATACCATCATAAGAAACAGATAATCAAATCAATCAGAGGACCACAAGCCCCAAATCAGGATGCCTTTTATAATATGAATAGATATGAACAAGTTATCATTATACGTCTCAGAACAGGACACAATCGACTCCATAGTCACATGTATACAAAATTCAAGATCGGCACCTCAACTACTTGTACATGTGGACAGGCGCCCCAGACTGCTGAACACATACTTCAAGACTGCACTGAATATAGTAGACTGAGGAAAATCCATTGGCCCATAGATACAACACTACAGACAAAACTATATGGGCCACTGCAAGAATTACAAAAGACAGTAACATTTATACAGGAAACGACATTGCAGATATAGACAATGCTTCAGGCGAACGAAAGATAGATAGATTGCTTCTAGTTAAGGATTTATTGCAATCTATCTATCTATTGACCTTTCGAGCCGTAGCCGGCCCATAGGGCACAGACCCAGATACACTTTCACTTATCTAAATTGTTATTCTAGCAGTTTTCAATCCTTTTAAGGATATTTTTATCAAATCTCAACATTTGTTCATTGCAATACATAAGCTAAAATATCTTAACTTTGGAACTGCTCCTAACTTTGCCAATTTATGTCTCCTGACTGTGCAAAGTGAACATATTTTTCATGATAATTTTTCATAGTCATCTCTTGATTTGTGATGCAGTGCTTTTAAAGATAAATCCTTTTAGTTATAAAGGAATACTGTGTATAGTGTGTACCTATGTAGATGTAAGTTGTTTCTATATAAAAAATAGAAACAAAACAGGTTGTATAGCTTCAATGTGCACATTGGTCATTCTTTCAAATTGTAAGTATAAGATGAGATTTTTTTTATTGAAAAAAATTTTGTTTACATTTTCTTTAAACTGGGCCTGAAAAAAAAAAAATGAATTCTCTTAAATTAAAAATTCTGTGCTGGATATTCAACTACTAAAAACATTTGTGGATGTAATTTGAATAAAATCACATTTGCAGCAATGTTTTTTTCAAAGCTTATTATAATTTGTTTTGAAGTTAGTATTTGGTGAGCAAGATTTGTATGAATAAGTTCAAAGGAAGCATTCATCAGCTCAAGGCTGGTGAACTTGTCCCAATAAGGTATTGTGATGGCCACTAGAGCCTACTCGGTTCATTATATGTTGAGCACAGACTAACCAGTCTAGTCTAGCTAACCAAGTGAGTAGGGATCGAAAACCCAGGCTAAAAAAATATGTACTGACATCAGAGGTGTTGAGCCTAAAGGCACAGATATCACAGTTTTAAACTGCAATTCACAGGGCATACATGCATTCTTAATGTGATTATGATGATGCTTTCTAACTATTCTTTTAGTCATTGATGAATGCAAGCAAGAAATAAATCAAATTAAATTGAAAACACTGCATTCTATATAGAAAAAATATGTAGGACATGTTAATATTGAAGCAAATATTTATAAAGTAGAGAATGAATAAAATAAAAAATGTTTATGGGTACCATCCCTATATGGGAGCCGCGATAGCTCAGTGGTTAGTGAACTGGACTACAAAGGTCATGGGGGTAGGGTTCGATCCCAACCGACGGCTTCCGGGTTCACCCAGCCTTAAATGGGTACCGGATTTTTATCTGGGAAAGTAAAGCAGCACGGGCGTAATACCGACCACATTACCCCAAAAATCATGTGCTGAAGGTCTGTAAAATATAGGGTCACTAACACCATATTTCCCTATACGCCACTTGGCGTGACAGGGGTACTTTACTTTTTTTTTTTACCATTCCTATACACATAAAAGAATGTAACAAGAATATAACCGTTCAAATATATTAGACCATCTATCTATCTATTGACCTTTCAAGCCATAGCCGACCCATAGGGCATAGGTCCAGATACTCTTTCTCTAATCTAAATTTTTTATTCCAACAGTTTTCAATCTTTCTAAAGATATGTTATCAAATTCCGTCTCTGTTCTGTGCAAGCAACTATATCTCATTGAGGGAGCCGATTCCTGCTGCTCTTGGCTCTCTGATCAATGTTTTTCTCAAAGTCTCTCTGGGTTGGCCTCTTTTCCATATTAGACCATAATATGAATTATATTATATAACAATACTGATGGCTGAAACCCAGTTACCTGCATTCCTCTATGTTTGAAACTGCTTAAAGCATGTACAATGACATCGCCTTGAAACTCTTGGTGATTATTTGTTAGACTATCATTATGATTTTCAGTGAAGGTGTGTGTGTGCTCTTTGTCCTACTAGAGACAGCAAACTTGATCAAGTGGATACACAAACATACAAGGATGATTATGTGCAACCGGCTAATTGCTGAAACCATCAGTGTGCACATATATTTCCATCTGTTAAGACAACCAAGCAAAGCGCCCAAGGGATTGCCCAGTTGCAATAGCAACTCAAACAACAAAGATCACCTGAACTCAATATTGAGGCCTTTGTAAAACCCATCACCACCTGTAGTATCCAAATTTCCTCTTATCATGATGTGCCAGAAAAAAAATGTTGATTGTTTCTTTCTGATGTTTTTTAGGAGCTCCCTTTTTGTGTTGGCCTCTGAAAATTTCCTCATTGGCTTTAGAGGAAGCGATATGTCTGGGAATTTATTTTCTTGAAGGTATTTCTTTGTGTCTTAACATATAGATGTGAATCATGGACAATAGGACAACAGACAAGAAAATCACTGGAGTCTGTAGAAATGTGGTTTTACAGAAGAATGTTGAGAATACCATGGACAGCTAAGAAGAATAATGAAAATGTTCTGAAAGAGGTCAAAGCAAAAAGAGAGCTCATTTCCAATATTAGGAAGAAACAATCATCATTTTTTGGCCATGTAATGAGAAGAGAACAACTGGAATATATTGTGACAACTGGAAAAATTGAGGAACGAAGAGAAAGAGGGAAGCAAAGAGAGAAAATACCAGACAGCTTAAGAGAATGGCTTGGCAGAAGATAAAAAAACAGAAATGATAAAGAACTGTCAAGACCGAAAGTTGTGGATAGACATGATCACCTACGCCAGTAGGCCTGGTACTTGTTGATGATGATTCATGAAAACCACAAAGTATATCTTTACTGTCAATAAATTGGAGTTTTAATATTTAAAAAAAAAGGGTGCTGGTGCTGCTTACCGACAGAAAAAAAAACAATGCTCTTAACATTCATTATAGAGTAACCTGTGAGCCGTGATAGCTCAGTGGTTAGTGAACTGGACTACAAAGGACAAGAGGTAGGGTTCGATCCCAACCGAAGGCTTCCGGTTCACCCAAACTTTAATGGATACCGGAATTTTTTTCTGGGAAAGTAAAGCAGCACGGGTGTAATACCGACCACATTACCCCAAAAATCATGTGCCGAAGATCTGTAAAATTTATAGTCACTAACACCATATTCCCTATACGCCACTTGGTGTGACGGGAATACTTTTTTTTTACTTTAGAGTAACCTAATACATGGTTAAAAAAGAAAAGCAAATAATTTTGACAATCAGAAATTAGATTTGACAAGAATAGCACTAGATAGTTGGAAAGATTGGAACGTGTGTAATAGCCAGCAGCAGAAATCATCAGCATAAAGACTTACCCCAACAGTTGAGAGTCAGTGATTATCTATGGCTCAGAAATCTAGGAACATTAGCCAGCAACAGAAATCATCAGCATAAAGGCTTACCCTAACAGTTGAGAGTCAGCGATTATGGCTCAGAAATCTAGGAACATTAGCCAGCAGCAGAAATCATCAGCATAAAGGCTTACCCCAACAGTTGAGAGTCAGCGATTATGGCTCAGAAATCTAGGAACATTAGCCAGCAGCAGAAATCATCAGCATAAAGGCTTACCCCAACAGTTGAGAGTCAGTGATTATCTATGGCTCAGAAATCTAGGAACATTAGCCAGCAACAGAAATCATCAGCATAAAGGCTTACCCCAACAGTTGAGAGTCAGTGATTATCTATGGCTCAGAAATCTAGGAACATTAGCCAGCAACAGAAATCATCAGCATAAAGGCTTACCCCAACAGTTGAGAGTCAGTGATTATCTATGGCTCAGAAATCTAGGAACATTAGCCAGCAACAGAAATCATCAGCATAAAGGCTTACCCCAACAGTTGAGAGTCAGCGATTATCTATGGCTCAGAAATCTAGGAACATTAGCCAGCAACAGAAATCATCAGCATAAAGACTTACCCCAACAGCTGAGAGTCAGTGATTATCTATGGCTCAGAAATCTAGGAACATTAGCCAGCAGCAGAAATCATCAGCATAAAGGCTTACCCCAACAGTTGAGAGTCAGTGATTATCTATGGCTCAGAAATCTAGGAACATTAGCCAGCAACAGAAATCATCAGCATAAAGGCTTACCCCAACAGTTGAGAGTCAGTGATTATCTATGGCTCAGAAATCTAGGAACATTAGCCAGCAACAGAAATCATCAGCATAAAGGCTTACCCCAACAGTTGAGAGTCAGTGATTATCTATGGCTCAGAAATCTAGGAACATTAGCCAGCAACAGAAATCATCAGCATAAAGGCTTACCCCAACAGTTGAGAGTCAGCGATTATCTATGGCTCAGAAATCTAGGAACATTAGCCAGCAACAGAAATCATCAGCATAAAGACTTACCCCAACAGCTGAGAGTCAGTGATTATCTATGGCTCAGAAATCTAGGAACATTAGCCAGCAACAGAAATCATTAGCATAAAGGCTTACCCCAACAGTTGAGAGTCAGTGATTATCTATGGCTCAGAAATCTAGGAACATTAGCCAGCAACAGAAATCATCAGCATAAAGGAGTTACCCCAACAGTTGAGAGTCAGTGATTATCTATGGCTCAGAAATCTAGGAACATTAGCCAGCAACAGAAATCATCAGCATAAAGACTTACCCCAACAGCTGAGAGTCAGTGATTATCTATGGCTCAGAAATCTAGGAACATTAGCCAGCAACAGAAATCATCAGCATAAAGGCTTACCCCAACAGTTGAGAGTCAGTGATTATTTATGGCTCAGAAATCTAGGAACATTAGCCAGCAACAGAAATCATCAGCATAAAGGAGTTACCCCAACAGTTGAGAGTCAGTGATTATGGCTCAGAAATCTAGGAACATTAGCCAGCAACAGAAATCATCAGCATAAAGGCTTACCCCAACAGTTGAGAGTCAGTGATTATCTATGGCTCAGAAATCTAGGAACATTAGCCAGCAACAGAAATCATCAGCATAAAGGCTTACCCCAACAGTTGAGAGTCAGTGATTATCTATGGCTCAGAAATCTAGGAACATTAGCCAGCAACAGAAATCATCAGCATAAAGGCTTACCCCAACAGTTGAGAGTCAGTGATTATCTATGGCTCAGAAATCTAGGAACATTAGCCAGCAACAGAAATCATCAGCATAAAGGCTTACCCCAACAGTTGAGAGTCAGTGATTATCTATGGCTCAGAAATATAGGAACATTAGCCAGCAACAGAAATCATCAGCATAAAGGCTTACCCCAACAGTTGAGAGTCAGTGATTATTTATGGCTCAGAAATCTAGGAACATTAGCCAGCAACAGAAATCATCAGCATAAAGACTTACCCCAACAGCTGAGAGTCAGTGATTATCTATGGCTCAGAAATCTAGGAACATTAGCCAGCAACAGAAATCATTAGCATAAAGGCTTACCCCAACAGTTGAGAGTCAGTGATTATCTATGGCTCAGAAATCTAGGAACATTAGCCAGCAACAGAAATCATCAGCATAAAGGAGTTACCCCAACAGTTGAGAGTCAGTGATTATCTATGGCTCAGAAATCTAGGAACATTAGCCAGCAACAGAAATCATCAGCATAAAGACTTACCCCAACAGCTGAGAGTCAGTGATTATCTATGGCTCAGAAATCTAGGAACATTAGCCAGCAACAGAAATCATCAGCATAAAGGCTTACCCCAACAGTTGAGAGTCAGTGATTATTTATGGCTCAGAAATCTAGGAACATTAGCCAGCAACAGAAATCATCAGCATAAAGGAGTTACCCCAACAGTTGAGAGTCAGTGATTATGGCTCAGAAATCTAGGAACATTAGCCAGCAACAGAAATCATCAGCATAAAGGCTTACCCCAACAGTTGAGAGTCAGTGATTATCTATGGCTCAGAAATCTAGGAACATTAGCCAGCAACAGAAATCATCAGCATAAAGGCTTACCCCAACAGTTGAGAGTCAGTGATTATCTATGGCTCAGAAATCTAGGAACATTAGCCAGCAACAGAAATCATCAGCATAAAGGCTTACCCCAACAGTTGAGAGTCAGTGATTATCTATGGCTCAGAAATCTAGGAACATTAGCCAGCAACAGAAATCATCAGCATAAAGGCTTACCCCAACAGTTGAGAGTCAGTGATTATCTATGGCTCAGAAATATAGGAACATTAGCCAGCAACAGAAATCATCAGCATAAAGGCTTACCCCAACAGTTGAGAGTCAGTGATTATTTATGGCTCATAAATCTAGGAACATTAGCCAGCAACAGAAATCATCAGCATAAAGGAGTTACCCCAACAGTTGAGAGTCAGTGATTATGGCTCAGAAATCTAGGAACATTAGCCAGCAACAGAAATCATCAGCATAAAGGCTTACCCCAACAGTTGAGAGTCAGTGATTATCTATGGCTCAGAAATCTAGGAACATTAGCCAGCAACAGAAATCATCAGCATAAAGGCTTACCCCAACAGTTGAGAGTCAGTGATTATCTATGGCTCAGAAATCTAGGAACATTAGCCAGCAACAGAAATCATCAGCATAAAGGCTTACCCCAACAGTTGAGAGTCAGTGATTATCTATGGCTCAGAAATCTAGGAACATTAGCCAGCAACAGAAATCATCAGCATAAAGGCTTACCCCACTCAGTTAAGAGTCGGTGAATATTTCTGGCTCAGTCAGGAATTCTTTCAATCAGTAACTTCTTTTGTTTTTGTCTCCTTGTGTTATGTAATAAAGGAGACATTTGACCAGAGCTTCTAAGGTATTTTATACTTCCTGCACTGTTCTCAGAAGACATCCATTGGTGTTCTGATCTTATCCTCGAAATGTAGAGAATCTTGACTAACGTGTATGCTACTTGTTAACTTGCATTCATTCGATGACTAAAGAATACACCTGCTCGTCAATCCGTCATTAAAATGACGTTAAATTGGCATGTATGCGTTGTGTTGTGGTTTGCAGTTGAACTGAGATACTTGCGTATTTTGGTCCACCACATCCGACTTCACCATGACACTTTTGAGTACCAGGTTGCCTTCCCTCTCGATCCCTGCTCACTTGACCAGAATAGATTGTTTAGTCTATTTCTAGCGGCACATGCGAAGAGGTTGAGTATGGTATAGATGGCTCTGGTTCACTGATCCTGGCAAACTCCATCAGCTATGATCCGCTGTGAACTTTAGCTCTGGTGCTGTAAGGCGCCTTGGCCTCCGACCAACATGTATGAACTCCCGTAGTCGAATGTATGAAGCACATCTTACAAGTTAATTGTTAACTCTTCTGTTGGGTCTCAATGCCAGAAACTACTTGGCAACGATGAAGATAATGACTAAATTCGACTGCAAGCAGCGCCACCTTGTTCCAGGTTCTTATCATTTCTGCGATCAACTACACTCTCGTGATTCTTACTCTCAGGCACATGCAAAATAAGAGGCTAGAAAGGACACGTGACGAGACTACGCATATCAAATTCGAATTCGGGACTGATTGGTCTCGAGGTAAGATGCCGGTTTCGAGACAGAGAGGTTATGAGTTCAAATCCTAGCTGCACCATTTTGGATTTTTATTTGTGATTTCTCTCTGCAGCAACCACCCCTGGTCTCAGCAACAAGGTCAGACTTGAAACGTTACTCATAGACGGAAAAAATATGAGTACCTCCGAAGGTAGAGTTATCTGCCTGTGCAGCGAGAGACCCCTGTGCACACGGCTGCCAGGGAAAAATGTATTAAAACTCAAAATTCAGTTCCTAGTCTCTAGGGACTTCGTCAGAGGTTACCAATATTCGGATGTACGAAAAATGCACAATTCAAGGCAATTCTCTACTCGTTAGATTTTATCGTTTTTCTATGATAGGATAAGGCATTGTAAGAGTGCATACCTGCTAGTTAGTGCCACCAGTGGACGTCTCACTGCACAGTGAGATTACAAGGTAAAAACAACTGACTGAGAAGATGACAATAGTGGATGGGTTTGGCAGAAGATATTCGCAAGGATTTCATCTGAGCAAAATTATCACAACACATGGTTAG
The DNA here is from genome assembly GCA_032433765.1 of Megaustenia siamemsis. NCBI lineage: Eukaryota > Metazoa > Mollusca > Gastropoda > Stylommatophora > Ariophantidae > Megaustenia > Megaustenia siamemsis. The sequence goes on from JAVIAB010000101.1 coordinate 14,187,850, forward strand.
GGAAATCGTTCGTTCGCTTTCGCCAGCTTTGACCTCTGACGAAGTCCCACCCACTCAATTTTGTGGGACTGAATTTTGCGTGTAAAGTCTGTTTTATCCCATTACAGGATGCCCCTCGCCATGCAGGCAGATTTACTCCGACTTCAGAGGTAGTTAGGGAAATATATAGGGAAGCATAAAGTTGCACAGGACTAAATGTTCATGCTTAATAAAAAAAAATATAATTTCGCCAGCACTGAAAACTAGTGAAAACTGGTCTCATTCAAGACTTTCAGAACGAAATACGTCGTCATTTTAGGCGAATCAATTGACTTGACTTAATCCCCTTGTTAGCCATGAGCTCTTTACAGCTTAATGCCTCTCGCATGAAGGCGCAGGTCCTTCTCAGTTGTACAGCTGCAGAGTACAGTGTGTTATTGTTGGATGGAAGTAGTGGGAACAACATGCTCCGTCGGTTTTGTAAATGGGGACAGTGTAGTAGCAGGTGATCTACTGTCTCAGATTGTTGACGGCAGTGTCTGCAGATTGGATCATGTTGTGTTTTTATTCTAAGGCGAATCAATAGATGTTTCCACACAAAAGTATTTGTGCATCTTAATTTGATTTTTAAGTGATAGAAAAAAGGACATTGTAAGTGCTTTTCTTGAATTAAATGTAACGGTAAAAACTTGAATCGGCGTTTTACCACGCGAGTTTTATGTGCTCGGCCGCCTATCCAGAAGTGTTCGGAGACTTCTGGATAGTGTCGCTTCAAGCATCGAAACTCACGATGCGAGACGATAATCCTCACCTACCCAGAGTACCACCCTGGTACCAATTTCTGCCAACGGTTTGGTCGACGGTATTTTTTTTTTCATCCTTGAGTACAGTTCACACTACTTCCAATGGGAATCGAACACGGGTTGTCCGGACATCGCTAGCCCAGTCGGGTGGTTTTCCCAACTAAGTTACCGAGGCATCCTAAAAACCTCTTGAGTTAATCCCCGTGCAGGAAGCAACAGGAGAAAACATGTAATTTGATTGACGGTGAATGCATGGGACCGTATATTGCCAGGTTACCTTCTCACTAGAGCCCTGCTCATTTGGTCAACTGTCTGTTTCTATGGACACCGTAAAGAGGTAGAGTTAATAGGAATATTCATAGTTCATCTGTTTTGGAGAGAATAGACTTTCATAAGAGCTGAAAGCTTGATTGACTCATTGCTTGCACAGAATAGAGACAAATGACGAGATTTGATCAAATATCTTTAGAAGGATTGAAAACTGCTAGAATAAAAATTTAGATAAAAGAAAAAGAAAGAGTATCTGGGCCTATGCCCTATGGGTCGGCTATGGCTTGAAAGTAGATAGACAGACAGACAGATACAGATTTAGATTAGATTAAGATTAGATGGATGGAAAGCGGTAAGCTAGGCAGACAGGCATATCTGTGAATTAGACTCAAAAACATTTAAAATACAAACAAAAAATGCTCACATGAGGCGCAAAAACATCCACACAGACTGCCGTCGTAGTGTGCCTCGCCGGAGGAAAAATGGTGGAAAGTTGACCGAATGGCCTCGGTAGCTGAGCGATGAGTGTTAAAAAAAAAAAAAAGTAAAGTACCCCCGTCACGCCAAGTGGCGTATAGGGAATATGGTGTTAGTGACCATAAATTTTACAGACCTTCGGCACATGATTTTTGGGGTAATGTGGTCGGTATTACGCCCGTGCCGCTTTACTTTCCCAGAAAAAAAAATCCGGTACCCATTTAAGGCTGGGTGAACCGGAAGCCGTCGGTTGGAATCGAACCCTACCTCTTGTCCTCTGTAGTCCAGTTCACTAACCACTGAGCTATCGCGGCTCCCGAGCGGTGAGTGTGCTCGCTTCCTAACCAGAAGGGTCGAGGCTCAAACCCCAGAAGTGACGGATTTTTTCCCGTTAGACAAGGCTTGGGGATTCATCCAGCCACTAGAAATGGGTACCATAATTTTATGGGAAAAATAATGGCGGCCTGGCGTGATACCGACCATATCACCCAAAAATGCGCCATGGTCATGGAAAAATATGATCGCTAACCATATTCTCCCATACGTCAAAGGAACTTTACATTTACTGAGTAGATAAAGGACAGCATATAAAGTTGGAGGGAGGGGGGAGGTGTAGGGATAACAAAGACAATTAGTAGACCAACTGGTTCTATCATTACCATGGCCAATTAGTTGAATTAAGAAAGAAAAAAAAATGAAAGAGAGATAAGAAATAAGAAATAAAAAATAAACAAAGGTAAATTAAAAAGAGATAGGAAAGAAAGAGTGTATTGTACAAGTCAGAAAATGAAGATACAGTCTCTCTCTCTCTCTCTCTCTCTCTCTCTCTTACACATTTAAACTCTCACTCACGTTCACTTACATTCTCTCTTAAACCCCCTTCTCTGTCACTCCATTTCACTTACATGCTCTCTTATACACTTAATCTTTCTCTCCATTTCACTTACGCTCTCTCTCACACTATTTTACTCACATCAAACCTACATTTTATCTTACACTTTATCTCTTACCCCACTATTCTTACATTCCACTTTATCTCCTCCACTATATTTCACCCATTTTCTCTCTTAAACTCAATTTCTCGCTGACGTTTTTTTTTTTTTTACATTCTTACACTTTATCTCTCACTTCATTTAACTTACAGTATATCTTATATTATTATAATAAACAAAATACAAAAACACGATCTTTTAATTGTAATGGATGACTTCAACGCCAAAGTGGGAAAAGACAACACAGGAGTGGAACATGTAATGGGGAGAGAAGGCTGTGATACTACAAGTCAGAATGGCGAAAGATTAATAACATTATGTTTAAAAGAAAATTTAGTTATAGGTGGGACTGGGACATTATTTCCACACAAAAATATTCACAAAACAACGTGGATATCTCCTGAAGATAGAACCTCAAATCAAATTGACCACCTGTGTTTTAAACAACAATTCAGATCATCGTTGATAGATGTAAGAGCATACAGAGGTGCTGATGTTAATAGTGACCACAATCTGTGCATTGGAAAAATAAGATTACAATTTAAAAGCCAACAGAAGAGATCAACAACACATAAAATTGATAGTCATAAACTGAAAGATGAAGCCATAAAGGAAAAGTTTAACATAGAGCTAAGTAATTGTTATTCAGCACTCGGTGAAATAGACTTAGATATCAATGAAATGTGGGACTCACAGAGCAAAATATTAATGACAGCAGCAGAAGCAAGTGCCGGACTGAAGAAAATGGAAAAACGAGCTTGGATTTCAGACACTCAGAGTGGATCTGACAGACTCTAATTGTGGTGTTCTGTCTGTGGGGGCGATCAACACATTTAGCCTGACAGCTTACTTCATATGAGAGTCTGGAATCCTTACTCTGATTGAGTCCTGAACGCAGAGAGAGAGAGAGAGAGAGAGAGAGAGAGAGAGAGAGAGAGAGAGAGAGAGACTACATAGAAATACATCAAAGAAAAAAGAGAAGCGAAGAGAGCCATGACTAATGTAAAGACAGATCTTGGAAAGGTCCTGGCAAAAGCAACATACAAAGAATTAGACAACGAAGTCAAAAGTTCAGCAAGAAGAGATACAAGAGCTTATATAGACAATTTGGCAGAGAAAGCAGAGACAGCTGCAATTACAGGAGACAGCAGAACTCTCTATACTGTACAAAAGATGCTGACAAACACCTATACATCCAGTGGAACACCAATTCTAGACAAATCTGGATTAATGCTAACAACAAGTGCAGACATAAAAGCCCGTTGGGTGGAACACTTCAAAGAAATTCTTAACCGCCCACTACCCCACAGTTTAATAGACTTTGAAGTTGAAACACCAGCAGCAGAATTAGATGTAAATTTAGATGACTTCACCTTGAGCGAAATAGAAACCACCTAAAAGCTTATGACCAATAACAAGGCTGCTGGAGAGGATAAGTTAACAGCTGAGATCCTCAAGACAATTGATAGCCATAATTTAATACATCTCCAAAAAATGTTCAACATCATTTGGAAAGCAGAGAAGACGCCTCATAAATGAAAAAAAGGAATCATTGTTAAGGTTCCCAAAAATGGCAATCTCAGAGATTGTAACAACTGGAGAGGCGTGACACTTTTGTCAGTTGCCTCAACGTTATTCTGCAAAATTATCCTAAATAGAATAAAAGATTAAATAGATACAGTAATGCACGAAGAACAAGCTGGGTTTAGAAAAGGGAGAAGCTGCCTAGACCACATTTTTACTCTACGACTTATATTGAAGGAACACATTGAAAAGCAAAAACCTTTTGTACTTAACTTCATCGACTTCAAAAAAGCATTTGACGGTATTCATATAGATTCTTTGTGGAAAATTCTGAAGCAATATGGCTTACCATAAAAAATCATAAATATTATTAAAGACATTTATGACGGTTACACATGTGCAGTTCGAACAGAGGAAGAACTGAGTGAATGTTTCCCAATAGAAACTGTGGTTAAACAAGGATGCATTTTATCGCCCTTGTTATTTGGAGTTGTTATGGACTTCATAATGAAGAAATGCTGCACTGGTAATAAAGGCATCGAATGGATACAAGGAGACCATTTGGAGAACCTCGACTTCGGTCAGATAAAAACGATGCAGAAAAACACAAATGAACTATCATCAATAGCCAGCAAAATTGGGCTTGAGATCAATCATGAAAAGACTAAAGTCATGAAAAGCTTAATTACAACAGACGACAAAATATACATGTATAACAAACCAGTGGAAAAGATCGATCGCTTTATCTAACTTGGAAGTCACAATGATCGGGAAGGAGATACAAGTAAAGAAATTAGAATCAGAATAGCTAAAGCAGCAATGTCTTTCGGAAGTCTTGAAAAGTTGTGGAAATCACAACTAATCAGCACAAACACAAAACTTAGACTATTCAAATCAGATGTACTATCAACCCTTACGTTTGCGTGCGAAAGCTGGAAAAAACAGAGACAGAAACAAAGTTGAACGCATTCGAAAATAAATGTCTAATGAAAATACTTGGTATAGCATGGAACGAATTCAAAACAAACGAGGAAATTAGAGAAATCGCCAATCAACCACTAATATCTTCAGTAATAAAGAAAAGACGATGGTCATACGTTGGACATGTGATGAGAAGAGATAATAACCGAATAGCAAAGCAAGCCCTCATGTGGGAAACAACAGGTAAGAGGGGAAGAGGACGACCCAGAGAGACACTGAGAAGAACATTGATGAGAGAGGCAAGAGCAGCAGGAATCGGCTCACTCAATGAGATAGAACTTCTTACACAGAACAGAGACAAATGGCGAGATTTGATAAAATATATTTAAAAGAATTAAAAACTGCTAGAACAAAAAAATTAGATAAGAGAAGGAGTATCTTGGTCTACGCCCTATGGGTCGGCTACGGCTCGAAAGGTCAACAGATGGATGGATATATTATATTTGTATCTCTCCCTTTATTTACACATTTCTTACACTCTCTTACATACTTTCTCACTATCTCAATTTCACTCACATTCTCTCTTAAATTCCTTCTCTCATTATTTTTAATATACAAACATATTCTCTAACTGCAAATACAGAGAGGCAAGGGAGAATTCTGGTTAAAGCAGAAATGTGAAGAAATGGAAAACAACAAAAGAAAGACTAAAAATGTATGCACAACCAATTAAATGAATTAACAGGAAGAAAAGAAGTCAAAGTTTCAGGATGTGTGAAATCAAATGAAAGAAATATAATGGAAGGATTGACAGAATATATCAGTCAACTCTCTGGTGACGAAAAAACAGAGCTAAACAATTTAAGCAGACACAGAACGACCAATAATGCTGTGTGAAGTGGAGGAAGCAATTCAACAAATGAAAAGAGGCAAAGCTCCAGGTCACGACAATATAACAATCGAAGAGATAAATGCATTAGAAGAGTTGGGAATACAAGTCATAACAAAACTATTCAATAACACAGATAACATTGAAGTCAACGGTCACAACATAAATAATTTGCGATATGCGGTGACACAGTCTTAACAGCAGAGTCAGAGAATGAACAACAAGAAATGATAGACATAATAGTAAAAGAAAGCAACAAGAAAGGTATCAGTTTGAATAGTAGGAGAATAGAAGTAATGGTCATATCGAAGAAACAACAATCACCATCGTGCAGCATAAAAATAATGCTGGGCCCCTAGTCCTTCGTTTGATTTTAAAAATTTCGTATTAAAAAAAATGTTTGTTTATTATTTACATTATTATAGTATAGTTATTTGTAATAACATTGTCATGTAGATGGTAAATTACGATTACTTTATAACCAGCAGGTTAATATTTCTTAATAATATTATTATAGCAGAATTTATATATAGCGAGATAACTTTTACTTCATAAGCTGGAAGGAAATAAATATTTATTTTTACTATTATTTTTTCCTGATAAATACTTTATTTTAAATTTAAATAAAGTGCTGAGATGGAACCCGATGATGATGATAAATACTTATTATAAATGATGATTCCACTGGCACGGGCGGTTGAGCAGTTATGGATTTTAATTCGTTTGCAGTGGTACTGGGAACCATAACTAAAGACCAACGAACGTATTATATATCTCTCTCTCTCTCTCTCTCTCTCTCTCTCTCTCTCTCTCTTTCTCTCTCTGCGATTAAGACTCAATCAGAGTATGATTCCATACTCTCTCATGAAGTCAGCTGTCTGTTTAAGTGATTCGATTGCCCCATATAGTTTCTCTTCCAGGGAGGTGGGTGTGGACCTCATTGCTCTTCTCAGGTCTGTGTACTGGGGCAATCCTGTAGAACATGTTTTGTAGTCATATTGTCCAGTGTACAGTGGCATAGGCTGGTTGTACTTATTTTGAATTTGGTGAACATGTGATTTCTCATTCTATTGTGGCCACTGCGTAGGCGAAGTATGATGACTTGATCCCTCATTGATAGTTGGTGGTATCCGTTATGCTTTGGGTGTTCTCATTTCCATTTTTCATGGTACTGACCTTTGAGGATGGATTTGGCTTTATCATAACTGAGCGGATGGTTCTCTTGTGGAAATCTCCCTCCCTCTAGCTAATTTGTCTGCGCATTTGTTCCCGTGTATATTACAGTGTGATGGTATTCACTGAATGACTACTCTCTGGAAGTTATTGCATAGTTGGTCCAGGGTTGTTCTCAAGTCGTCTAGTTCATTGTTCTTGGTGCTTTTTAGAGTTGATAGTACTGACAGTGCATCAGTCAGAATCACCAATTTATTGTGCATGTTATTTTTGTGTTGAGTAGCCAGTGTTGCAGCATCTCTGAGGGCCTCAGTCTCTGCTTTAAAGTTGTGTGAGAGTTTCCCAGTAGCTATTGACTTGGTGCTCTCGTCCTGGTTATTCAGCGTCACCTCCATTTCTGGTGGCATTTGTAGCAGAGCCATCTGTGTATATGTGGGACCAAGAGTCATGTGGGTAGGTATCGTGTATGTGTTTTTCTGCTACGTGTTTTCTTTCTGTGTCTGATTGGGTGCCTTTTTCATGATTCCTGTTATATTTTTCCTTAAGTTCTGGTATTTTATATTTCCAATGAGGAGATATATCAGATGGGCCCAAGGGTTTCGGTATTGTTTGGGAAAGTACTGGGTCTCCAGTGTAATAGTTCATTGGCGATTGCAGCGAAGTTGCTCCTCTTTAGTCGTACAATTCTGAAACCCCAGTTATTCTTTGGTGCATGGGGTGGCTAAGGAGCCTTTTTTTTCTCCGTTTGTTGCAATACTTTAGTGACCCGTCTGTCATCAAAGGGTTGTAAACCTGAACTTATTATTATAAATACTTATATACGATGGCTTGTATTTTTGTGGACACCGCACAAATATGCGTTGTCAGTCACAGTTGTCACCGTAAACACAAATGGCGGCACGAACGGTAAGGCAGTGTGTAATAAAATTGAAGAAGATGAGTTCAGTGTGTAATAAAATTGAAGAAGATGAGTTCAGTGTGTAGTGTAAGAAAATTGAAGAAGATGAGTTCAGTGTGTAGTGTAAGAAAATTGAAGAAGATGAGTTCAGTGTGTAGTGTAAGAAAATTGAAGAAGAGATGAGTTCAGTGTGTAATTTGTAATAAAATTGAAGAGGAAGATGAGTTCACTAGTTCAGTGTGTAGTGTAAGAAAATTGAAGAAGATGAGTTCAGTGTGTAGTGTAAGAAAATTGAAGAAGAAAATGAGTTCAGTGTGTAATAAAATTGAAGAGGAAGATGAGTTCAGTGTGTCTATCTATCTATTGACCTTTCGAGCCGTAACCGGCCCATAGGGCGTAGACCAAGATACACCTTCTCCTATATGAATTTTTGTTCTAGCAGTTTTCTTTTAAAGATATTTTATCAAATCTCGCCATCTGTCTCTGTTCTGTGCAAGCAGTTCTATCTCATTGAGGGAGCCGATTCCTGCTGCTCTTGCCTCTCTCATCAATGTTCTTCTCAGTGTCTTCCTGGGTCTTCCTCTTTTTCTTTTACCTGTTGTTTCCCATATGAGGGCTTGCTTTAAAAGTAAAAAAAGTACCCCCCGTCACGCCAAGTGGCGTATAGGGAAATATGGTGTTAGTGACCCTATATTTTACAGACCTTCAGCACATGAATTTTGGGGTAATGTGGTCGGTATTACGCCCGTGCTGCTTTTACTTTCCCAGAAAAATCCGGTACCCATTTAAGGCTGGGTGAACCCGGAGCCGTCGGTTGGGATCGAACCCTACCCCTTGTCCGTAGTAGTCCAGTTCACTAACCACTGAGCTATCGCGGCTCCTACTAATTTTTAGGGAATTAGTAAAACCCAGGTGTCCTCGCCAGGATTACGAACCCCGGCTGTTGCCGTGGTAAGCCAACCGCCTATCGATTGCGCTAACCGGACAGAGGGCTTGCTTTGCTATTCGATTATTATCTCTTCTCATCACATGTCCAACGTATGACCATCGTCTTTTCTTTATTACTGAAGATATTAGTGGTTGATTGGCGATTTCTCTAATTTCCTCGTTTGTTTTGAATTCGTTCCATTCTATACCAAGTATTTTCCTTAGACATTTATTTTCGAATGCGTTCAACTTTGTTTCTATATCTCTTGTTGTTTTCCAGCTTTCACACGCATACGTAAGGGTTGATAGTACATTTGATTTGAATAGCCTAAGTTTTGTGTTTGTGCTAATGAGTTTTGATTTCCACAACTTCTCAAGACTTCTGAAAGACATTGCTGCTTTAGCCATTCTGATTCTAATTTCTTTGCTCGTATCCCCTTCTCGATCAATGTGACTTCCAAGATAGATGAAGTGATCGATCTCTTCTACTGGTTTGTTTTCCATGTATATTTTGTCACTTGTTGGAATTAAACTTTTCATGACTTTAGTCTTTTCATGATTGACCTCAAGCCCAATTTTGCTGGCTATTGATGATAGTTCATTTGTGTTTTCCTGCATCGTTTTTATCTGATTGCTGATGAGAACTATGTCATCAGCAAAGTCCAGGTCCTCCAAATGGTCTCCTTGTATCCATTCGATGCCTTTATTACCAGTGCAGCATTTCTTCATTATGAAGTCCATAACAATTCCAAATAACAAGGGCGATAAAATACATCCTTGTTTAACCCCAGTTTCTATTGGGAAACATTCGCTCAGTCCTTCCTCTGTTCGAACTGCACATGTGTAACCATCATACATGTCTTTGATAGTCAGTTGATCAGTGTGTAGTGTAAGAAAATTGAAGAAAAAATGAGTTCAGTGTGTAGTGTAAGAAAATTGAAGAAGAAAATGAGTTCAGTGTGTAATATTAATAAAATTGAAGAGGAAGATGAGTTCAGTGTGTAGTGTAAGAAAATTGAAGAAGAGGTTGAGTTCAGTGTGTAGTGTAAGAAAATTGAAGAAGATGAGTTCAGTGTGTAATAAAATTGAAGAGGAAGATGAGTTCAGTGTGTAATGTAAGAAAATTGAAGAAGATGAGTTCAATGTGTAGTGTAAGAAAATTGAAGAAGATGAGTTCAGTGTGTAGTGTAAGAAAATTGAAGAAAAGATGAGTTCAGTGTGTAGTGTAAGAAAATTGAAGAAAAGATGAGTTCAGTGTGTAGTGTAAGAAAATTGAAGAAAAGATGAGTTCAGTGTGTAGTGTAAGAAAATTGAAGAAGATGAGTTCAGTGTGTAGTGTAAGAAAATTGAAGAAGAAGATGAGTTCAGTGTGTAGTGTAAGAAAATTGAAGAAAAGATGAGTTCAGTGTGTAGTGTAAGAAAATTGAAGAAAAGATGAGTTCAGTGTGTAGTGTAAGAAAATTGAAGAAGAAGATGAGTTCAGTGTGTAGTGTAAGAAAATTGAAGAAGAAGATGAGTTCAGTGTGTAGTGTAAGAAAATTGAAGAAGATGAGTTCAGTGTGTAATAAAATTGAAGAAGAAGATGAGTTCAGTGTGTAGTGTAAGAAAATTGAAGAAGATGAGTTCAGTGTGTAAGAAAATTGAAGAAGATGAGTTCAGTGTGTAAGAAAATTGAAGAAGAAGATGAGTACGTAAGAAAATTGTCCACGAACTAGTAAATGAATTGTGATCTTATATTGTACATCTTAATTTACATTACATTACCTTTACCATTTCCTAAATTACATTACATCTTAAGTAAACGACATAAGTGAGGTCTCCTGAGTGTTGATGCATATTTGAATTTGACTTGACATTTGATTTTGTCATTGTCTGATTGTCACTTTGACATTTGATTTTGTCATTGTCTGATTGTCACGGGGTCTGAGTCTTTCGTCCGACACGTTGTTAGGCTACACATTGATTGATTTTTTATCATTTTAGTTTTAGTTTTTAGTCTGAAAGTCCTCCGACACGCTTCGCAGTCTTCGGCATCAGGTGACGAGAAGGAAGCATAATATAATAATAATAAATAACGAGGCGATAATTCAGCTAATCATAGGAGGAAGAAGAGGTATGTTATACAGCACTCAGAAAAAATGACAAACAATAGAAAAAAAAAAACAAAGAACAATATATGATATGGTCCGAAGCAGGATCAAACTCGTACTCCTTGGCACTGCGCCTTGCCACGAGAAACCGAACGCTAGGGAACACTGCCACTCAGCTAACTAAATTATGAAATTATCCAGTCTGGCCAAGCGAGTAGGAATTGAAGACGGAAGGTAACATGACACTCAAAAAATGCAGTTCTGAAATCGGATGTGTTGGACCGAAAGGTGAAAATAAACAGAACACATTGCTTCTACACCAACTTAACTTCCTTATAAGTACAGATGATTAAGAGGATTATCCATTCTTGTAGTAGTCACCATGTGAAAGTCATTCAAAGAAAGAGATTTCCAAAGATAATTATTTTAACTCCTCCAGTAATGTCAAGTAAAGCACCCCAACACGGCAAGTGGCGTATAGGGAATATGGTGTTAGTGACCATAACACGCCAAGTGGCATATAGGGAATATGGTGTTAGTGACCATAACACGCCAAGTGGCATATAGGGTATATGGTGTTAGTGACCATAATTTTTACAGACCTTTGGCACATGATTTTTAGGCTAGTAACTCTTTCTGTACTGAAACTTTTTATCAATGCAACAAAAGAGATTTTTGAGACAAAATTTTTCATGGTTTTTAGAATCAATCTACATATTCATATAACATATTTATGAATTTTTAGATAATTGAACAAAGTATTACATTTCACTAATACCGAGGGTGTCCGGTTAGCGCAATCGATAGGCGGTTGGCTTACCACGGCAACAGCCGGGGTTCGTACCCTGGCGAGGACACCTGGGTTTTACTAATTCCCTAAAAATTAGTACCTCTGAAGTCGGAGTAAATCTGCCTGCATGGCGAGGGCATCCTGTAATGGGATAAAACAGACTTTACACGCAAAATTCAGTCCCACAAAATTGAGTGGGTGGGACTTCGTCAGAGGTCAAAGCTGACGAAAGCGAACGAACGAACTAATACCGAGATGATACAAGACATGCAAAAAAAATATGTTTTGATGACGGTTCACACTAATTAAATTGAGAGTTATGCACTATGTGACAGAAGCTTACATGGTCAAAATCGGCATGATGCACAGTGCCTTGAAACATACAGAGTTAATATATAAGATTTAAAAGCACCACATTACTACCAGCTGAAATACATGCATTTTTCGACACATGCATATGAGATGAGATGATATCATATAATCCTATGCATTTCTTATATAAACTGAACAACTAAGGGCAAGAGTTTGGTCATGATTGATGGCTCCTTGGTTCACCCAGCCTTATTTTGATACCATATTTTTCCTTGAAATATAAGGAGACGTTTGATGACTACAATATCACTCATAAAATGTACCATTGGCCATTGAAAGTGTTGCTACTAACATGTTATTTTTCCATATGCCATATTGACCATAGGGAGAACTCTTTGCTTTGTTATCAGTAGGGAAGTTTATTTCCCTTGTCTTTCAATATTTTGGAAGTTGGGGTTTGTCTTTCTGGTTATAAAGTGGGGAGCTGTTATAGAGAAAATATTACGCGTTATTATACTATTATTATCAAACATGTTCTGATTTGATATGTAATTCCAAATTAATTTTAACCAGACTGTCAGAACCAACAGCATGAGTGTACCAAGTTTGATGTCTGAAGTAAATCAGGAAGTAGAAAATGAGGTTAGTTTGTTTAAAAAAATTACGGTCATCCAGTGATTAATGGATCACACCTCTTCGTCATCCACCCTTCTTCTTCTTATACCTTTCAGCTCCTTGTGGAGAATAGGTCTTCAACAAACACTTTCCAAGTCGTTCTGTTTCTTGCCATTCTTTTAAGATCATTCCATGTCTTCCTCATCATCTTCATCTCTGCTTCTATCTGTCTTCTTCAAGAATTCCTTGGTCTTCCTCTTGTCTTTTTCCCTGGGGATTCCAAAAAAGGGCCTGTTGTGTAATACTCTCAGTTGGCTTCCACAGTGTGTGTCCTATCCAGTACCATCACTTTTATACTTTTCTTTGACTTGTCCATGTTTGTGAAGTTTATTTGGCTTATTTTTTTTACAGTATGGGATAGCCAGTCCCATGCCCAACTCTCCTTTCTTGCCTCTTACGAACATGCCTGGTAGGGTACAGGGCCACTATTCTTTACTCCCCATTCGGGCCCCGGCAGCGCACCCTTAAAAGGATATTGAGTTGGCGTATCTACCTCATGTTGTGGTTTGCAGTCAAACTATATTTGCATGTTTTGGCCCAACACGTCCGACTTCAGCACAACATTTTAGATTACAGGGTTGTTTTCCCTCCTCAATCCCTACTCGGCCAGACTAGACAGGTTAGTCTGTTTCTGGAGGCATCATGGAGAGTTGGTACAGGGTCTGGATGGTTCTGTTTCATTGAATCTGGTGCAAGCTATCAGCTGTGGGTTGCTGACAACTGCCAGCTCTGCTGCTGTGAGGTGCTTTTTTTTCAATCAAGGTCTTAAGTTTGTCTTCTTTTTCATGTGCTATGCTGATGTTATAGGGGACTAATCCTATCCACAATATCTGGTCCACAGTTTTGTGTACCAATACTGCTGGTGACTGTCTACCATGCCACAATGTCAGATTGTGAAATGTCTATTCCCTGTGTTATCCATTGTCTCTCTTTACCTCTCTTTTTTTTTTTTCTGTTGTCACTATAATTCCAATTTCTCGGTTCTTATAATGTGTCCAAATGGGTTATTTATTTTATTGATCGATGTGGATGCTGGCCTTGTTTTAAAAGTATTTATTAATCTTTCTGACAGTCCAGGGAGCTCTCTTTAAGAAACTACATCCTATAGCATTTGATATTCATTTCTGTATCTTCAGAGAATGTTGTTCCTAGATATATGAGATCTGCTGCATGCTTTACGTTTTGGCACCCTACAGCTGTGTTTAATGACTGTTTAACTATTCAAATTATCATGACCTCTGTTTTTTGTTTCATTTTCAGTTTTACTTCCCTGATTCATAGACATGAGGTGGGGTTACAAAATCTATCTGTATTTACTAGCTAGACCTGGTTACCCAAGTCTGTGAAGCTTATATATGGGTCCACTTTTTACTTTAAGTAGGGAACAGGCGAATATTTGGAGTCCTGCTGTAAAGCTGATAGCAGGAGCAAGTAGTGGGGTGTAATGCACAAGGAATAGTGACAGCTTTACAAAAATGGAACATAACAAAATACTGGTGTTTCGACCTACATGTGTAGAAGAGGAGGAAGAAAAGGATAGAGAGAGTGACGGAGAAAATAGAGAGCAGGTCAGAAAGAACGATCCGGAAGTGAGGGGGCAAATAGGTGAGACAAAATGTGTAAAGATAGGTCAAGGAAAAATAGATAAAAACATAGTCACAGTAATAACAAAGAGGATAGGCCAGGAAAAAGGCGTGCAGAACGTGGGAGGTCATCTCCAGACACTAACGGGACAAAGCAATGCACGGATATAAGGAGAGAATTAAATAAACAGAGGCCAGGTCCAAAAGTAGAACAATGTCAAGGGAACCAGACAGACAGACGCGGGGGTGTAATAAAGAGGTCGAAATTAACATGCAAAAACATGAAGGCCATCTCCATAAGTGAGTGGGTGGTCAGACGTACGTGGGCAGGAAGATGCTGATTGGATGGATAAGCCAAATTTAAGGGACAGACACATAACATAGGGGGAGGATAATTAGTCAGATTCGAGATTGGAAGAACTCAAGATTCAGAACATGAGGAAACAGTGGGACATTCGAGATTATTGAGAGAAGTTATTCATAGGGCACACGCGCTTCTTAGGAGCCAGTCGGGCCATAGAGAGGCTAACACCAGCCTCATAGAGTAGAAGCAATGTAGAATAGTCAAGACCTAGCACATTCAACAGGCAGACGACAGACTAGATCGCTAGATAGTAATTAGGATAGGGGAGGCGCTCGATGGGAGCATCTCAATTTAATTTAGTGCCTAGAGTGTGTTGCAAGTGTGGCCCTGACATTTACATATGTAACGAGATTTTGAAGTGGCATGAATAAAAGCCAGCTAACTTACCATCAAAAGGTGTTGTTCTCTGTACATAGTTTCATTATCTAGCCTAAGTGTCACGAACCAGTCCACCAATAGAGTTGTCGCGGAACACAACGCAACGGTCATCTTAATGAACCAGAAGTACTACCAGACCGAGCAAAGGTCAAGCTAATAAGAATCAAATAGTCCGGGGATGTGTATGTGACCTGATTACAAACATGAGCCTAACGCCGGGGGCAGGAACACAGCCATAGCATTCCAGAGAGGTCACACTAACATGATCTCAAGCTAACAGCTGATGAGTAGACACCACAGAGAACAGCTGATCGAATAAACAACAACCAGCTGACGATCTGTTCAAAGATCCTCAAAGACTCACTCAGAAGGCAATCAAACATCACGCTCTTAAAATCTCAAATCAAAGTCACCCCCGCTACACATGGGGCCTTCCTAAGAAAACAAGAACAACACAAATGAATAATGAAATACAGATTATTACATCTAGGGTGGGCAAGACAGGTAAATCAAGGAGAGATAAACAGAGGGATAAGAGATGAAATGATGAAACAAAAGAGAGATGCGCTACACATATCAGAGGATAAAAATATATAATGTGTGAAAATAAGTTAGTTAAAATATATGTATATAAAATTAAAGCGAAACTTAACTGATGCAAATCCAAAAAGCTCCAAGCGAGTGGATGGAAAGTAGATAATTCTTTTTACCCCAAGGCTTAATTCTGCGCTCACACACTCACAGGGAGCAGCGATAGCTCAGTGGTTAGTGAACTGGACTACCACGGACAAGGGGTAGGGTTCGATCCCTACCGACGGTTTCCGGGTTCACCCAGCCTTAAATGGGTACCGGATT
The DNA here is from genome assembly GCA_032433765.1 of Megaustenia siamemsis. NCBI lineage: Eukaryota > Metazoa > Mollusca > Gastropoda > Stylommatophora > Ariophantidae > Megaustenia > Megaustenia siamemsis. Next base: position 14,203,750 of record JAVIAB010000101.1, read on the forward strand.
TTTTTCTGGGAAAGTAAAGCAGCATGGGCGTAATACTGACCACATTACCCCAAAAATCATGTGCTGAAAGTCTGTAAAATATAGGGTCACTAACACCATATTTCCCTATACGCCACTTGGCGTGACGGGGGTACTTTACTTTACTTTACTCACACACTCACTCACACAGAGAGGGTGCATTATTAGTGTCTTTGGCATTTACATTCTATTCTTGCCCTTTTTAAATCCCTCAATTGGGACAAAAGCCATCACCAACAGCTCTCCAGTGCTTTTTGTCCTTTGCTGTCTCTTCTAATCATTTCCAGATGTAATTTACAAATGTGATATGTTTCATCTCCTTGTGTTCATAGACCTTCACTGTTTCCTCGTTCCATAAGAGTCTCAGATGAGAGCTTGTCTGGTAATGCCTGTAGTTGGTTTGTGCAGTCAAAAACACATGTTCATCATTTTTTCCTGGCTTTATTTTGTTTCACATTCAATCATAATTTTTTTTTTACAAAGTATTTATGTCATGTCCCGTGTGTTACCGGGCCTCATTATGTGGGTTGTAAAGAATAGTGACACTGTGACCTTCCAGGCAAGAAAGAGGCAACTAAGGAGGTTGATCGATGGCTTGACAAGCTGTCATTGTAAAAAGCATTGTTATGGAAACAGACCATGGATTTTAGCAGTGATCTCTGCAATATGTGCCATTTTGGCACGCAAGGTTTCTGTTTTTGAGATTGTGGTTCTGCCCTTTGTGCCGTCTTCGGCTCGAAAGGACAATAGATAGATAGATTTATGTCATGAAGATAGTTGTGCCAGTAGTAACTTTTTCTTTTTTTTTTTTACCGTTTTTTTTAATTTTGATCCGGGCTATGAAAGTTGTTAATTATGTATGTACTTTATGTTGTAGAGTGCTATGAATTCAAGACCAAGATAGAGATAAGAGAAATGGCTATGCAACCAACAATCTCATCTACAATCAGGAAGAGAAGGTGGACATATATCAGGCATGTGCAGAAAAATGACAACAAATTATTTCAAAACAGACTCTTATGTGGGGAACATCAGGATACAGAAAAAGAGGAAGACCGAGAGACAGTGAAGTGATAAGAGAAGCAAAGTTGGCAGACATAGACTCATTATATACAATTGAAAATCTCACCCAGAATAGGGATGGATGGCAAAAAGCAATACAAGTCCAATGTGACATCTAGCGATGCTGGAAGGATAAAGATCTATATATTGTAAATTCCATTCAACATATCTTTAATTACTCATGCCTTGGACTAAAATGCAGCTATTTTCTACATTATGTTGTAGATGTCATTCAACATATCTTTAATTACTCATGCCTTGAACTAAAATGCAGCTATTTTCTACACTATGTTGTAGATGTCATTCAACTATATCTTTAATTACTCATGCCTTGGACTAAAATGCAGCTATTTTCTACACTATGTTGTAGATGTCATTCAACATATCTTTAATTACTCATGCCTTGAACTAAAATGCAGCTATTTTCTACACTATGTTGTAGATGTCATTCAACTATATCTTTAATTACTCATGCCTTGGACTAAAATGCAGCTATTTTCTACATTACACTGTAGATGTCATTGAAAATTGTTTTTGTTACTCTTACTTTGAACTACTATTTAGCTGAGTTGCTGATTCCAGGTTGTGCTAATAGGCCACACACTTCACTTTGAGGAGGGATGCTAGGATTTTGTAAATTAAATCTCTATAAGAGGTGCTATATTATTTTTGTGTCATGAGTTTTAAAAAGGTTTTAGTTAATATTCAAAAATTGATCACATCAGGGGATATAATACTCCCCCACATTCCCCTCATATCCCAATTGTGACAAGATGTGGCTGCAGCTACCGAATTGGCATTCATCAGAAAAAGAAATGCTGCTCACAGAAAGTTGGACATGATGGTTCGCAAGCAAAAAGGAACAAAACAAAGTGATGGGAAATTGAGAAAGCACCCATATATTAAAAGTAAATATGGAAGAAGAGCCCGTGGTAGATCTTAGAGTAAGATGAACTGACATCTGACGAATGCTACATCAATTGACAATGGTTTACAGCTAGATAATGGTATCTCCCTTGAAGTGAAGTGCCTATGCAGAGACCTGGCAATTATTTTTGTAGGTCTGCTGTTTTGAAGCAATCTACAACTAGTAGATATTGTTTAGCTAGTGGTGAGCTCTAACTCACCATTACACAGACCAGTATCATTCTGAAAGGTACCTGAAGTGTGAATGTGGACTGGAAGCTTGTACTAGAAACTACCTTTTCTGGGATGAAATAGTCACAACTTCTTTCAGGCCTAGTACCAGCTCCTAGAGTGGCATTGCTGCTAAAGAGCAAACTTGATTAATAAAGAAGTTGCACCAAATGAAGATTGTCTATGTGAATTTTTTTTCAACAGAAGATATGTTTAGAAAGACATTTTTCAACAATTGGGTCTTTGTGTGCAAAAGTGAACCCAATAGTGCACACTAAATATCTTGTGCATTGAAATGTTCCTCTCTCTTTTATCCCCCCAGAATAAATTGAGCATTAAAGCACAGATTCCATTCCTGGCAGATTTAATGATAAAAGTAGAGCAACAATCTCGGGTAAGTATCTCTTTAATATCTTTCAACATTTCCTGTTTTGTTTATGGCAGTAGTCATCAAACAATGCTCTTCAAAACCCAGGTGCTCTGCAGTTGCTTGCTAAGGGCTCCACGGACATTATCATCATCATCATAAAGTGCCATGCCCAGCATAGGCTATACCTCTCCACAAACCTCTATCCACGGTGCAACTCATCAACTTTACCGCTGTTGTACCACAATGTTAAGCTGTCTAATATTATTTCTCTGTTGCCTGAGATCGATCTTTCTTTCTTTTCATTGGAGCTTTACAAAACGAGAATACCCAGAAGTAGGCCTTATGAGTTTTAATTCCTTTTGCATGTACATATTTATGTGAATCTGAGTTTTCAGCATTGGCGGCCATCAGAACCAATTACAGATCACATTTGAATGCAGAGAGAGAGAGATTAGAATAGCAATCTCCAAAGTTGTGCCAAGATTTGAAGACCAAATGAGGATTGAAATAAGCTCATTCTTCTCACTGACTTTGTTACAGGATAAAAATGTCACAATGGAAGTTGATTCAGTTATTTTTTTATTTCAATTACAAAAATGACACTGATCTATTTTATTTATACCTAAACATTAGTTTATTTACCTCTGCAATCAATATAGTTGTTTTTGTTAGTTCTAGATGAAGCTGTCATTGTAAAAAGTTGTTATGGAAACAGAACCATAGATTTTAGAAGCAGTGATCTCTGCATACAAAAAGCAAATGCTGTCACAAACCAGCTTTCACCATTGCTAAGACATCCAAACATTTCTATGCCAGCTAAACAACAAATGATAAATAGCATTTTCATACCAACTTTGTGCTATGAAAGTCAAACATGGACCCTTTCTAAATCACATTTAAGAAAGATCAATACATGTGAGATACGATGCTTGAGAAAAGTAACAAACTACACAAGAAATGGTAGGAACAAAACCCTGCCAAGAATATATAGAACAACAACAACTTAAATGGTTTGACCACCTGGTCAGAATGAATCCTTATCAATCACCATCAAGGGTGTTCTTGAGAATACATGGAAAAAGACCAAGAGGAAGACCCAGAAGAAGATGGATATATGCAGTGACAGAGACATGTAACAACAAAGGAAAATCACTAATTCAGACAGTTTGAGCAGCTCAAGAACGACAAATGATATAAACCACGACACCTTTTAGGTATCAGTGAAAAGAGAAAAGAAGAAGAAGAACATCTCTGCAATATGTGCCATTTTGGCACGCAAGGTTTCTGTTTTGAGATTGTAGTTCTGCCCTATGTGCTGTCTTCAGCTCGAAAAGAACAATAGATAGATAGAATCAATATAACATGTTAAAAATGTTGTTAAAATGCTATTAAAATATGTTTCTTTTTTTATTATAATTGATATAAGGTGCTGCTGCAGTGATTTGTGATTAAGAGTTCGGGCTCCTTTGACTGAAAAAGTTTGACGACTGCTAGTGTATGCTTTTCTTGTATAGTTAGAGTTAGGGGACTACTTTGATAATGCTTTATTTAATAGAATTGTTTGATATTGATGTGTTTGTGTTCTATTTACTATTTGAAGAAAAAAAATACAATCAGAGCACTCTGTGCAGATACCTCAGGGCTCAATTTTTCTCAACAGACAGTACAAATTATACAGTTATTTGATCCCATATCTGGGGGATCTAGAGGATATTTGTGCACCTGAACTGCCTTTATTATTGTTAGTTCTAGATGTAACTCTGTGCACACCTCAACATTATCATTGTTAGTTCTAGATGTAACTCTGTGCACACCTCAACTGCCTTTATTATTGTTAGTTCTAGATGTAACTCTGTGCACACCTCAACTGTCTTTATTATTTTTAGTTCTAGATGTAACTCTGTGCACACCTCAACTGCCTTTATTATTGTTAGTTCTAGATGTAACTCTGTGCACACCTCAACTGTCTTTATTATTTTTAGTTCTAGATGTAACTCTGTGCACACCTCAACTGCCTTTATTATTGTTAGTTCTAGATGTAACTCTGTGCACACCTCAACATTATCATTGTTAGTTCTAGATGTAACTCTGTGCACACCTGAACTACCTTTGTTGTCATTGTTAGTTCTAGATGTAACTCTGTGCACACCTCAACTGCCTTTATTATTGTTAGTTCTAGATGTAACTCTGTGCACACCTCAACATTATCATTGTTAGTTCTAGATGTAACTCTGTGCACACCTCAACTGCCTTTATTATTTTTAGTTCTAGATGTAACTCTGTGCACACCTCAACTGCCTTTATTATTGTTAGTTCTAGATGTAACTCTGTGCACACCTCAACTGTCTTTATTATTGTTAGTTCTAGATGTAACTCTGTGCACACCTCAACTGCCTTTATTATTGTTAGTTCTAGATGTAACTGTGTGCACACCTCAACATTATCATTGTTAGTTCTAGATGTAACTCTGTGCACACCTCAACTGCCTTTATTATTTTTAGTTCTAGATGTAACTCTGTGCACACCTCAACTGCCTTTATTATTGTTAGTTCTAGATGTAACTCTGTGCACACCTCAACTGTCTTTATTATTGTTAGTTATAGATGTAACTCTGTGCACACCTCAACATTATCATTGTTAGTTCTAGATGTAACTCTGTGCACACCTCAACTGCCTTTATTATTGTTAGTTCTAGATGTAACTCTGTGCACACCTCAACTGTCTTTATTATTGTTAGTTCTAGATGTAACTCTGTGCACACCTCAACATTATCATTGTTAGTTCTAGATGTAACTCTGTGCACACCTCAACTGTCTTTATTATTGTTAGTTCTAGATGTAACTATGTGCACACCTCAACTGTCTTTATTATTGTTAGTTCTAGATGTAACTCTGTGCACACCTCAACATTATCATTGTTAGTTCTAGATGTAACTCTGTGCACACCTCAACTGTCTTTAGTATTGTTAGTTCTAGATGTAACTATGTGCACACCTCAACTGTCTTTATTATTGTTAGTTCTAGATGTAACTCTGTGCACACCTCAACTGTCTTTATTATTGTTAGTTCTAGATGCAACTCTGTGCACATCTCAACTGTCTTTATCATTGTTAGTTCTAGATGTAATTCTGTGCACACCCCAACATTATCATTGTTGGTTCTAGATGTAACTCTGTGCACACCTCAACTGTCTTTATTATTGTTAGTTCTAGATGTAACTCTGTGCACACCTCAACATTATCATTGTTAGTTCTAGATGTAACTCTGTGCACACCTCAACTGTCTTTATTATTGTTAGTTCTAGATGTAACTATGTGCACACCTCAACTGTCTTTATTATTGTTAGTTCTAGATGTAACTCTGTGCACACCTCAACTGTCTTTATTATTGTTAGTTCTAGATGTAACTCTGTGCACACCTCAACATTATCATTGTTAGTTCTAGATGTAACTCTGTGCACACCTCAACTGCCTTTATTATTGTTAGTTCTAGATGTAACTCTGTGCACACCTCAACATTATCATTGTTAGTTCTAGATGTAACTCTGTGCACACCTCAACTGCCTTTATTATTTTTAGTTCTAGATGTAACTCTGTGCACACCTCAACTGCCTTTATTATTGTTAGTTCTAGATGTAACTCTGTGCACACCTCAACTGTCTTTATTATTGTTAGTTCTAGATGTAACTCTGTGCACACCTCAACTGCCTTTATTATTGTTAGTTCTAGATGTAACTCTGTGCACACCTCAACATTATCATTGTTAGTTCTAGATGTAACTCTGTGCACACCTCAACTGCCTTTATTATTTTTAGTTCTAGATGTAACTCTGTGCACACCTCAACTGCCTTTATTATTGTTAGTTCTAGATGTAACTCTGTGCACACCTCAACTGTCTTTATTATTGTTAGTTCTAGATGTAACTCTGTGCACACCTCAACTGCCTTTATTATTGTTAGTTCTAGATGTAACTCTGTGCACACCTCAACATTATCATTGTTAGTTCTAGATGTAACTCTGTGCACACCTCAACTGCCTTTATTATTTTTAGTTCTAGATGTAACTCTGTGCACACCTCAACTGCCTTTATTATTGTTAGTTCTAGATGTAACTCTGTGCACACCTCAACTGTCTTTATTATTGTTAGTTATAGATGTAACTCTGTGCACACCTCAACATTATCATTGTTAGTTCTAGATGTAACTCTGTGCACACCTCAACTGTCTTTATTATTGTTAGTTCTAGATGTAACTATGTGCACACCTCAACTGTCTTTATTATTTTTAGTTCTAGATGTAACTCTGTGCACACCTCAACTGCCTTTATTATTGTTAGTTCTAGATGTAACTCTGTGCACACCTCAACTGTCTTTATTATTTTTAGTTCTAGATGTAACTCTGTGCACACCTCAACTGCCTTTATTATTGTTAGTTCTAGATGTAACTCTGTGCACACCTCAACATTATCATTGTTAGTTCTAGATGTAACTCTGTGCACACCTGAACTACCTTTGTTGTCATTGTTAGTTCTAGATGTAACTCTGTGCACACCTCAACTGCCTTTATTATTGTTAGTTCTAGATGTAACTCTGTGCACACCTCAACATTATCATTGTTAGTTCTAGATGTAACTCTGTGCACACCTCAACTGCCTTTATTATTTTTAGTTCTAGATGTAACTCTGTGCACACCTCAACTGCCTTTATTATTGTTAGTTCTAGATGTAACTCTGTGCACACCTCAACTGTCTTTATTATTGTTAGTTCTAGATGTAACTCTGTGCACACCTCAACTGCCTTTATTATTGTTAGTTCTAGATGTAACTCTGTGCACACCTCAACATTATCATTGTTAGTTCTAGATGTAACTCTGTGCACACCTCAACTGCCTTTATTATTTTTAGTTCTAGATGTAACTCTGTGCACACCTCAACTGCCTTTATTATTGTTAGTTCTAGATGTAACTCTGTGCACACCTCAACTGTCTTTATTATTGTTAGTTATAGATGTAACTCTGTGCACACCTCAACATTATCATTGTTAGTTCTAGATGTAACTCTGTGCACACCTCAACTGCCTTTATTATTGTTAGTTCTAGATGTAACTCTGTGCACACCTCAACTGTCTTTATTATTGTTAGTTATAGATGTAACTCTGTGCACACCTCAACATTATCATTGTTAGTTCTAGATGTAACTCTGTGCACACCTCAACTGTCTTTATTATTGTTAGTTCTAGATGTAACTATGTGCACACCTCAACTGTCTTTATTATTGTTAGTTCTAGATGTAACTCTGTGCACACCTCAACATTATCATTGTTAGTTCTAGATGTAACTCTGTGCACACCTCAACTGTCTTTAGTATTGTTAGTTCTAGATGTAACTATGTGCACACCTCAACTGTCTTTATTATTGTTAGTTCTAGATGTAACTCTGTGCACACCTCAACTGTCTTTATTATTGTTAGTTCTAGATGCAACTCTGTGCACATCTCAACTGTCTTTATCATTGTTAGTTCTAGATGTAATTCTGTGCACACCCCAACATTATCATTGTTGGTTCTAGATGTAACTCTGTGCACACCTCAACTGTCTTTATTATTGTTAGTTCTAGATGTAACTCTGTGCACACCTCAACATTATCATTGTTAGTTCTAGATGTAACTCTGTGCACACCTCAACTGTCTTTATTATTGTTAGTTCTAGATGTAACTATGTGCACACCTCAACTGTCTTTATTATTGTTAGTTCTAGATGTAACTCTGTGCACACCTCAACTGTCTTTATTATTGTTAGTTCTAGATGTAACTCTGTGCACACCTCAACATTATCATTGTTAGTTCTAGATGTAACTCTGTGCACACCTCAACTGCCTTTATTATTGTTAGTTCTAGATGTAACTCTGTGCACACCTCAACATTATCATTGTTAGTTCTAGATGTAACTCTGTGCACACCTCAACTGCCTTTATTATTTTTAGTTCTAGATGTAACTCTGTGCACACCTCAACTGCCTTTATTATTGTTAGTTCTAGATGTAACTCTGTGCACACCTCAACTGTCTTTATTATTGTTAGTTCTAGATGTAACTCTGTGCACACCTCAACTGCCTTTATTATTGTTAGTTCTAGATGTAACTCTGTGCACACCTCAACATTATCATTGTTAGTTCTAGATGTAACTCTGTGCACACCTCAACTGCCTTTATTATTTTTAGTTCTAGATGTAACTCTGTGCACACCTCAACTGCCTTTATTATTGTTAGTTCTAGATGTAACTCTGTGCACACCTCAACTGTCTTTATTATTGTTAGTTCTAGATGTAACTCTGTGCACACCTCAACTGCCTTTATTATTGTTAGTTCTAGATGTAACTCTGTGCACACCTCAACATTATCATTGTTAGTTCTAGATGTAACTCTGTGCACACCTCAACTGCCTTTATTATTTTTAGTTCTAGATGTAACTCTGTGCACACCTCAACTGCCTTTATTATTGTTAGTTCTAGATGTAACTCTGTGCACACCTCAACTGTCTTTATTATTGTTAGTTATAGATGTAACTCTGTGCACACCTCAACATTATCATTGTTAGTTCTAGATGTAACTCTGTGCACACCTCAACTGTCTTTATTATTGTTAGTTCTAGATGTAACTATGTGCACACCTCAACTGTCTTTATTATTGTTAGTTCTAGATGTAACTCTGTGCACACCTCAACATTATCATTGTTAGTTCTAGATGTAATTATGTGCACACCTCAACATTATCATTGTTAGTTCTAGATGTAACTATGTGCACACCTCAACTGTCTTTATTATTGTTAGTTCTAGATGTAACTCTGTGCACACCTCAACATTATCATTGTTAGTTCTAGATGTAACTCTGTGCACACCTCAACTGCCTTTATTATTTTTAGTTCTAGATGTAACTCTGTGCACACCTCAACTGCCTTTATTATTGTTAGTTCTAGATGTAACTCTGTGCACACCTCAACTGTCTTTATTATTGTTAGTTCTAGATGTAACTCTGTGCACACCTCAACTGCCTTTATTATTGTTAGTTCTAGATGTAACTCTGTGCACACCTCAACATTATCATTGTTAGTTCTAGATGTAACTCTGTGCACACCTCAACTGCCTTTATTATTTTTAGTTCTAGATGTAACTCTGTGCACACCTCAACTGCCTTTATTATTGTTAGTTCTAGATGTAACTCTGTGCACACCTCAACTGTCTTTATTATTGTTAGTTATAGATGTAACTCTGTGCACACCTCAACATTATCATTGTTAGTTCTAGATGTAACTCTGTGCACACCTCAACTGTCTTTATTATTGTTAGTTCTAGATGTAACTATGTGCACACCTCAACTGTCTTTATTATTGTTAGTTCTAGATGTAACTCTGTGCACACCTCAACATTATCATTGTTAGTTCTAGATGTAATTATGTGCACACCTCAACATTATCATTGTTAGTTCTAGATGTAACTATGTGCACACCTCAACTGTCTTTATTATTGTTAGTTCTAGATGTAACTCTGTGCACACCTCAACATTATCATTGTTAGTTCTAGATGTAACTCTGTGCACACCTCAACTGTCTTTATTATTGTTAGTTCTAGATGTAACTATGTGCACACCTCAACTGTCTTTATTATTGTTAGTTCTAGATGTAACTCTGTGCACACCTCAACTGTCTTTATTATTGTTAGTTCTAGATGCAACTCTGTGCACATCTCAACTGTCTTTATCATTGTTAGTTCTAGATGTAATTCTGTGCACACCCCAACATTATCATTGTTAGTTCTAGATGTAACTCTGTGCACACCTCAACTGTCTTTATTATTGTTAGTTCTAGATGTAACTCTGTGCACACCTCAACATTATCATTGTTAGTTCTAGATGTAACTCTGTGCACACCTCAACTGTCTTTATTATTGTTAGTTCTAGATGTAACTATGTGCACACCTCAACTGTCTTTATTATTGTTAGTTCTAGATGTAACTCTGTGCACACCTCAACTGTCTTTATTATTGTTAGTTCTAGATGTAACTCTGTGCACACCTCAACATTATCATTGTTAGTTCTAGATGTAACTCTGTGCACACCTCAACTGCCTTTATTATTGTTAGTTCTAGATGTAACTCTGTGCACACCTCAACATTATCATTGTTAGTTCTAGATGTAACTCTGTGCACACCTCAACTGCCTTTATTATTTTTAGTTCTAGATGTAACTCTGTGCACACCTCAACTGCCTTTATTATTGTTAGTTCTAGATGTAACTCTGTGCACACCTCAACTGTCTTTATTATTGTTAGTTCTAGATGTAACTCTGTGCACACCTCAACTGCCTTTATTATTGTTAGTTCTAGATGTAACTCTGTGCACACCTCAACATTATCATTGTTAGTTCTAGATGTAACTCTGTGCACACCTCAACTGCCTTTATTATTTTTAGTTCTAGATGTAACTCTGTGCACACCTCAACTGCCTTTATTATTGTTAGTTCTAGATGTAACTCTGTGCACACCTCAACTGTCTTTATCATTGTTAGTTCTAGATGTAACTCTGTGCACACCTCAACTGCCTTTATTATTGTTAGTTCTAGATGTAACTCTGTGCACACCTCAACATTATCATTGTTAGTTCTAGATGTAACTCTGTGCACACCTCAACTGTCTTTATTATTGTTAGTTCTAGATGTAACTATGTGCACACCTCAACTGTCTTTATTATTGTTAGTTCTAGATGTAACTCTGTGCACACCTCAACTGTCTTTATTATTGTTAGTTATAGATGTAACTCTGTGCACACCTCAACATTATCATTGTTAGTTCTAGATGTAACTCTGTGCACACCTCAACTGCCTTTATTATTGTTAGTTCTAGATGTAACTCTGTGCACACCTCAACTGTCTTTATTATTGTTAGTTATAGATGTAACTCTGTGCACACCTCAACATTATCATTGTTAGTTCTAGATGTAACTCTGTGCACACCTCAACTGTCTTTATTATTGTTAGTTCTAGATGTAACTATGTGCACACCTCAACTGTCTTTATTATTGTTAGTTCTAGATGTAACTCTGTGCACACCTCAACATTATCATTGTTAGTTCTAGATGTAACTCTGTGCACACCTCAACTGTCTTTAGTATTGTTAGTTCTAGATGTAACTATGTGCACACCTCAACTGTCTTTATTATTGTTAGTTCTAGATGTAACTCTGTGCACACCTCAACTGTCTTTATTATTGTTAGTTCTAGATGCAACTCTGTGCACATCTCAACTGTCTTTATCATTGTTAGTTCTAGATGTAATTCTGTGCACACCCCAACATTATCATTGTTGGTTCTAGATGTAACTCTGTGCACACCTCAACTGTCTTTATTATTGTTAGTTCTAGATGTAACTCTGTGCACACCTCAACATTATCATTGTTAGTTCTAGATGTAACTCTGTGCACACCTCAACTGTCTTTATTATTGTTAGTTCTAGATGTAACTATGTGCACACCTCAACTGTCTTTATTATTGTTAGTTCTAGATGTAACTCTGTGCACACCTCAACTGTCTTTATTATTGTTAGTTCTAGATGTAACTCTGTGCACACCTCAACTGCCTTTATTATTGTTAGTTCTAGATGTAACTCTGTGCACACCTCAACATTATCATTGTTAGTTCTAGATGTAACTCTGTGCACACCTCAACTGCCTTTATTATTTTTAGTTCTAGATGTAACTCTGTGCACACCTCAACTGCCTTTATTATTGTTAGTTCTAGATGTAACTCTGTGCACACCTCAACTGTCTTTATCATTGTTAGTTCTAGATGTAACTCTGTGCACACCTCAACTGCCTTTATTATTGTTAGTTCTAGATGTAACTCTGTGCACACCTCAACATTATCATTGTTAGTTCTAGATGTAACTCTGTGCACACCTCAACTGCCTTTATTATTTTTAGTTCTAGATGTAACTCTGTGCACACCTCAACTGCCTTTATTATTGTTAGTTCTAGATGTAACTCTGTGCACACCTCAACTGTCTTTATTATTGTTAGTTATAGATGTAACTCTGTGCACACCTCAACATTATCATTGTTAGTTCTAGATGTAACTCTGTGCACACCTCAACTGCCTTTATTATTGTTAGTTCTAGATGTAACTCTGTGCACACCTCAACTGTCTTTATTATTGTTAGTTATAGATGTAACTCTGTGCACACCTCAACATTATCATTGTTAGTTCTAGATGTAACTCTGTGCACACCTCAACTGTCTTTATTATTGTTAGTTCTAGATGTAACTATGTGCACACCTCAACTGTCTTTATTATTGTTAGTTCTAGATGTAACTCTGTGCACACCTCAACATTATCATTGTTAGTTCTAGATGTAACTCTGTGCACACCTCAACTGTCTTTAGTATTGTTAGTTCTAGATGTAACTATGTGCACACCTCAACTGTCTTTATTATTGTTAGTTCTAGATGTAACTCTGTGCACACCTCAACTGTCTTTATTATTGTTAGTTCTAGATGCAACTCTGTGCACATCTCAACTGTCTTTATCATTGTTAGTTCTAGATGTAATTCTGTGCACACCCCAACATTATCATTGTTGGTTCTAGATGTAACTCTGTGCACACCTCAACTGTCTTTATTATTGTTAGTTCTAGATGTAACTCTGTGCACACCTCAACATTATCATTGTTAGTTCTAGATGTAACTCTGTGCACACCTCAACTGTCTTTATTATTGTTAGTTCTAGATGTAACTCTGTGCACACCTCAACTGCCTTTATTATTGTTAGTTCTAGATGTAACTCTGTGCACACCTCAACTGTCTTTATTATTGTTAGTTATAGATGTAACTCTGTGCACACCTCAACTGTCTTTATCATTGTTAGTTCTAGATGTAATTCTGTGCACACCCCAACATTATCATTGTTGGTTCTAGATGTAACTCTGTGCACACCTCAACTGTCTTTATTATTGTTAGTTCTAGATGTAACTCTGTGCACACCTCAACATTATCATTGTTAGTTCTAGATGTAACTCTGTGCACACCTCAACTGTCTTTATTATTGTTAGTTCTAGATGTAACTATGTGCACACCTCAACTGTCTTTATTATTGTTAGTTCTAGATGTAACTCTGTGCACACCTCAACTGTCTTTATTATTGTTAGTTCTAGATGTAACTCTGTGCACACCTCAACATTATCATTGTTAGTTCTAGATGTAATTCTGTGCACACCTCAACATTATCATTGTTAGTTCTAGATGTAACTCTGTGCACACCTCAACTGTCTTTATTATTGTTAGTTCTAGATGTAACTCTGTGCACACCTCAACTGTCTTTATTATTGTTAGTTCTAGATGTAACTCTGTGCACACCTCAACTGTCTTTATTATCGTTAGTTCTAGATGTAACTCTGTGCACACCTCAACATTATCATTGTTAGTTCTAGATGTAACTCTGTGAAAACCTGAACTACCTTTGTTATCATTGTTAGTTCTAGATGTAACTCTGTGCACACCTCAACTGTCTTTATTATTGTTAGTTCTAGATGTAACTCTGTGCACACCTCAACATTATCATTGTTAGTTCTAGATGTAACTCTGTGAAAACCGCAACTACCTTTGTTGTCATTGTTAGTTCTAGATGTAACTCTGTGCACACCTCAACTGCCTTTATTATTGTTAGTTCTAGATGTAACTCTGTGCACACCTCAACATTATTATTGTTAGTTCTAGATGTAACTCTGTGCACACCTCAACTGTCTTTATTATTGTTAGTTCTAGATGTAACTCTGTGCACACCTCAACATTATCATTGTTAGTTCTAGATGTAACTGTGTGCACACCTCAACTGTCTTTATTATTGTTAGTTCTAGATGTAACTATGTGCACACCTCAACTGTCTTTATTATTGTTAGTTCTAGATGTAACTCTGTGCACACCTCAACTGCCTTTATTATTGTTAGTTCTAGATGTAACTCTGTGCACACCTCAACATTATCATTGTTAGTTCTAGATGTAATTCTGTGCACATCTCAACATTATCATTGTTGGTTCTAGATGTAACTCTGTGCACACCTCAACTGTCTTTATTATTGTTAGTTCTAGATGTAACTCTGTGCACACCTCAACTGTCTTTATTATTGTTAGTTCTAGATGTAACTCTGTGCACACCTCAACTGTCTTTATCATTGTTAGTTCTAGATGTAACTCTGTGCACACCTCAACATTATCATTGTTAGTTCTAGATGTAACTCTGTGAAAACCTGAACTACCTTTGTTATCATTGTTAGTTCTAGATGTAACTCTGTGCACACCTCAACTGTCTTTATTATTATTAGTTCTAGATGTAACTCTGTGCACACCGCAACTGTCTTTATCATTGTTAGTTCTAGATGTAACTCTGTGCACACCTCAACATTATCATTGTTAGTTCTAGATGTAACTCTGTGCACACCTCAACATTATCATTGTTAGTTCTAGATGTAACTCTGTGCATACCTCAACATTATCATTGTTAGTTCTAGATGTAACTCTGTGCACACCTCAACATTATCATTGTTAGTTCTAGATGTAATTCTGTGAAAACCTGAACTACCTTTGTTGTTATTGTTAGTTCTATATGTAGCTCTGTGAAAACCTGAACTACCTTTGATGTCATTGTTAGTTCTAGATGTAGCTCTGTGAAAACCTGAACTACCTTTGATGTCATTGTTAGTTCTAGATGTAGCTCTGAGGAAACCTGAACTGCCTTTGTTGTCATTGTTAGTTCTAGATGTAGCTCTGTGAAAACCTGAACTATCTTTGTTGTCATTGTTAGTTCTAGATGTAGCTCTGTGAAAACCTGAACTGCATTTGTTGTCATTGTTAGTTCTAGATGTATCTCTGAGGAAACCTGAACTACCTTTGTTGTCATTGTTAGTTCTAGATGTAGCTCTGTGAAAACCTGAACTACCTTTGTTGTCATTGTTAGTTCTAGATGTAACTCTGTGAAAATCTGAACTACCTTTGTTGTCATTGTTAGTTCTAGACATAGCTCTATGAACACCTGCACTGTCTTTGTTGTCATTGTTATTTCTAGATGTAGCTCTGTGAAAACCTGAACTACCTTTGTTGTCATTGTTAGTTCTAGATGTAGCTCTGTGAAAACCTGAACTACCTTTGTTGTCATTGTTAGTTCTAGATGTAACTCTGTGAAAATCTGAACTACCTTTATTGTCATTGTTAGTTCTAGACATAGCTCTATGAACACCTGTACTGTCTTTGTTGTCATTGTTATTTCTAGATGTAGCTCTGTGAAAACCTGAACTACCTTTGTTGTCATTGTTAGTTCTAGATGTAGCTCTGCGGAAACCTGAACTACCTTTATTGTCATTGTTAGTTCTATATGTAGCTCTGAGGAAATCTGAACTACCTTTGTTGTCATTATTAGTTCTAGATGTAGCTCTGTGAAAACCTGAACTACCTTTGTTGTCATTGTTAGTTCTAGATGTAACTCTGAGGAAACCTGAACTACCTTTGATGTCATTGTTAGCTCTAGATGTAGCTCTGTGAAAACCTGAACTACCTTTGTTGTCATTGTTAGTTCTAGATGTAGCTCTATGAACACCTGTACTGTCTTTGTTGTCATTGTTATTTCTAGATGTAGCTCTGTGAAAACCTGAACTACCTTTGTTGTCATTGTTAGTTCTAGATGTAGCTCTGTGAAAACCTGAACTGCATTTGTTGTCATTGTTAGTTCTAGATGTAGCTCTGTGAAAACCTGAACTGCATTTGTTGTCATTGTTAGTTCTAGATGTACCTCTGAGGAAACCTGAACTACCTTTGATGTCATTGTTAGTTCTAGATGTAGCTCTGAGGAAACCTGAACTACCTTTGATGTCATTGTTAGTTCTAGATGTAACTCTGTGAAAACCTGAACTACCTTTGTTGTCATTGTTATTTCTAGATGTAGCTCTGTGAAAACTTGAACTGTATTTGTTGTCATTGTTAGTTCTAGATGTAGCTCTGTGAAAACCTGAACTGCATTTGATGTCATTGTTAGTTCTAGATGTAGCTCTGTGAAAACTTGAACTGCATTTGTTGTCATTGTTAGTTCTAGTGTAACAGTGGGGGGTGAAAAGGTATAACAATAGTGTGAGTGAGTGATTCAGGAAAACGTGGACATTTCATGGGGAGAGAATGTGGATATCAGCTCAGTTAGAGTAACAAATTCTCAGGATTTTGAGAGGGTTCAGTGAGAGGGAAAGAGGATGTAAGAAGGTTGGTGATTGGCTGAAGATGAAAGTCATAGTTGAATCACAAGGTTAGGTAGGTGAGATTTATTCAAATGGTAGGCCTGAGAGCATGGTCTCCGTAAGGTGATGGCCATTATGGCTTACCAACCTTCAAATGTGGTCATATTAAGTGTTCTTGTCGAGGATGTGCGAGCTAGGAGTTCGCCCACTGTTTTAGTTAGTTGGGCAGTTGAAGTCTAGATGTAAGGATGTGCGAGCAGGGAGCTCGCTAACTGATTCAGCTCTAGTGGAAAAGCTGAAAGTTTTAATATTCGTTATGTGTGAGCAAAGAGCTTGCCCATTGATTCAGCTTTATTGGAAGAGCTGAAAGTTTCAATATTCGTTATGTGTGAGCAAAGAGCTTGCCCATTGATTCAGCTTTATTGGAAGAGCTGAAAGTTTCAATATTCGTTATGTGTGAGCAAAGAGCTTGCCCATTGATTCAGCTTTATTGGAAGAGCTGAAAGTTTCCATATTTGTTATGTGTGAGCAAAGAGCTTGCCCATTGATTCAGCTTTATTGGAAGAGCTGAAAGTTTCCATATTTCTTATGTGTGAGCAAAGAGTTTGCCCATTGATTCAGCTTTATTGGAAGAGCTGAAAGTTTCCATATTTGTTATGTGTGAGCAAGGAGCTTGCCACTGATTCAGCTTTAGTGAAAGAGCTGAATAGTTTCATGTTAATTACATGTGAGCCAGAGTTCAACAATTGATGCAGCTGTAGTTGAAGAGCTGATTGTTTCCATATTTGTTATGTGTAAGCAAGGAGCTTGCCACTGATTCAGCTTTAGTGAAAGAGCTGAATAGTTTCATGTTAATTACATAAGTCCGGCTTGTTGCAGGAGCTACTAAGTTAAGTGTTCTGTGCACACAGTAAGCTGTGTGTCTCATCCATTTTGATCATGTTTCGATATTCCGATTGTTTACGATGAATGCTGATATCGTGTGGCAGGAAACAGTTGGCTGTGTTCACTTTCTGCACGGTTTCGCCTTATGTCATTTGGCGTGTGCTGAGACTGCTATGATGGGGACTACAGTTACCTTTCTTTGTTTGAGAGATGAAATATTAATTCGGATGATTACGCTGGCACGGACGGTTGAGCAATTATGGATTTTAATTCGTTTGCAGTGATACCGGGGCCTTCCATAACCAAATAACCAATGTTAATTACATGTGAGCCAGAGTTCAACAATTGATGCAGCTGTAGTTGAAGAGCTGAATGTTTCCATATTTGTTATGTGTGAGCAAGGAGCTTGCAAAGGGAGCCAAACGTCTGTAAAATTTATGGTCACTAACACTATATTCCCTTTACGCCACTTGGCGTGACGGAGGTACTTTACTTTTTTAAGGAGCTTGCAAATTGATTTTAGCGTTAGTTGAAGAGCTGACTGTTTGTCATGTTGGTTCGTATCAAGCAAAGAGCTTGAACTGTGATTGAGTGTAGAGACAGTTGAGTTTAGTTAGCCAGTTTCCATTTCAGGGAGACTCTAGTAGAGACACACAAGGGACGGCCTGTGAAGCAAACTCACGTCAGTCTTGTGGTTAAAAATCGAGACACCTAGGATGTTTATGTAGGGGATAAAGTGAGTTACAGATTAAGAGGAGGAGTTTCAGTGTGATCAACGGGAGTGCTAGAATGGCACGAGTGTAATGGACGGTGCCTATAAGATAGTTCATGTGTGTGAGCAGCCGAGCGCTGAATGAGGCGCTGGTGTTTTTATACTTTGTGATGTTACTGGTCAGATGAACTGTGAATAAACTCAATCCTATTTTTATGAGTGAATGATTTTGGTCAGTAATTTTCGTGTTTCTGTTTATGGTTGATATGGTGAAGAATGAACAGTAGGGTTGCAGGAGAAGTCTGGAGTATGAATGGCTGCATAGTCGTCCATCATTGAAACAATACAAAGTACAGTCATACGGAGATCACGATGGGATGCTCAGCATTAGCTTCCTGGCCAGTCTTGGGCTGCTGTTCAATCAAGTAAGAAGCAGTCTGGCAGTGATGCAAATCACGAGTTCATTAAGGCTATATTGTTCGCTAGGAAGGAAATGTTTCCACAGGGTTAGACTAGATGTAACTCTGAGGAAAACTGAACTAGCCTTTTTGTCAATGTTAGGTCTACATGGAACTCTGAGGAAACCTGAACTGCCTTTATTGTCAATGTTAGGTCTACAAGGAACTCTGAGTGTAACAGAAGAAGCTTTTACAGATGTTTTGATGCATTGATCTATCAAATGTGACAGGCGATCTTTACCGCATCTCAGTCAGCTGGTAGTATCTTCAATCTCTTGCCTTGTCACCTTGGCCAGTCGCCACTCGCCTCGTCAGACTCCCCCATATTATCATGCTCTCAGGGGTGGCGTTGAACCGGGGCAACCTCGACCAGATGATCACTCCTGTGCTTGGTCGTCAACTCATGCCTGGTGGGCCTTGATTTCTTGCAGCTTCTGGCTGCCCGGTCATGACTGAATGAACTTTTTAACTTGGGGATGCCCTGATGATCTTTGTACTCTTGTTGATTATTCTCCGTTGTGCCACGACAATGAAAGACTGTTTAATTTTCTCCCTGAAGTTCAGTTATGCTAGGCGTTTTCTGAAACTGTGGAACACACAACAAGACTTCACTTGTGATATAAACAGGCATTTATTACAGCCCATATTCCTGGGTGCCAACTTCAACATTTTACAAATTAGACTGACCACACTGACTGGACTTATGGTCACACACACATGCACGTTGCCCAGCAGCAATGTTATTCACCACTGGGCTC
Source organism: Megaustenia siamemsis (assembly GCA_032433765.1). Classification (NCBI taxonomy): domain Eukaryota; kingdom Metazoa; phylum Mollusca; class Gastropoda; order Stylommatophora; family Ariophantidae; genus Megaustenia; species Megaustenia siamemsis. Next base: position 14,223,399 of record JAVIAB010000101.1, read on the forward strand.
TAGGTTTTAAACACGATACTGTCTAATTTATCGTCGATCACTTTTACTGTCTCAACGACTTCGACTAATTGAAACTGGTTAAATCTTAAACTTCGGAGTCTAAGCTTTACCCGCGCTAACCATACCTAGACGTGTGTTTCTTGAAAAGCTCCCGATTCTTTGTGTCTTGTCCTTAAATATGGATCTTCTCCTCCAATTAAAAATCACTTCCTCTAATTTCCATCCAATCTACTTAATCTACGCGTCAAGTTTCACGTCTCCTAACTCACATTATCCGAGGATCACAATTCACAATTTCCTTGTGGACCTCGTATTATTATCTCTCCATTATTTCCCGTCATTTCCGCTTTCTCGTGGCTACATGAGGAAACCTGAACTGCCTTTGTTGTCATTGTTAGTTCTAGATGTAGCTCTGTATGTCAGAAAAGATATCTTCATTTATCAGCCCCTGAAGTAGTTCTGTATGTCTGAATTGTTCATAATGAATCTTCCCCCTCCACTCTTTTCCTCAAGTAGTCGCAGAACCCTTATGCGGTACAATCACATACATATGTTCCCATTATCAGATTATAAAAAACTTTTTCTATAAAAATGTCTTTACCCCAAATATTAGTTCTAGACATAGTTCTTGTGCATGAACAGTTAACTCCTACACCTTTATCAAACTGTTGCAGCAGACCTGTGTGGTACAGCTGCATCAATCTCCAATATCAACTCTAGAAACAGCACTGCTTATCTGAACGGTTCATGTTAACGGTATCATTTCTTACAAAATCTATGTACCAGGAAAGTCTCATGAGTTCTTGCTTGACATTCTTTCAGAAACCTGATGAGGATCTTGCCAATGAAAATTGGGACAGTCATGTCTGTCAAGTTGAAGGTTTTAGTGATGGAGTGTCAGAAGTAGAAGTGGATCAGGCAGGACCATGTAAGGAGGACAACAAGATAAATATAAAAGAGGGTAGGCAATGTAATTGTGTACATTTTCATGCTTTTCTGCTTAATAATTGCATACACATTTCTCATTAAGATACAGTAGTTTTGATGACTAGTCTTTTTCTGACTACAAAACAGTGTGCCCAAACATGTTGTCTCCCCAGCATATGTTGTCTTATACAGGGTGAATCAAAGTGAGCCCTGGAGTTTCTTTATCTTTCTAGCATTTACCCGATGGCTAGTAATAGAGTTAATAGTCCACTTTGCCATCCACCCTTAAAAGAACATTAAGTGTGTGCAGATGTGTTGTGTTGTAGTGTTTTTTTTTTTTTTTTGTGCCATTAGGGTCAAGACATCTGACTTGAGCACAGCATTTTTGAGTATTGTGTTGCCTTTCTTCTTTGATCTCTACTTATGTGGTTAGACTGAGTAGTTTGTTTCCAGGAACACTACTGGGAGTTGGAACAAGGTCTTGATTAGCTTTGTTGATCACTGATTTTACTGCATGCAGTCAGCTGTAGGTCTCTGACCACATTCAGCTCAGTTGCTGGATGGGTAATTTGGCTCCCTAACTCTGGGATTTGAAAGAAATCAATACATGATGTTTACTTATCATATCTTAGAGAGAGTTTGGGACACAGACATGGATAGTGTGGAAACTTTGTTTTATACTGATTTAGGAATACACATGGAAAACCATGGACTATATGCATATTACTCCTCATGATTTTCAGGCGAAAGTAATCATTTTTCTTTAAAGAACTGCTTCATAGCTCACTTTGGTTCTTTCAACCCAAAGAATTAACTCTTTTCATACTCTTTATTTAATTATATTTAATGTTCAATTATTTAACATCTAATTTGCACATTTCACAAATCTCTTCTATTCGTGATTTTAAGAGCAGCTCTTCTTTCACCTTGGTGCTAAATGACAAACTCCATTTGTGTACACTTACAAGTTGGTGCTAGAGCATCAGGCCATGTTCAGTCTTTAATTTTTCTGATCTTTAAGGTTTTGTTTTGTTTGTTTTGTCCTAGTTGAGTACTGTTAGGTCAAAATGTTGGTTCATTGTTTGATTTAGTATTGGTAGTTGGTTCATTGTTTGAGCTCATAAAGCAGAAACATCCTGTCTTTTAATGTGTGGAATGTGCCAAGCATGTCTCGAACAGGCATGCTGCCATTGTTCTTTACATCTCTGTGTAGTTTCACATAAGATTTCACTGCCAATTAGCAACATGTAATTATATCTTTTATACCTTGTAATTATGACTCACCTTGTGTATATCATTAAATCATGGGCATCAGTCCACAGGACACTAGATAAATAACCAATAAGTCTTTAGTTGTTTTGTTTTTTGTGTGTGTGATAATTCATTTACTTTTATTTTTACCCACAAATGAATATTTTTCATGTTGTGTTACAGATATCAGTTCCAGATTGCTATCACTTGACTGTTAGCAGCTCATGTACTGTATCTTTAGTCTCCACCTGACAATTGAGTCTGTAGTGTCCAGTAATTACCTTAATGGTCATTTTCAACTAAGGATCTTTATCTTCCTGAACCAACAGTCATTTAAGCATGAGCATTTTCACCTAATGTCACTGAAAGAGCACTTTGAAGAGCTTTTGAACAAACCCGGCCCAAATAATTAAAAAAAAAAAATAAAATAAAGTACCCCTGTCATGCCAAGTGGCGTATAGGGAATATCGTGTTAGTGACCATAAATTTTACAGATCCTTGGCACATGATTTTCAGGGTATTGTGGTCGGTATTACGCCTGCGCCGCTTTACTTTCCCAGAAAAATCTGGTACTCATTTAAAGCTGGGTGAACCCGGAAGCTGTCGGTTGGGATCGAACCCTGCCCCTTGTCCTTTGCTTCACTAACCACTGAGCTATCATGGCTGGCCCAAATAATCCTCCAGATAAACTACCAGCAGAAGAAGAGTTACACGTTAACTGGAAAACCAAGCAAGGAAGAAATAATGAAAGCCATCTAGCTATTAAAAAATGGTAAAGTCACAGGACCAGATGAAATTCCTTCGGAAGCCATCAAAGCAGATATTAACACCTCTACCAAGATAAACCAGTTCATAATCTATTAGATAAAATTTGGGAGAGGGAAGAAATACCTAAAGACTGGAAAGAAGGTTATACGATCAAACTACCAAAGAAAGGAAGTTTACAGGAGTGCACAAATTGTAGGGGAATTATACTACTATCAGTACCAGGAAAAATATTAAGCAGAATCATTCTGGAGAGACTAAAAGAGGCCATAGAGAAACATTTGAGAGATGAACAAGCAGGTTTTAGGAAGAACAGATTATGTGCTGATCAAATAACTACCCTACGTACAATAGTTGAACAAAGTTTAATACTACAGTCCCCACTTTATATTGGATTCATAGATTACGAAAAGGCATTTGATAGTTTAGACAGAGGAATGCTTTGGAAGTTGCCGAGTCATTACGGAATCCCCATAAAGTTTATTAAACTGATAAGAACAATGTATGAAGGAATTAAATGTAGTGTGGTGCATGAAGGACAGCTTACAGAAGAATTTTTAATAAGAACAGGAGTAAGGCAGGGATGCCTTCTATCTCCATTTTTCTTTCTACTGGCCATAGATTGGACTATGAAAATAACTCAAAACAACAGAAATGGAATTCAGTGGTCACTGAGCAAACAACTTGATTTAGACTTTGCTGATGACATAGCTCTCCTATCACACAGCCATCAACAGATGCAAGATAAAATGAGCATACTTGATGAGAGATCACAACAGACGGGACTGAAAATAAATAGAAATAAGACCAATATTATGAGAATTAATGCTGTTGGAAATAATCAGATAAAAGTAGGAGAAATACCTCTAATAGATGTACAATCTGACATATATCTGGGCAGTAATATAGACAAAAGAGGGAGGAACAGAAAATGATACCAAAATAAGGATATCAAAAGCAAAAGGAGCATTTGTTGCACTGGGAAACATGGAAGTCCAAAGAAATTAGGTTAAAAACTAAAATAAAAATGTTCAACTCCAATGATATGTCAGTATTATTATATGACTGTGAAACATGGAGAACAACTAAAATGACAGTTATGAAGATACAGACTATCATTAATTACTGCATGCGCAGAATAAAAGGATGAAAATGGCAGGACAAAATCACTAACATAGGATCGTGGATATGCACCAGTCAAATACCAGAGGATATAAAGAAAGAGATACAGCAAAGATGATGGCGCTGGATAGGACACACGCTGCAGAAGCCAACTAAGAGTATTACACAACAGGCTCTTTTTTTTGGAATCCCCAGGGGAAAAGACAAAGAGGAAGACCAAGGAATTCTTGGAGAAGACAGATAGAAGCAGAGATGAAGATGATAGGGAAGACATGGAATGATTTTAAAAGAATGGCAAGAAACAGAACGGCTTGGAAAGTGTTTATATATAATAATGTCTTGATTAGATCGTGTCATAGGGGCTACAGGTGCAGTAACAGCATTAAGATACACATGCCATTTTGAATGTCCATTCTCCTCTTCTTCATATAATCTCTTAACGTATGTTGGCTTATGCTATGAGCACATAAATGTACAGGCTTACTGCATTGTGGTTTGTGTGGCTTCATATTGGCTTCCCATTTATTTTCTGTTTGTCACCAGATCTTTGCTACTCAAAAATATAGGTGGATCGCTATAAGATTTTAAACAAAGCATCACTTTATTACTTTTATATCAATTCAGCTTTAATGGAGCATTGTGACTGCCTTGACTAGACATTCCTCATATCATATTTTTGGGGGTCTTTATTTCATCTAATTCTTTGCTTCAATATTTCAGAGCTCTCTGCTAGCATTTGGAACTGCATCACCAACTCTCAAAATGATGTCCAGGAATTGGGAAATCATTGTGGCATTCAACGCTCACAACTTTTAGCACAAGATGATGCCTCCAATAGTCTGTTGGATTACAGAACAGATATTAAACAAATAAAAAAAAACCCAAAAGATTCTAAGATCATCCATGACAGCCGAAAAAAGAAATCAGAAAACTTGGAATATTCATGCTTGACACCAGGAGAACAAGGAGTAAGTGAATTAAGAGAACAATGTCAGAATGATTTAAGAGGGTCAGTGAAAGTTAAGAAATGCCAGGTAATGGTTGTAGACATCATGTCTATGATCTCTCTCAATGATGGCAGGCTGGCTTTAGATAAGAGAGTCTATAGTAAGTTGTCAGAAAATGTCTTTTGTGTTTCTGAGAAAGTTGCAGAGTCTGTTGTGAGGAATGAAGGATTTGAGAATGTTTACAAATGTGATCTTTGTAATGAAGCTTTTACTGGGCTTGTAGTCTTGGAAACACATTTAAGGAGACATGCAGGAGATGATTGTAACAAATATGGAGCGAACCGTGAATATTCTGAGAGACTTTACAAATGTAACATTTGTGGTAAAGGTTTTACTCAGAGTTGTAATTTAACAACACATAAAAAAGTGCATACAGGAGAGAAACCTTACAAATGTAACATTTGTGGTAAAGGTTTTACTCAGAGTTGTAATTTAACTACACATAAAAGAGTACATACAGGAGAGAAACCTTACAAATGTGATGTTTGTGGTAAAGGATTTACTAATAATCGTTATTTAACAGTACATAAAAGAGTACATGCAGAAGAGAAACCTTACAAATGTGATGTTTGTGGTAAAGGATTTACTAATAATCGTTATTTAACAGAACATAAAAGAGTACATACAGGAGAGAAACCTTACAAATGTGATGTTTGTGGTAAAGGATTTACTAATAATCGTTATTTAACAGAACATAAAAGAGTACATACAGGAGAGAAACCTTACAAATGTGATGTTTGTGGTAAAGGATTTACTAATAATCGTTATTTAATAAAACATAGAAGTGTACATACAGGAGAGAAAACTTACAAATGTGATGTTTGTTGTAAAGGATTTACTAATAATCGTTATTTAACATTACATAAAAGAGTACATGCAGAAGAGAAACCTTACAAATGTGATGTTTGTGGTAAAGGATTTACTAATAATCGTTATTTAACAGAACATAAAAGAGTACATACAGGAGAGAAACCTTACAAATGTGATGTTTGTTGTAAAGGATTTACTCAGAATTATAGTTTAATAAAACATAAAAGAGTACATACAGGAGAGAAACCTTACAAATATGATGTTTGTTGTAAAGGATTTACTCACAAACATAATTTAACAATACATAAAAGAGTACATACAGGAGAGAAACTTCACAAATGTGATGTTTGTTGTAAAGAATTTACTCGGAATCATAATTTAACAATACATAAAAGAGTACATACAGGAGAGAAACCTCACAAATGTGATGTTTGTTGTAAAGAATTTACTCAGAATCATAATTTAACAATACATAAAAGAGTACATACAGGAGAGAAACTTTACAAATGTGATGTTTGTGGTAAAGGATTTGCTCAAAATCGTAGTTTAATAAAACATAAAAGAGTACATACAGGAGAGAAACTTTACAAATGTGATGTTTGTGGTAAAGGATTTACTCAAAATCGTAGTTTAATAAAACATAAAATAGTACATACAGGAGAGAAACCTTACAAGTGTGATGTTTGTGATAAAGGATTTACTAATAATCGTTATTTAACAATACATAAAAGAATACATACAGAAGAGAAACCTTACAAATGTGATGTTTGTGGTAAAGGATTTACAAATAATCATTATTTAATAAAACATAAAAGAGTACATACAGGAGAGAAAACTTACAAATGTGATGTTTGTTGTAAAGGATTTACTAATAATCGTTATTTAACAGTACATAAAAGAGTACATGCAGAAGAGAAACCTTACAAATGTGATGTTTGTTGTAAAGGATTTACTAATAATCATTATTTAAAAATACATAAAAGAGTACATGCAGAAGAGAAACCTTACAAATGTGATGTTTGTTGTAAAGGATTTATTCAGAGTTGTAATCTAACATTACATAAAAGAGTACATACAGGAGAGAAACCTTACAAATGTGATGTTTGTTGTAAAGGATTTACTCAGAATAATAATTTAACAATACATAAAAGAGTACATACAGGAGAGAAAACTTACAAATGTGATGTTTGTGGTAAAGGATTTACTCAGAATCTTAGTTTAGCAAATCATAAAAGAGTACATACTGGAGAGAAACTTTACAAATGTGATATTTGTGGGAGAGGATTTAATAAAAAGCAGAAGATAATAATTCATAGAAAAACACATACAGGAGAAAAACCTTACAAATGTGATGTTTGTTGCAAAAGATTTATTCAGAATTATAGTTTGACAATACATAAAAGAGTACATACAGGAGAAAATCCTTACAAATGTGATATTTGTGGAAAAGGATTTATTCAACGTGGGCTCATGCTACAGCACAGAATAATACACACAGGAGAGAAATTTTTCAAATGTGATGTTTGTGGAAAAGGATTCATCAGAGCTTGGGGGATGATAGTCCATAGTAGGACACATGCAGGGGAGAAACCTTACAAATGTGATGTTTGTGGAAAAGGATTTAATCAACGTGGGCACGTGATAGGTCATAAAAGAACACATACAAAAGAGAAACCTTACAAGTGCGATGTTTGTAGGAAAAGATTTAACCATAAAAATACATTAAAATTTCATTTTGGGACACATGTAGAAGAGAAGCCTTACAAATGTGATATTTGTGGTAAAGGATTTATGCTACAAAGCATATTGAATACGCATAAAACCATTCATACAAAAGAGAAGCTTTACAAGTGTGATGTTTGTAACAAAGAATTTCGTACAAATGGTAATTTGGTATGTCATAAAAGAACACATACAGGAGAAAAACCTTACATGTGTGATATTTGTGGTATAAGGTTTAGTATTCTTGGCAGCCTTGTATCTCATAAAAGAACACATACAGGAGAAAAACCTTACATGTGTGATATTTGTGGTATAAGGTTTAGTATTCTTGGCAGCCTTGTATCTCATCAAACAACACATACAGGAGAAAAACCTTACATGTGTGATATTTGTGGTATAAGGTTTAGTATTCTTGGCAGCCTTGTATCTCATCAAACAACACATACAAGAGAAAAACCTTACATGTGTGATGTTTGTGGTATAAGGTTTAGTATTCTTGGCAGCCTTGTATCTCATCAAACAACACATACAGGAGAAAAACCTTACATGTGTGATGTTTGTGGTATAAGGTTTAGTATTCTTGGCAGCCTTGTATCTCATCAAACAACACATACAGGAGAAAAACCTTACATGTGTGATGTTTGTGGTATAAGGTTTAGTATTCTTGGCAGCCTTGTATCTCATCAAACAACACATACAGGAGAAAAACCTTACATGTGTGATGTTTGTGGTATAAGGTTTAGTATTCTTGGCAGCCTTGTATCTCATCAAACAACACATACAGGAGAAAAACCTTACATGTGTGATGTTTGTGGTATAAGGTTTAGTTCTCCTGGCAACCTTGTAACTCATAAAAGAACTCATATATGAGTGAAACCTTATCAATGTGATGTTTGTGGCAAAGGATTTAATCAACACGGGAACTTGATAGATCATAAAAGAACACATTCAAAAGACAAACCTTACAAATGTGATGTTTGTTAGAAAAAACTTAACCATCAAAATACATTAAAAATGAATTTTGGGGCACATGTAGAAGAGAAACCGTACAAATGTGATAAAGTAATGGTAAAGTACGCGACTGGAACCGGCATCTTAGCATGTGAGTTTACACCCATATGTGCTTGGCCACCTATCCAGAAGATGTTTAGAGATTTCTAGATAGTGTCGTTTCAAGCATCGAAACTCACGATGTGAGGCGACATTCCTCACCTTCCCTGGGTAATACCCTGGTACCCATTTCTGCCAACGGCTGGGTCGATCGTGGGAGTATTTTTTTTTCCAACCACGAGTACAATTCACACTGCTCCCAGAGAATTGAACACGGGTTGACCGAACGTCGGTAGTCCAGTCGGGTGGTTTTCCCAACTAGGCTACCGAGGCCCCCAACAATGTGATATTTGTGGTAAAGGATTCATTCAACAAGGTATATTGAATAGACATAAAATCATTCATACAAAAGAGAAGCTTTGCAAGTGTGATGTCTTTAACAAAGAATTTTGTACAAATGCTAATTTGATAAGTCATAAAAGAACACATACAGGAGAAAAACCTTATATGTGTGATGTTCGTGGTATAAGGTTTAGTATTCTTGGCAGCCTTGTAACTCATTAAACAACTCATACAAGATAAAAATCTTACAAATGTGATATTTGTGGCAAAGGATTTAATTGACCTAGTCACATGATAGAGCATAGAACAACTCATACAGGAGTGAAACCTTATAAATGTGATGTTTGTGGCAAAGGATTTAATCGACCTAGTCACATGATAGTGCATAGAACAACTCATACAGGAGTGAAACCTTATAAATGTGATGTTTGTGGCGAAGGATTTACTAAAAAAAAAAAAAAAGTACCAACACAAATCATTTATGGACACATGTAGACCTTAGAGACTTTAGAAATGTGATGTTTGTGGAAGAAGATCTGCTAAAAAATGTTCAATTGTAACTCATTTAATGATACAAATAGAATAGCGACCTTACAATTGTGATATTTGTGAAAGAAGGTCTGCTAAAAAATGTTCAATAGTAACTCATTTAATGATACAAAAAGGATAGAGACCTTACAATTGTGATATTTGTGGTAAAGTGTTTATTGAAATTAGCATGTTGAAGACACATAAAAAAGTTTGCACTAAAGAGAAGCTTTACAGATGTTATGTTTATAATTTTAAAAATGTACAAATAGGCTGTAAAAATATCACACATGACACCTAGCAATCTCACATGTAGGGAAACAGCTGCAGCGCTGCAAACATTTTAAAATTAAACCTGTAACCTATGACAGACTTAGCAGGTTGGTGGTGGGGGGGGATAAATATTTTATGCTCAGAGTAACTACAGAACTTGGTTTTAAACAAAAAATATAAAGTAGCAACCATCAACATATGCAGAATAAAGCACAATGAAGATGAACTTATAGAAGATATGGCAACGAGAACATTTAAAATATTAGGATTAGTGGTATTACTTAATGCTCCGTACGTTTTGATGCCATGTGCGCCAATTCGATTTGAGCCATGTACATTTTGCCACATAGTACGTCACTCTCAGTTTGATCAGTGTGAACCATCATCAAACAATATTTTTTTTACATGTCTTGTATCATCTTGGTACTGGTGAAATATAAAACCTTGTTCAATTATCTAAAAATTCATATGTTATATGTTAGATAAATATGTAGATTGATTCTTAAAACCATTTTAACAATTTTCTCTCTGAAATCTCTTCCGTGTGCATTGATAAAAAGCTTCCGTATGGAACGAGTTAATGAAATAAACATGACAAACAAAAAATATGGATTAGGTATGAATATAAAAAAAACTAAAACTGATCATAAACAAAGATAATACTCAAAACCTACAAGTGGAGACCAAAGTTGAAGGAAGAAACCTGGAGACAGTTCAGGGCTACAACTGCCTTGGATATACTATAGCCACCATGGACATACTATAACCAGTGAAGGAAAATGTGAAACTGAAATAAACAAAAGAATAGGAATAGCAAAAGATAATTTTAATGCATTGAAAAATATACGAACATCAAAATAAATAATTCCAGGGCTAAAACTAGGAATAGCAAAATGTTATATCTTCTCAACATTCCTTTATGAAGCAGAAACAATGACATTAGATAAGAAAACAGAACAAAATATTGAAGCCATAAAAATGTAAATTTATAGAAGAATAGGTAGAATTGGATGAAAAAAAATAAACGATGAAATCTTACAACTACAAATGAAAAGAGAACTACTAAACACAATTCAAACAAGATAAATGAGATTTTTAGGTTTTCTATCTATTGTCCTTTCGAGCCAAAGATGGCACATAGGGCAGAACCACAATCTCAAAAACAGAAACCTTGTGTGCCAAAATGGCATATATTGCAGAGATCACTGCTTCTAAAATCTATGGCTCTGTTTCCATAACACTACATTTTACAATGACAGCTTGTCAAGCCATCGATCAACCTCCTTAGTCGCCTCTTTTGATATGCCTGGAAGGTTACAGTGTCACTATTCTATTTTAGGTTTTGGGACATTGACAATCAAGGAAAAGACACAGTAGCCTATTAAAAGTAATCTTGGAAGGAAAAATACAAGGTAAAAGAAGCAGAGGCAGACCAAGATTAACATGGACAAATAAAATCAAAAAATGGGAGTGGGGTTTATCATTTACCCAGAACAGGCAAAGAAAATTCTGGAAATAAAATACTACTCAGAAAAAATAATCTCAACCAGACTGCTAGAGGAATATGATGTAAAAACTACTTTCATACAAATCTATGCACCATGTAACAGCAATGATAAGGACAGTGATGCCTTATATGAGACACTAAATGAAATTGTCAACAAGACTGACAAAAGTGATGACATGTTAGTTATGGGGAGATTTAATTGGAAGGCTTGGGAAATGCAACAGTGAGAACAGAGATATTCTGGCACTCTTTGGTGATACCATACCTAAAAGAAATTAAAATGGAGGTAGACTGCTGGAAGTATGTAACCAAAATGATTTGTTTATCACCAACACATTCTTCAAACACAGACAACCATAAATATACACCTAGTACAAGTGAAATGACACAATCTGTAGTAGCTAGACAGATTTTATACGAACAAGAAAAGAGTAAACAACAGAATTAATACTAATATCACAGACAACATGGACCATAAAATGGTCAAGATTATGTTCAGATAGCCAAAAACAAAAAGAAGATACGCAAACAAATATAAAGAGCAAAAAAGAACACAACAACAATTAAACAATTAACAGATCAAGAATTAAGGAAACCCTACAGGAAAAACAAACAGAGAAATTCAAGAAACTCCCTAACAAAGTAAGTACATTAGAAGAAGAGTAGAGGCAGCTTAAGAAAGCAATAACCAACACTGCAAGAACAGAATGTAGAACAAAACTAAGGACAAAAGAGGGGATAAAGAGCACCTCATGATGAAATGAAGGAATCAGAAAAGCAATTAAAGAAAAGAAGAAACGATTTAAAAATTAGAGGGAGAAGAAAAATCAAGAAGAATATGAAAGATATGCCTAAGTCCAGAAAAAAGTTGAAATTTTGATCAAAAACAATAAGCAAAACACCTGACTTCTACAAAGCAATAAAAAGAACAAGAAAAGAAAACCACAATCCCACTGAGCTCATAAATGACAAAGATGGACAGCCAATATCAAATAACCAACATATGCAGCAGAGATTGAAAGAATATTTCAAAGACCTATTAAACATGCCACCAAATACCAAGAACACAACAAATACCATACAAGAATGCACAAAATCTAAACCAAACATCATGAAAGAGGAAATCACCGAAGTAATCAAAAATACACCAAGAAATAAAATACCAGGGATGGACAACATATCATTAGAAGCAATAGCAGCAGCAGGAGAAACAGAAGTCATGCACAGAAAATTCAGTGCACCATGGCACCTACAAAAAGTCCCAGAAGACTGGTAACATGCAATCATTATCCCAATAAGGAAAGAAAACGGTAGCAAGAGAGACTGCTATCAACGTAGAGGTATCTCCCTTCTCAACCATATGGAAAAGTTATACATCAAAATTATGGAAAAAAGGCCCAGGCCAATAATAAAACTACAGTTAAGTGATTCTCAAACTAGGTTGGAGGATGTACTTACTCACTATTCACCCTAAAACAGCTTGCAAAAGAGATGATGGAACACAATCACAATTTGTACAGTCTTCACTGACCAGGAAAAAGCATTTGACTGAATAAACAGAGAACAATTGGGGAGGATAACAACATATGGAGTAAGCCAACATCTAACCAACCTAATTAAAAGTCTCAAGATCAACAGCAGTTACACAGTCAGAACAGTAGCAGGCAACACAGACTACTTCAAAGCTGTCACCCCTGTTGTGTATTACATAAACTACAATTGTGAAGCAGTGCTTTTGAAGATAAATACTTTCAAATATTATGGAATACTGTGCATGGTGTTGTACCTATGTAAATGTAAGTTGTTTTTTATATATAAAAACTAGAAACAGAATAGTTTGTATAGCTTCATTGTGCGCATTGGTCATTCTTTCTAATTATGAGAATCATCATCATCGTGTGCCTTCTCCGCAATGAAGGTTGGCTACCATAGATTGCCATTCTACTCTGTTTCTTGCTTTGATGGTGCAGGCTGACATAGATTGACTTGTCCATCTTTTGATGTTACTCGTCGATGTTGGTATCGGCCTGCCTCTGCCTCTTTGACTTTGTATTTTTCCTTCCAATATTACTTTTAGTAGGTTGTTGTGTCTTTTAACATGCCCCAAAAATTTCATTTGTCTTGTCTTAATTGTATTTAGTAGTTCTCTTTTTATTTTCAGCTGTTTTAAAACTTCATCGTTTGTTGTCTTTTGTTTCCATCCAATTCTACCTATTCTTCTATAAATCCATATTTCAAAGGCTTCAATTTTCTGTTTTGTTTTCTTGTCTAATGTCCATGTCTGCACCATACAGGAATGTTGAGAAGACGTAACATTTTGCCATTCTTAGTTTCAGCCCTGCTGATATTTGTTTTGTTAATATATTTTTCATGGCATTAAAATTACTTTTTGCCATACCTATTCTTTTGTTTATTTCAGTTTTGCATTTTCCATCATTGGTTATAGTAATAGGATGACATTTTTTTTTTTAAAACACATTTTCTTTAAAATTGGCCTGAAACAAAAAGATGAATTCTCTTAAATTGAAATTTCTTACTGGATATTCAATTACAGAATGGCATTAATGGATGTACTTTGATTAAAATCACATTTGGAGCAATGTTGTCTTTTAAGTTTGTTATAAATTTGTTCTGGTGTTTAAATTTGGGGAGTGAAAATTTTTATTTTACTCATTCTCTACTTTATAAATATTCAGTTCAATATTTATATGTCTTATGGTCATGTGTAAGTGTAATTAAAAATATACTATCAGACTGTGTGGGCATAAGATTTTTTAATATCTTCAGACTGCGTAGGAGGACAGACAAGGTCAACAAATATTTATTATTAACAGACATGTAGGGGCAGATGTACGCGTAGGTGGATGATCAGGGAGTGGTAGGACTGCAGACAAATGTGAGCAAACACACTGATCAGTAAGATGGAGCAAATTATTGAGCAAAGACAGTCAGAAAAGACAATGAGCGAATATTTCATTAGCAGATACCAGGGCTGAGTGATTAAAAAGGCTGACAACTAGTATAGATAGATATAACGTTCAAACAAGACCAATATTAGATCAAAGTGAATAGAATAACAAGTCTAGTTAGTCCACAATATGACTTGTATATAGATAGATACAAGTGTAATCTGTGAAGTGTTAAATAATTATTGGAGTGTATGACTCAGCGTTCATCTAAACCACCAGCTAGTATTGTTATTGTTGCCTAGAAGTAATATTTCGTACATGTAAATCATGCAAATGTGTTACTGTAACTTGTGACCACCGGACTGTAAATCTGTCTATCTATTTATTGACCTTTCGAGCCATGGCCGACCCATAGGGCACAGACCCAGATACTCTTTCTCTTTTCTAAATATTATTTCTAGCAGTCTCAATCCCTACAAAGATATTTTATCAAATCTCGCCATTTGTCTCTGTTCTGTACAAGCAACTCGATCTCAACTTGAGGGAGCCAGTTCCTGCTGCTTTTGCCTCTCTGATCAGTGTTCTTCTTAGTGTCTCTCTGAGTCAGCTTCTTCCTCCTACCTGTTGTTTCCCACATGAGGGCTTGCTTTGCTATTCGGTTATTATCTCTTCCCATCAAATGTCCAACATCTTTTCTTGATTATTGATGATAATAGTGGTTGACTGTAAATAGTACATCAATAAATATGTGTTGATGTTATTGTGCATCTCAAGCATTTGTCGATCGTCAAGGTCGAGAGGATGAGATTTGACTTGAAAAATGTGTTAAAGAAAGGAGACGACCTAATACCGGTATATGAAATACAAACAAACACAATGCAAAGGAAATTACATTAAATTATAAAGTCTCTTAAATGTTACGTAGAGCCAGTCTTAACATATGGATGCGAGTCATGGACAATAGGACAACAGACAAGAAAATCACTGGAGTCTGTAGAAATGTGGTTTTACAGAAGAATGTTGAGAATACCATGGACAGCTTAGAAGAGTAATGAAGATGTTCTGAGAGAAGTCAAAGCAAAAAGAGAGCTAATTTCCAATGTTAGGAAGAGACAATCATCATTTTTTGGCCATGTAATGAGAAGAGAACAACTTTAATATATTGTAACAACTGGAAAAATTGAGGGACGAAGAGATAGAGGGAAGCAAAGAGAAAAAATAACAGCTTAAGAGAATGGCTTGGCAGAAGGTCAACAACAGAAATGATAAATAGCTGCCGAGATCGAAAGTTGTGGAGAGACATGATCACCTATGCCACTAGGCATTGATGATGATGATGATAAAGTCTCAGAGTCAAAGATAAAGCACCAAAAACACATCTGTTGCAAGTGAGCATTTAATTGTTACAGGTCAAGCTAGACTGATTAGTCTATTTCTGATGGCACAGCAAAGAGGTGGAGTAGGGTTTGGATTGTTCTGTTTCATCTACCCTGGTGCAGGCCATTAGCTATGATTCGCAGACAGCTTTTAGCTCTTTTGCTGACAAGCTTTTTCTTATTTGAAATATGATAGATTTTTTTTTTTGGGGGGGGAACACTAAATATACAGAAAAGCTGAAATATTGGCTATAATAGGACAAACTACAGCAGCATATGCAAAGCTAAAACCAATTTGGAAAAACAGCATTACTTTTGAGAAGAAAGTTTAAGCTAAGGAGGTGAAATGTTATTGTAAGATTGTGGACATCTCTTACTTAGATTGTATCACAAAAAAAAAAGATACAACAAGCAGAAAGGTGAACACTATTGTCGTTTGACTTGTGAGAAAAAGCATGAAATGGTTTGACCATGCATCTTTATTGTCTGGCCTAGCAAGGACCGTGCTCCAAAGGAAATAAAAGAAGTAAGAAGGAGATGTAGGCGAAGAAAGAGATGAGAAGATAAAAAAATGGACAGGTCTCAACTTTGTAGAGTCCCAAAGAATAACTAGAAATAGAAAGAAATGGAGAAGTTTGACTAAGTCTGTCAGTGGTGTCCCAAAACCCTCCTACCCTTGTTGTGGAATTAAGGAAGAAAATAGGAAAATATACAGAAATTTAATATTAGTTGACAGATTCTGATAGCTGCCCAAGTGAACAAAAATAATTCCAGAACTTTCTTTAATTCCTCTTGTCCTCATCTGGGTATTGAGGGAAACACAAAGTTCTAATTCTCACTTTTTTGGCTGCTTCAACTATTTGACAACTGATGTTGTAGTGTGTCTTTGATGTGTTTTTTTCTTTTGTGTTCATCCAATTACTGAAGGATCACACCTCTTCACCGTCCACCCTCAGAAGTACATTAGGTGTCTATTACTTCTAGGCTACAGTCGGCTTTGTGCTGTGGTTTGCAGTATTATCTGTTATATTTGCACCTTTCGGCCCAACAAATGCGACTTAATCACATTTAATGTATTCTAAAGCTAAAGAGTGAATATAACATATTGAGTTATTAGCGGGTCATCATCAATTACACTCCGAACATGTCCAAAGGTGCTCAGATCCCATCCTCAACAAGTCTCGAAGTGTCCAGCGACTGACGACTCCAGTTCTGTGTTGGTTGATTAGTCTTCTTACACGCCCACTAAGTTTCTCGTTTCTGGCTGTGCCCATCTTAACTCCAATCTCATTCATCCGAAGGAGTGACGTGGACTCATGGTTATCGAAGTCCTCTGTCCTTCCAACTCCCCGGAGGGCATTCATGATGTCCGTCCGATCAATTGGTTGACCGGCCTCAACAATAGCGCAGCTAGCCAACCTGTCCGCCCTTTCATTTCCCCGTACTCCAGCATGTCCTGGGACGTGTAAAAAGGTGACCTTACGTATTTTTTACTTCAGCAATGACTCTACCCATTGCCAACGTACAGATCCCATCTACACTTTTCGTATCATGCTCATCGAATCACTCAGTTTACAGGCGTGGGTGTTGTCTTGTGACTCTAGCCAGATGAATGCCTTGGTCACTGCCATCACCTCCATCGTCATGCTACTCGTGGTCATAACGTATGCACCACTGTATTCCTTGATCCTTGACTATTCTGCCTGCCGAGCATGCTGTAAATGCCCATGCACTTCTTTGGTGTCGTATTACAGATCCGTCGGTATAGATGACTGCATCTTTCTCATCGGTGTTATCCCAAATGAGACCGTTGACCACGACTGAGTTATGTTCCCTACATTTCCTGTCGAGTGTGACAATACACGAGAATGTCCCATTGAATGATGTAGGCATCGGTATCCACTCCTCGCCAGCGTTGATGTTGGCAAGCCTACAGACCTGTTTGATGACATCTTCTGCTCGGCCCACCCATGATTTGCCTCTTTTTAGCCTGACACCCTTCCCTGTTTCGAGCTCATGATGCAAGGGATACTCTTTATCTGCACTAATCTTCAGGTATGCTCGTGCCCTCCAGATCATGATCCTGTCATCCATGGTTGGAAAGTCAAGATACCTCATTGTTACACAGGGAGTACCTCTCGTACACCCCAAGATAATGCGCATAGCTTCATTCTGTATTTTCTCTAGCTTGTCAATTTGCGTCTTACGGACTGTAAGAACTGCCAGTGCAGTTATAATATAACATATACAAGTTAAAAACCATGTTCATAGTGTGTTTGTATTAAAGGTTATAGTAGATGTATGTCATTCATTTATAAAAGAACACATGCTGAACAGAAAATGTTACAAATGTGATGTTTATGATAAACATTGTATGCATGGTGGTACATTGACAGTTCGTGAAAGAACACATGCAGGAATGAGAATCTCCAGATGTGGTATGTGTTTTTGCTCAAAACATCATCATCATCAAGTACCGGGCCTGCTGGCGTAGGTGATCATATCTCTCCACAACTTTCGATCATGACAGTTAACATTTCTGTTGTTGAACTTCTGCCAAGCCATTCTCTTAAACTGTCTGGTATCTTTTCTCATTGCCTCCCTCTATCTCTTCGTCCCTCAATTTTTCCAGTTGTTACAATATAATCCAATTGTTCTCTTCTCATTACATGGCCAAAAAGTGATGATTGCTTCTTCCTAATATTGGAAATTAGCTCTCTTTTTGCTTTGGCCTCTTTCAGAAAGTTTTCACAAAACAAGCAAGTTTAAAATTTAAAAAAAATACATTTACAGCCATTTACCATTATTGAGGTCTGCCAGAGGGAATTGTAGGACCTGAGAATAAAGGCTGCTTGTCCGGTGCAGTTGCTGTGAGGTATTGCAATCTGAGTTTTACTTTCAGCCCCTTTAGAAAAAAACAACTGTTGACACGCAGGCATGTTCTTTTTTTTCTCTTTTCACTGATACACAAAAGGTGTCGTGGTTTATATCATTTGTCGTTCTTGTGCTGCTCGAACTGGTTGAATTAGTGATTTTCCTTTGTTGTTACATGTCTCTATCACTGCATCTATCCATCTTATTCTGGGTCTTCCTCTTGGTCTTTTTCCATGCATTCTTGATAAGAACGCCCTTGATGGTGATTGGTGAGGATTCATTCTGACCAGGTGGCCAAACCATTTAAGTTGTTGTTGTTCTATATATTTCACATACAGGTTAATGTTCATAAAATAAGTCACATCCAAAGAAATACCATACAAATGTGATGTTTGGGGTAGGTATTTCACTCAAAGTACTAAAGTGACAAGGGAGCCGCGATAGCTCGCTGGTTAGTAAACTGGACTACAAAGGACAAGAGGTCGGGTTCGATTCCAACCAACGGCTTCCGGGTTGACCCAGCCTTAAATGGGTACCGGATTTTTTTTTTCTGGGAAAGTAAAGCGGTACGGGCGTAGTAAAGTAAAGTACCCCCATCACGCCAAGTGGCGTATAGGGAATATGGTGTTAGTGACCATACATTTTACAGACCTTCGGCACATGATTTTTGGGGTAATGTGGTCGGTATTACGCCTGTTCCGCTTTACTTTCCCAGGAAAAAATCAGGTATCCATTAGAGGCTGGGTGAACCGGAAGCCGTCGGTTGGGATCGAACCCTACCTCTTGTCCTTTGCAGTCCAGTTCACTAACCACTGAGCTATCGCGGCTTCGTACGGGCGTAGTACCGACCACATTACCCCAAACAGCATGTGCCGAAGGTCTGTAAAAATTATGGTCATTAACACCATATTCCCTATACGCCACTTGGCGTGACGGGGGCTCTTTACTTACTTTTTTAAACTAAAGTGACAATTCATAAAACATATATATTATATATATATACATATATATTATCTCCCTGTATGTGGGTGGACCCTTGTGCAAATGACTGCTAGAGAAAAACGGATTAACAAGTAAAATTCAGTTCCTCGTCTCAAGGGACTTCGCCAGAGGTGAAAGCTGGCGACCACACACATACATACACACACAAACAATAAATAAAAAAGAAAGAAAAATAAATAAATAATTAGAGCAAACATTTTGCCAAAAATATCGCATTTAATTAGAGAGAGAGAAGACCTACAAGAACACTTAAACAAACTCAACATCTTAGGAACAAAATACAACATGAAAATCAACATCAACAAAACAGAAGTCATGAATGTCGCCAAAAATAAACAGAACATCAACATAACTATAGAAGGCAGACAACTAAAACAAGTAGAGGAATTCAAATACCTAGGAAGTCTAATGACAAACGATAATTCCCAAACAGCAGAGATAGAATCAAGATGCAACAAAGCTTGTCAAATCATCGGACAGTTATCACCACTATTATCCAACAAGGAAATAACTCTGGAGGCAAAACGAGCACTATACAATACAATCTTCATTCCAACGTTGTGCTACCAATGCCAGACCTGGACTCTAGATGCAAGAACAATAAGAAAAATAACCTCTACAGAGATGAAATGTGTTAGACGAATGACAGGAAACAGTCTGAGACAGCGGTCGTCAAACTGTGCTCCGCGGAGCCTAGGTGCTCCGCGAGCCCATCCTAGGGGCTCCGCGGATCGGACATCATTTTCATCATCAACGAGTGCCATGCCCGTCGTAGGTGATATTTCTCAACAAACAATTTATCAACTTCGCCGTTTTTGTACCACAATAATGTCTAATTATTTCTCTCTATGGCCCAAGATTTATTTTCCGCTCTTTTCAATGACAGTTAGCAACAATGTTTTATTCAAATTTATTCGGTGTAAAGTCGCGCGCGTGTGTGTGTGTGTGTTGTGGCCAAGTGGTTGACTTTCCTTTGTTCTTGAAAGGGTGCCGCAAACATCAATCAAAGAAAATTGGCGCCGGATAGGCTCACTCGTTCGGACTTTCTCTGCCCGCCCCCACCTCCCACCCATCCAACTCCGTCCCGCCATACGCTTTGATCGAGAGAAGAGCATTCAAGTCGCACCAGTGAAAATAATATTCAGTTTGGACGTTTGTTTTATCGAAGTCAGTTTGATTAAAACCTTGTCTCGTGTCAGTGCTCTGTTGTCACAATGGATAATTTTGTAAGTAGGACTATAAAACGTACCATCTCTGACGATTCATGCAGTTCAAAAGACGCAGAATTGAAACGGGGGAAAAAGCGTAAGTATGACGATAGTTACTTGGATTTCGGATTTACTAGCACGGTTGTAGAAAATGAGGAGTGCCCAAAATGTGTTATTTGTTTTAAAGTTTTGGCCTGTGCAAGCATGCATCCCAGTAAATTGAAACGACATTTGCAAACAGTCCATAGTAGTTTAGTGAACCGACCACGTGAATTCTTTTCTCAGAAGTTAAAAGAAATGAATCAACAAAAGGCAACTTTCACAAAACATGCGACGATTCCTTCAAGGGCTCTTCTTTCATCTTACAAAGTTGCTTATCTAGTAGCAAAGAACAAGAAACCTCACACCATTGCAAAAGAACTTATCTTACCGGCCGCAGTTGAGATGGTGACTGTTATGATAGGTGAGTCTGCTGCCAAACAACTGCTGAATGTGCCCTTGTCAGATAACACTATTAGTCGTCGAATTCATGAGATGGCTGACGATGTTAATGACCAGCTTATTCAAAAACTACGAGGTGATTTTGCTCTTCAGCTGGATGAAGCCACTGACATACACAGTGATGCATACTTAATTTGCTATGTTCGGTTCATAGATGACAATAGCAAGTTTTGCGAGGAACTACTTTTTTTGTAAAATCATAAAATCTGCATGCAAAGCAGCAGATCTGTTTCAAATACTTGATTCTTTTATTGAAGAAAATAGAATTAACTGGGAGAATTGTGTAGGAGTGTGCACAGACGGAGGTCGTTCAATGTCTGGATGCTATACTGGGCTGCAAGCTTTGATCCGCAAAAAGTCTCCTTTCTGTGTTTGGACTCATTGCATTATTCACAGGGAAGCACTGGCTTCAAAAAACACCTGCCCGGCCCTTAATGAGGTTGTTCAGTCCATAATCGAAGTAATAAATTTTATTAAAATGCGACCACTTAAATGCCGGTGGTTTGAGCAAATGTGCATTGATATGGGAGCCACACATACTTCCTTGCTCTATTATTGTAACTCTCGATGGCTTTCACGTGGAAATGTCGTGAAAAGGGTCTATGAACTGAGAAATGAGCTTCATTGCTATCTTGTTGAAGAAAAGCATTCTAGTTCAGGAAAGTTTGTGGATGACGACTTTGTTTTGAAGTTGGCATATCTTTGTGATATATTTGAAAAACTAAATTCGTTAAACATGTCCCTGCAAGGTACTGAAACGCACATACTACAACTGTCGGAGAAAGTTTCCGCCTTCAGAAGAAAATTATTATTGTGGAAGGAAAAACTGGTCGACAAAGATTTTAGTTACTGTTTTCCAACTCTACATGCACTTTTAGTTGATAATGATTTGAGTTTAAGTGAAGAACTAACAGGTGTGTTTGTAGGTCATTTAACACAGCTCATTGCTTATTTTGACAAGTATTTCTCAGGAGAGGCAGACCAGTATGATTGGATTAAAAACCCGTTTAGTACAGCACTACCCACAACTCTCACTTCGAAAGAACAAGAGCAATTGATTGATATTTCATCAGACGCAACTTTGAAAGCAAGATTAGCTTCCTCATCACTACCAGAATTTTGGAGCTTTGTAAAGCAAGAATTTCCAGAAGTATGCAAGAAGGCCCTCCGTGTATTAATTCCATTTGCGACTACCTACTTATGTGAGACCGGTTTTTCGGCACTGGCAGCTATAAAAACCAAATACATATCACATTTGAACGCTGAGAAAGAGATTAGAGTGGGAATTTCCAAACTTGTGCCAAGATTTGAGGACCTGGTGAGGATGAAGCAAGCTCATTCTTCCCATTGACTTTATACAGCAAATAAATATCACAATGTAAGTTGATTCACTTATACTTTTATTACATAAATATAATAACCTGTTAAATATGCCGTTAAAATGTTCTTAAAAGTTTGGGTTTTTTAACATTGTAATTTTTGTTGATATAAGGTGCTGCCGCGGTGATTTGTGGTTAAGAATTAGGGCTCCGTGGGTCGAAAAAGTTTGACGACCGCTGGTCTGAGAGATAAGATCAGAAATGAAGAACTGAGAAAAAAGCTAGGAATAGCCCCAGCCATAGAATATATAAGGAAACAACAGATAAAATGGTTCGGCCACGTGACAAGGCAGAAAGAACAAAACACAATACAACGAGCCTTCAGCAAACGTTGTGAGAACAACAGACCCAAGGGTCGACCACGAAAAAGATGGATCGATGGAATATTAGAAGCACTAGGAAACATAACAGCAGCAGAGGCGAACAGAAGAGCAAAAGACCGCAAATTATATCTCCCCTCGACGCTGAAAGGCAGATGAGGAAGGAAAGAAGTAGAAGAAGAAGAATTAGAGTTCTGCTGGAAAGTATAAAACTGCTAAGATGACTAAATTCTTTGTCATTAAAAAAACAAACTATTCTATCTTTACGACACATAGTACCATTGCTGGTGTATGTCGGGGGGGGGGGGGGGGGCAACGATAGAACCAGAGGGATAAAGGCCGCTTGGTCAAGCAGTCGCCACGACGTGTGCGACTCAGGATTTTTATTTCACCCCCGATAGAAAAAATCTTTTCTGTCTACCGCGGGCTTCGAACACCGTACATCAGCTTTTCAGCCAGCGGAACAGTGGTCCGCACGGCCACGCACATCTCCTCTTTGTCATAAACAACACATTTGTAAGGTTTCTCTAATGTGTTCTTTGATGAATTATCAGGTTATTATTAGTATTGTAAAGCTGCTGCCACCTTCGCCCATCTTTCTATGACGGTTTGGCAAAACAGCAAACTGACAATTAAAACATAGGTCGCAGTTAACAATGATCATTAGTATCCATCTGTATGTTTTTGGTTATCTTCTCATCTATTTCTCCTTCTCACTTCTGTCATTTTCATTACAGATTTGTCCTTGCTAAGCCAAACAATAAAGATGCTTGATCAAACCATTTCATTTCATGCTTTTCACACAAGTCAAACCATAGTGTACACCTTTTGTTGTTTATTTTTTGTATGATACAGTCTAAGCAAGAGATACTCACAATCTTACGATAACATTTCATCTCCGATACAATCTAAGCAAGAGATGCTCACAATCTTACGATAACATTTCATCTCCGATACAATCTAAGCAAGAGATGCTCACAATCTTACGATAACATTTCATCTCCGATACAATCTAAGCAAGAGATGCTCACAATCTTACGATAACATTTCATCTCCGATACAGTCTAAGCAAGAGATGCTCACAATCTTACGATAACATTACATCTCCGATACAGTCTAAGCAAGAGATGCTCACAATCTTACGATAACATTTCATCTCCGATACAGTCTAAGCAAGAGATGCTCACAATCTTACGATAACATTTCATCTCCGATACAGTCTAAGCAAGAGATGCTCACATTCTTACGATAACATTTCATCTCCGATACAGTCTAAGCAAGAGATGCTCACAATCTTACGATAACATTTCATCTCCGATACAGTCTAAGCAAGAGATGCTCACAATCTTACGATAACATTTCATCTCCGATACAGTCTAAGCAAGAGATGCTCACAATCTTACGATAACATTTCATCTCCGATACAGTCTAAGCAAGAGATGCTCACAATCTTACGATAACATTTCATCTTCGATACAGTCTAAGCAAGAGATGCTCACAATCTTACGATAACATTTCATCTCCATAGCTTAAACTTTCCTCTCAAAAGTAATGCTGTTTTTTTCCAAATAGGTTTAGCTTTGCAAATGCTGCTGTAGTTTGCCCTATTATGGTCAATATTTCAGCTTTTCTACATATTTAGTGTTTTATTTTAATCTATCATATTTCAAATAAGAAAAAGCTTGTCAGCAACAAAGCTGAAAGATGTCAGCGAATCATATCTGATGGTCTGCACCAGGATCTATCTATCTTTCGTTCGCCTGAGGTATTGTCTATATAAGCAATGTCTTTTCATGTATAAATTTTACTGCATTTTGTAATTCTTGTAGTGGCCCATATAGTTTTGTCTGTAGTGTTGTTTTGGGTCAATGGATTTTCCCCAGTCTACTATATTCAGTACAGTCTTGAAATATGTGTTCAGCAGTCTGGGGCGCATGTCCAAATGTGCATGTAGCTGAGGTGCTGATCTTGAATTTTGTATACATGTGACTGTGTAGTCGATTGTGTCCTGTTCTGATGCGTATAATGATAACTTGTTCACATCTACTCATATTATGAACGGCATCCTGATTTGGGACTTGTGGTCCTCTGATTGATTTGATTACCTGCTTCTTATGATGGTATGTAACCCCGGTGCATCTGGATGTGTGCCTGCTAAACCTTCCTTTGCTAACTGATCTGCTTTCTTATTTCCAGTTCAATCAATAAGGTCTGCAGATGTGGCAACTTTCTGGATTGTGGAGCCTGGAGTACTGATCTTGTGTCTGTCAAAAACACTACAGGCTGTGGGCTAATATTACTGTTCAGCAGTTTTCTATTGCCAACTTTATTGCTTGTATTTCTGCATCATAATTGTGACAATATTTCCCTGTTGCTATTTTATTCATATCCCTAGTGTTATTTGGGTACTCTATGTATGCACCTGCTCCCCCATTCTTTACTACATTCTGTGCTGATCCATCTGTGCACACATGAATCCATATGTCTTGTGGGTATTCTTCATCAAAGAAACCGAGTTATCGTTTTACGCTGTAGACTATTATGTTCCTCTTTGTCAAGTATTCCTTTCACTTCTGTCCGTATTTGTATTGATAATCCTGATTCCTCTGTTAAGGGAGTCTGTTCTGGTATGGACAGTAGGGGGTTAACAACTCGTTGTATGCCTAGTGTTTGTCTACAAAAGCCTGCTGGATAATGACCGGTGATATTTGTGGTCTCTGGGTGACGATTTCTGCCTTCAGGTCATTATCTGTCTAGTTAGCTAGACGATACCGGGGACCATAAACAGTAGAGTTGCGACAGTGGACAGGACAGGTCAGTTAAGCTAAGGTAGTCAAATTAATAGGACTTAAATTCGAGTGAGAAGTGTCAGTTGTTAAGAAGTTGTTAGCTTATTCATGTGAAGATACTTTTAGTATTGTGAATGATATCACTAGTGCTCGCTTAGCAGAAGCCATGCTGAGCCAGTTGTTAAGAAGCTGTTAGCTTATTTATGTGAAGTGACTTGTAGTATTGTGAATGATATCACTAGTGCTCGCCTAGCAGAAGCCATGCTGAGCCAGTTATTCAGAAGCTGTTAGCTTATTCGTGAGAAGAGACTTTTTAGTATTGTGAATGATATCACTACTGTGGGTGTGATCCATATGGGAGTATGCCTTTGTGAGTAATAAACGTGGCATGTGTGAGTTCACCGGTGTTACTGACTGCTTTGTTTAAGCTAGCTGTGTTTTGTCTGACCTCAGCAAAGAACGGAGACTGGGGTTGTCATAAATTGTGGGCAGACAGTGCGGAGTATGGCATAACGATCACCGGCAAGGGTGAACGCCACGGGCTTATGGCCAATCGGGAGGTAGCATGGGTAGCAGTGGCCTCCAGACAGCAACACGGGGCTGATCTGCATCCCTAGGCAGTTCTAGAGGGGCTCTAAGGGGCTGACCTACATGGTGACTGGAGTAGTCGCCGAATTCAGCAACCGGCGGAGGGTGCCTTCGATGTCAGGGGCGCAAGTGCTCAATTCTTTAACGAGCCGCGGCAGCTGTCGAACAGAGGCCAATTCAATACAACGAGAGCAAGGGAGAACTAGCTCGTCATACATTCGGCTGCACAGCTGAACAGCGTCAGGCGCTACAAGACAACAGTTGAGGGTGCTGAAATGATAGTGACAGCTTGAAAGCTGTGTTCATTACAATGTGTGCGGGTACAAACTATAGAGAAGTGGCAGAAGCTTTAACCGTTACATTGGCATATCTGGTGTTTGTCTACAAACACGCTTGTCTTGGTGGATAAAACTGCTTCTCTTAGGCCGTCTCAATGAAAGATTTTGGAATCGGTCCTTCATTGAATGTCTCGGCATGCATGACAATTTTTCTGCCTGTGTCAGCACTTTTGTGTCCCTCCATTCTCTCAGTGCTGGTATCCTCCACAATTTCTTCATCTCCATTATTGGTGTTGATTTAATTGTTCCTGTGATGACCCTACGTGTCTGGTTTTGTACTGTATCCAGCTCTTGTAGTGTAGTGTTTGATGCTGAGCACCATGCAGATGATCCATATACTACATGTGGGCGTATACTCTGTTGGTAAACTTTACTGAGTATTTTCCCACTCGCACCCCATGTGGTTCCACGCAGCTTTCTTAGAGTAGACGACTTCCTCCTTGCTTTTTTAGGTTGTCTTATTTATCTGCTGTTTCCAAGATAGTTTGTTATCAAATGAAACTCCCAAGATAAGTAACTTGTATGTTTTCTTTCACGGCTCATTGTTCATGTGGATGGCTCCTTCTTTTTGTTTTGGGGGAGAGAGTGAAAGGTGTAGTACTGCATTTGTTTGTATTGATGCTGATACACCATCTATTTGTCCATGAATTCAGTGCATTCATAGCTCCTTCCAACAAATTGGAGGTCACTGTTGCATACTCCTCTGTGCGCCAAATTACCAAGTTATCTGCATACATTGCCACTTTGATGCCATGTGGTAGTTCAGTAACTAGGTCATTGATGTAGATCAGAAAAAGTGTTGGAGATAGTACCCCTCCTTGTGGGACGCCCTGGCGCAGTAAACCTTCTTACTCTTAAGACCACACATTTGCACTCTTACTCTCCTGTTATGCAGGTATGCTTTGACCCATTTGTACATCCTGCCATTTACTCTGTAATTTCTTAGTTTCTTCACAAGCTCTTCCTTCCATACCATATCAAATGCTTTCTTTAGGTCTATCCATGCTGCTAGTATTAGTTTCTTTTCTTGAAACGCATCCTCAATTTCCTGGGAAAGATAGGTTGCCTGATCTTCGGTAGAGTAACACTGTCTAAAGCCAGCTTGCTGTGGGACAAGGAGGTCTTCACTTTCCAGGTACCACTGCAGTCTGAGATTGATTATACGTTCCATTGTTTTACACTACACCAGGATAGGTGAAAGAGAACTATCCAGACCCTACTCCACCTCTTTGCTGTGCCCTCAGAAACAAACTAAACAGTCTAGCCTGACCTGTAACATTTAATTACTCAATTGTAATGGATGTTTGTTGGTGCTTTATCTTTGACTCAGACACTTTATACTTTAATGTAATTTCCTTCACATTGTTTGTTTGTATTTCATATACCGTTATTAGGCAGTCTCGTTCTTTCTCTAAAACATTCTTCATGTTAAATCATGTTAAAACAATACATTGGTGATTCTGACTGATGCACTGTCAGTACTATCAGCTCTAATAAACCACAAGAACAATGAACTAGATGACTTGAGAACTAACCTGGACCAACTATGCAATAACTTCCAGAGAGTAGTCATTCAGTGGATACCATCACACTGTAATATACACGGGAACGAACACGCAGACAAATTAGCTAAAGAGGGAGGGAGATTACCGCAAGAGAACAATCCGCTCAGTTATGATGAAGCCAAATCCATCCTCAAAGGTCAGTTCCATGAAAAATGGAAACGTGAACACCGAAAGCATAACGAGAGTAACGGATACCACCAACTATCAAGGAGGGATAAAGTCATCATACTTCGCCTACGCACAGGCCACAATAGAATGAGAAATCACATGTTCACCAAATTCAAAATAGGAACTACCAGCCTATGCCACTATATATATATATATATATATATATATATATATGGCCCTTTTCGTCTTGTCACACGGTCTAGTGGAGGCTATTGCGTATTTTTTGAGGTATTGTTTTTGCCGAACAGCTTCTCTCGTGGCTAATTCTACCAATGTTTGACGAACACACGCGGTCACATAATGAACAAGTCAGGCTCGCTGATCCACAGGGTTTTCCATCCTTTTTCATGAGTATCTTCTCTTCTAAGTCCTGTCTTAGCACAGTCTCAAACGTTGTTATACCGTTCCTTATACATGCTCTCCATGATGTGCGATCACTTGCCAGATGTTGTCAGTCGTTTTCACAGATGGAAAAGTCTTTCAGAGATGATTTGCAGATATCTCTATATCGTAGTTTAGGTCTGCCGATTTGTCTTTTTGCAGATATCTCTATATCGTAGTTTAGGTCTGCCGATTTGTCTTTTTCCGTGTTTTAGCTCACCATATAGTATTTGCCTAGGAATGCGTTTTTCTTCCATCCGTTGGACATGCCCCAGCAATCTTAGCCTTCGACTTCTGAGCATCGACATGATTGTTAGGGTCTTAGCACGTTGCAGGACAGTTAAGTTGGTTATTTTGTCCTGCCATTTGATGTGCATTATTTTGCGGAGACATCGCATGTGGAAGACATTTAGTCTTTTTTCCTGGTTTGAGTATGTTGTCCAGGTTTCGGATCCATATAGTAGTGTACTAAGCACACATGTTTGATATATTAGGAGTTTAGTCTTTCGAGTTAGTTTCGTGTTGTTCCATGCCCTTTCTGTGAGTTTGCCGAAGGTCGTAGCTGCCCTACCAATTCGACTGTTTATTTCTTCATCAAGAGAGATGGTTTGCGTAACTGTGGATCCAAGATATGTAAATTTCTGTACTGATTCTAGTGGGCAGTCTTTTAGAGTAATAAATAGAGGTTTGATGTCACCTTGATTTAGTATTACTGTCTTCTGAACATTAATTGACAGTGAAAAAAGGTCGCATGCTTTATCCAGGTTGTTGATCAGCGACTGTAGGGTGGCCTCACTATGAGCGACTAGGGCTGCATCGTCAGCAAATAAAAATTCTTTAAGTAGGGCAACATTTGTGTTGGTTTTTGCTCTTAGTAATACCACTGTACAATATGACTACAAATCATGTTCTACAGGATTGCCCCCAGTACACAGACCTGAGAAGAGCAATGCGGTCCACGCCCACCTCCCTGGAGGAGAAATTATATGGGGCGATCGATTCGCTTAAACAGACAGCTGACTTCATGAGAAAGACTGGAATCCTACTCTGATCGAGTCTTGATCGCAGAGAGAGAGAGAGAGAGAGAGAGAGAGAGAGAGAGAGAGAGAGAGAGAGAGAGAGAGAGTTTATGACAAAACTACAGGGATATGCCCAAACAATGACATTTATCAGCACGAATATTATGGACCCCAGTGTCAGTACTTGGTTCTCGTGTACAAATACGCCCAAAATTCTGAACCTACTTTCCTGTTTAATTACAACGACACCACATGTAACTCGGACACAAATTTTACATCAATTGAGGCAACTCTCAACCAATCTTTGCTGTTCTCCTGGTTTATGATTTATGTAAATGACTTAATAGTTCCGGACAGTTTCACCGCAATACTAAATGGTTCTGCTTCATGTAGCAATGATTCAAGGTTTGTAGTTAGTCAGCACGAGATTGATGTCTTTTGCTCTGGGGCTGGTCTGATCGACAAGTTATGGATTGCAGGGGCGATAGTTGCAAATATCTGCTCCATCCACATAGGCGGGGGTCGGAATGTGGCTCTCAAACAGAACACAAACCAGGCCGATATTTTTAATTCTTGTTATACAGGAGACGGATGTGGACCAGAGGCGCAGTAAATGGCAAAAGAAGGACCAATCTCTATGACAATGACTGCACACACACAAAACTGAGAAGTGGATACAGTCCTGTTTACTGGTATCTGAACTTTGCCACGCCCCAGAAGATTCACACCATTCGATTCTATCATCGAGCTAGCGCTATGATTCGGGTAAAGAATGCCACTCTAAAGACTAACATAAACATGCACACAAAGATAAGAGATATGACTGACATAGACATGCACCCACAAAGAAATTACACATGTCTAACATGGACATGCACACAAAGATTTGAGATATGACCAACATAGATAGGCACACACAATGATATGAGATGTGACATACACAGACATGCACACACAAAGATATGAGATATGACTAACATAAACATACACACAGAGATATGAGATATCACTAGCCCAAACATGCCCACACAAAGATATGACACATGACTAACACAGATACACACTAAGATATGAGATATGACTAAACACATACACACTTAAAGATATGAGACATGATTAACACAGACACTCCAAGATATGAGATATGACTAACATGACACACACCAAGATATGAGCCATGGCCAGCACACACACACACACACACACACACACACACACACACACACACACAAGCCAAGATATGAGCCTTGGCTAGCAATGAAACACACCAAGAAATGAACCATGTCCAGCACAGAAAGGAAATATCCAGTACACATTAAGGTATCCATATGCTTGGGTTTGTTGTAGTCGACACACTCTTCTCAACGTGGGAATCATCGACATACGAGACGCCGGCCCCCATGAACTGTTAACAGATATCGTCCAAACAGTTGTACGGAGATTTGAGAGTGCAGTCTGATCCGTAGAACGTTCCCTTGCATGAATAGATCCCGGTTGACTGTTCACAGGTGTCGTTGAAACAGTGGTCAGGACATTTGAGAGTGCAGTCTGGCCCGTAGTACGCTTCCTTGCGAGTACAGTCTGCTCTTTCTGTGTCACATATGATGTCACCGCCATCAGAACACGTCTGTTCGCACTGTAGTTCAAAACTACCATCAGGACAAGTGTCACCACAGGTATGGTCAGGATGTTTGAAATGTTGGCATTTTCCGGATTTTCCTCACATAAAGAACTGACACTAAGACAAGACCCGGAGCAGTCGTGTCCATAGATCCCATGTGAACAGTTGCCGTGACACGTACCGATGATGACGGTGCAGCCTTTGCTACTCCCACCACACACTGTACAAAACGACCAAGAATGCCCGTCCAGACAATAGGTGTCTGTAAATGTTTGCACCTCACACACCATCAGTGCACTCTCGTCCTGCGAAAAGGTCGGTGAGAACTCAAACTTACTGTGTGCCATTGTCGCTTGTATGGTGACTACAATAGTGTTCACAGAAATATTTGGGTATGATATATCATTATACTGGAACACTACACCGTCACTGTCAGAGAAAGACTTTGGAGTGTCATTCTTTATCCGAATCATAGTGCTAGTTCGATGATAAATTCGAATGGTGTGAGTCTTCTGGGACGTGTCAAAGTTCAGATACCAGTAAACAGAATTGGTTCCACTTCTCAATTGTGTGTGTGTGCAGTCATTGTCATAGAGATTGGTCTTTGTTTTGCCATTAACTGCGGCCTCTGGTCCACATCCATCCACTGTTTATCAAGCATTAAATGTGTCGATCTGGTTTGCGTTCTGTTTGAGAGCCACATTCCGACCCCCGCCAATGCAGATAGAGCAGATATTTGCAACTATCGCCCCTTCAATCCGTAACATGTTGATTAGACCATGAAACTGTCCGGATCTGTAGGTCCAGATCCCTAGGCGTATTTGCAAACTAGATCAAAGTACTGACACTGGGGTCCGAAACGCTCTCGCCGACAACTGTCACCGTTTGTGCATGTCCCTGTAGCCCTGTCACAAACTGAGCGATTTTAGCAGTGACACTGCAACGCACAATTTGCTCCAAACCAACCGCCTACACAAGTTAGGCAGTTAGGTCATTAGCTTCCAATGTCGCAAACATAGCCAGCAGAATAAAGACTTGATCTACAGCGGTGGTCAACGAAATGTGCACAAACAATTATTTCAAACCCGTGGTTACAATTCTAACAATCCGCCAACTCGCTGTGACAACAGACAGCGCGATGTTCAAGATCAGCATTGTATACACCACGGCTAGAACTCGGACGAACTTCCATCTTGGTGCCGCTTTTATGAAGTCAGACTATTCAAACAATAATTACATCTTGTTCGTTCTGTGGCCGGATCTGTCTGTCCAATATTGGCAGATTCAGCCAAGAGAGAAGCTGTTCAGCAATGCAGAATTCAGCATAAGGCACTAGAATGTTTACCAAACTACTGATTTATCATGATTGCTTGCTACCAACCGTCCGTCAAGACGCCAAATGCCACGCACGCACATACGCACGCACGCGCGCACACACATTTGTTTAATATTTATAGTGAGATTATTTTAAGATCCATAAGGGGCATGCCTGGAATAACAATTGGAGGTCATAATATAAATAATCTAAGGTATGCTGATGATACAGTATTAATCGCTAAGTGTGAAAATGAGTTACAAGAAATGGTGGACACTATAGTGAAAGAAAGCAAAAAATAAAAGACTCAGCCTTAATAGCAAAAAGACAGAGGTAATGGTAACAATAAACAATAGTTAGAATTTCTCTCCATGACTTTCTTTGGAGTGTTACGTGATGAGGCTCCAATCTCTTTCACGGTGGTCAGCCATATTCCTCTTTCGTGTTCTGAATATGCCTCTTGTGTACCACACACTTTGCTGTTTTCGCCTTCTGGGCCGTTGATCATTTTCGATTCATCCGCCCCATCCACCGACACAGACTTTTTCAATGACTTTTGAAATGTGGATTTATAGAAGAATAGGTAGAATCGGATGGAAAGAAAAGATAACAAACGATGAAGTTTTAAAACAACTGAAAATAAAAAGAGAACTACTAAATACAATTAAGACAAGACAAATTAAATCTTTGGGACATGTTAAAAGACACAACAGCCTACTAAAAGTAATATTGGAAGGGAAAATACAGGGTAAAAGAAGCAGAGGCAGACCAAGACTAACATGGACGAGTAACATCAAAAGATGGACAAGTAAATCTATGACAGCCTGCACCATCAAAGCAAGAAACAGAGTAGAATGGCGATCCATGGTAGCCAACCTTCGTTGCGGAGAAGGCACTCGATGATGATGATGAATGGTAACAACAAAGAAAAAGACATCACCTCAGTGCAAAATAAAGGCAAGTGGAACAATATTAAAACAGGTAAATGAATTTAAATATTTTGGAACTTTGTTAACTTCAGACGGAAGATGTACAAAAGAGGTGAGATGTAGAATGGCTCAGGCAAATGCAGCTTTCCTAAAAATGAGGAAAATACTATGCAATCCATTTCTGACAATAGAAACAAGAAAAATAGTTCTTAAATGTTACGTAGAGCCAGTCTTAACATATGGATGCGAGTCATGGACAATAGGACAACAGACAAGAAAATCACTGGAGTCTGTAGAAATGTGGTTTTACAGAAGAATGTTGAGAATAACATGAACAGCTAAGAAGAGTAATGAAGAGGTTCTGAGAGAGGTCAAGGCAAAAAGAGAGCTAATTTCCAATATTAGGAAGAAACAATCATAATTTTTTGGCCATGTAATGAGAAAAGAACAACTTGAATATATTGTAACAACTGGAAAAATTGAGGAACGAAGAGATAGAGAAAAAATAACAGACCGCTTAAGAGAATGGCTTGGCAGAAGGTCAACAACAGAAATGATAAATAGCTGTCGAGATCGAAAGTTGTGAAGAGACATGATCACCTACGCCACTAGGCCCGGTACTTGATGATGATATATATATACGTGTGCGTGTGTATGTATATATATATATATATATATATAGAGAGAGAGAGAGAGAGGTGCTCTGTATTTCATCGCGATCTTGTCATTAAAAATTGTTTTCATGGGTAATCCACTTGGTATACGACCTTCTTTTCTCCATCATTGACCAACAAGAAAAACCCAGAAGAAGACTTAAATAGACTCAACAGCACTGGAACAAAATACAACATGAAAATCAACATCAACAAAGCAGAAGTCATGAATATCGCAAAATAGAAACGAAATGTCAACATAACTATAGACTACAAACAACTAAAACAAATAGAGGAATTTAAATACTTAGGAAGTCTAGTGACAAACGATAATCCACAAACAGCAGAAATAGAATCAAGATGCAATAAAGCTTGTAAAATCATTGGACAACTATTCTCACTATCGTCCAACAAGGAAATAACCTTAGAGGCAAAACGGGCACTCTACAATACAATCTTCATCCCGACGCTGTGCTACCAATGCCAATCATGGACCCTTGATGCAAGAACAATAGATAACAATAACCTCCACTGAGATGAGATGTGTTAGACGAATGACAGGAAACAGTCTGAGAGATAAAATCAGAAATGAAGAACTGAGAATAAAAGCTAAGAATGATCCCCGCCATAGAATATATAAAGAAACAACAGATAAAATGGTTTGGCCACGTGACAAGGCAGAAAGATCAAAACACAACACAACGAAAGAATTACAAAATACAGTAAAATTTATACAGGAAACATTGCAATTATAGACAATACTTCGGGCGAACGAAAGAAAGATAGATAGACAACACAACGAGAACACCACAACCAAGGGTCAGCCACGAAAAAAGATGGATTGACGGAATATTAGAAACATTGGGAAGCATAACAATAGCAGAGACGAAAAGAAGAGCACAAGACCACAAATTATATATTCCCTCGATGCTGAAAGCCAGACGAGGAAGGAAAGAAGACGAAGAATATATATTAATATAATATATACTAACCAACCATCAATTGGACTTCCGTCTCCAAGATGGCGAATCTAGTCAGCGTTTCCTCGACCGCTGCAAAAAGTGCAGCCAAGGTCTGATTAATTTCTGATCTCCGTTGCACTTTTCTGCGTTAAAGTCAAAATGATGATGTACTTAATACATCTGTGTCGTTAAAGCGAGGTCGTAGGCCGACAACAGTCCGTTTTTGACAAATCAAGTGTTGTGAATGAGACCTTCCACCGTCTAGACTTGATCTGCGCTTTACGTCACATTGGTGCTGTTCATGTGGAATTCCTTGACGCAAGTTATTTCCATGTTACTCACTAATGTAAACTACTTCGTCAGCCGCAGTTTTGTATCTTTGGGGAAATTGCTTCGTGTTTTGTTCATCGTAGGCTGCTTACACTAGAGTAATCATATATCTAAAGGGAGCGAGATTGTGTTCGACATTGTTGTGTGCTACGCCATCGTAATGGTTCCCTAGGCCGGCCGTGCGCTAATCTTACGGTCTGCTGTTTGATGTGCGACGGGGATATTTTGACGACTAACTGTGTGTCTTTATGTTCGGAATTGGAGTCAACAACGATGACCTAACATCATCAAGCGCTATACATTTTTTTAAAAATACGATGATCATCATTTTCAAGAGGCCGTGAACTTCCGGTATATGACGGACAGGCGGCGGGAACAATTGAATTCTGATGCATGAAAAGTGTTCCTTTGTTGCAGTTTCCTCATATTCCAAGTCCGGCTTGTTGCAGGAGCTAGTGAGTTAATTAAGTGCTCTGTGCACACCGTGAGCTGTGTGTTTCATCCATTTTGATCATGTTTCGATATTCCAATTGTTTACGATGAATGATGATATCGTACGACAGGGAACAGTTGGTTGTGTTCACTCTCTGTACTATTCACCCTAAAACAGGATGTATTCACTTTCTGCGCGGTTTTGCCTTATGTCTTTTGGTGTGTGCTGATACTGGTACGATGGGGACTACAGTTACCTTTCTTTGTTTGGGAAATGAGATATTAATTTGATGGTTACGCTGGCACGGGCAGTTGAGCAATTATGGATTTTAATTCGTTTGCAGTGATACCGGGGCCTTCCATAACCAAATAACCAAGAGATGCTCGACGATTTCCGTGGAACACTTTTTTGGAGACCACTTGTCGCAAGCAAGAGTGTTGGGAGTTAAAGATTCTTGAGTTTCAAGTTTAGTTTAGTAGTTTCAAGTTTAGTTTAGTAGTTTCAAGTTTAGTTTAGTAGTTTCAAGTTTAGTTTAGTAGTTTCATGTTTAGTTTAGTAGTTTCAAGTTTAGTTTAGTAGTTTCAAGTTTAGTTTAGTAGTTTCACGTTTTTTTATTGTGTCTCTTAGGTGACTCCGTTGTGATTTTATAGTGACAGTTGTAGTGCAATTAATTTATCTTTATGCCTGGGCGTTTGTTCTTGTCAATTATATTGTGTATTATCTATTTGCATGATTACTGTTTTTACACAAAATCATGTCATTAAAAAATGGAAGGAATAAAATGGAACTTATTCTGCTAGATGATATAGTGTGAATTCGCGCAGAATTATTAATGTCACACACATTTTGTAAGAACTTCATGCCACCTGCAAATATGTTAAAAGAATTTACAGCTGACCGGGTTTATGCCGTTGCTTCAACTTCTTCCACTGGAAATCAAAGCAATGAACTGGGTCTGGGGATTTCATAAGATTTGATTATGG
Source organism: Megaustenia siamemsis (assembly GCA_032433765.1). NCBI lineage: Eukaryota > Metazoa > Mollusca > Gastropoda > Stylommatophora > Ariophantidae > Megaustenia > Megaustenia siamemsis. The sequence goes on from JAVIAB010000101.1 coordinate 14,260,346, forward strand.
AAAAGATGTAACAACAGCTAAAATGTGCCTTAGAGATACCTCAAAATTGGACAGAAAGTTTAAAGCAAAATTACTGAAGGAAATGGTATTAGACTACAAAAATAACTTTTTTTTTCCTGTTTGTAACACTCACAGTTCAAGAGTTTGAAAGGATGAACAGCCTTTTTTTCATAAAAACCCTGATCTGCATGAAATCTATGGGGAGCAGAAGCGCGACCTGCGATCGCAATAGCAGTGTCGGCGCACCATCAGCTTGTACCGGTATGAACTGAATGAATGATTTTTTATGACGATTTCCAATTTGTACCGGGGTTGTCTTTGAAATGGTAATTTCTACTGTACTGAACCTTTAATCTTTGAAGAACTGTGTATTAAAATTCAATGACGAACTATCAATCGATTGTCAAACATTTCAATCAACATAAGTTAAGTTCTAAAAAAAAAAAAAAACATTTCCCCCTAAGTGATCAATTCAACTAAAATTCAACAATGAAACAACAACTAAGATGGATCTACATATAAAAACCAGCTTCTGAATATAATTAATTGTCCATGTTCACACACTGTTATTTTCTTAGAGATGTCTAACCGACCAAAACCCCTTGCACACGTCGCGAAGACGGTTTTGTGTCATGTGCTCCGAAATCAAGACCAAGCCACACAGGCCCACTCTGGTCAGACTCGCAATACGACGAAGGGAACTCCTTGTCACGATTATGGTTGAGATGTCGTTGAGACACTGTTGAATCATCCCAGCAACCGGTTTGATGGCAACTGCTGGTCAGTACTGTTTGCCCATGCAAACCATAAGTACCAAAGGCAGTGAGAGTCGCCACAGTTGGACTTCAATCAGGCGACATCAGCTATTAGTCTTCTGTGCATCCATATTGGCTGCATCACTGAGCAACCACTCCTTTCCACTGCACAGCTTCACGTTCACACTGACTTCTAACCGACTCTCTCCCTAACAGACTACAACCTACGTCATCCTCTTTTTACGTCACTTTTCTCTCCCTACGCACGCACTGCACTGCACTTCTGTCACGCGCAACAATTCTGTCTCTACCTATTTTGGCGCGCAACAATTCTGTCTCTACCTATTTTGGCGCGCAATTCCACGTTTACAAGCTGACCAAGACCTAGCAGTTCTACCTCCTCGTGGTCTCCCCTGGTAACAGTATGCGTCAAAACAGACTGGCTAACAGAAGCTAGGATCGCCGTGTTCCCCGTAGTGGTGGCTGTTACTGATATAGAGGACCCAGTATTACAGTACCTCTGGGATGGACTAGTAGTTTCCCAGCATAGCCTGGGATAGACGAACTTCAACTTTTCCAATAAGAGCCGGGAATGTCACGAAAGCCATTACGACCCGCCACATCAAATGAGTCAAAGGGCAACCTGCCCGCATCAACTCGTGGCAATCCAACATAAACAACAACGACATGAAATCTATCACGAACTTACACAAGTAATGTATTCAGACTATACTATATCATACAAACGAACGATAATAAAAGATGTTTAGATTAAAAGATGTAATTTTCGTTGTAGGCTGCATTCACTAGAATGAGAGTAATCAGGAATATATGGACGCTGCCATTGTTGTGTGTGCTACGTCATCATAATGGCTCATCGTATATCCCAAGACCGGACATAAGCTAATCTTACGGTCTGATGTTTGATGTGCTACGGGTATAATCTGACGACTAACTGTGTTTTATATGTTAGGATTTGGAGTAAAAAATGATGTCTTAACATCATCAAGTGCTATACATTAAAAAAAAAATATGACAATCATCATTTTCGGGAGAACGTGAACTTCTGGTAAATATGGTGGATTGGCGGCAGGAACCATTGAAGGCTATGTATGAAAATGTGCATAGTTGCAGTTCCCTTATATTCCAAGTACGGCTTGTTGCAGGAGCTACTGAGTTAGGTGCTCTGTGCACACCGTGAGCTGTGTGTTTCATCCGTTTTGATCATGTTTCCATATTCCAATTGTTTACGATGAATGATGATATCGTATGACAGGGAACAGTTGGCTGTGTTCCCTTTCTGTGCGGTTTCGCCTTATGTCTTTTGGCGTGTGCTGAGACTACTATGATGGGGACTACAGCTACCTTTCTTTGTTTGGGAGATGAGATAGTAATTCGGATGATTCCACTGGCACGGGCGGTTGAGCAATTATGTATTTATTATTCGTCTGCAGTGATACCGGGGCCTTCCATAACCAAAGAACTGAATTTGAAGAATTAAATATGATGTGATTATGTCAAATATGTTTAGCCTTTTTCTGCCATATTAAAGTACTTTGGCTTTTTTATGGCTTTTTAAAGCGCTGTTTGGCTTATAATAAAAATTTTCTTCTGGCAACCCTGGGCTCGGCATTACTCGGCATCGCCCGTAAATACAAATGGCGGTACGTTCGGTAAGTAATTACTAATCGTATATTTTATGACAAGAAAATCACTGGAGTCTGTAGAAATGTAGTTTTACAGAAGAATGTTGCGATTACCATGGACAGCTAAGAAGAGTAATGAAAACGTTCTGAAAGAGGTCAAAGCAAAAAGAGAGCTAATATGAAGAAATTCTCATTCATCATTTTTTGCCCATGTAAAATGAGAAGAGTCAGAAGAGAACAGCAGCTGGAATTAACAACTGAGAAAATTGAGTCATGAGTGACGAAGAGATACAGATTAGATAGAGGGAAGCAAAGAGAAAAGATACGAGACAGCTCAAGAGAATGGCATGGCAGAAGGTCACACACACAACACAGAAATGATAAATAACTGTCGAGATCGAAAGTAGGTACTTTTATAAAAAATTCAAAATAGTCTGTTATGATTTAAAACAAGTTAGCTTGATAGCCCTTGATGAAAGCTAAACAATGGTACCTTATTTATGGCTGTACGACAATTAGAAAAAAAGTTATGAATTTTTAACTGTATTAATTTGTGCATAAATTCATTAACAAAGCCATAGAGAAAAAAATCAATATGCCAGGTTGGCTTTTTTTCAGAGACTTAACACAGGTGTGTGGAATTTCTGCCGTATTTTTTGTCTGTTTTAATTTGAAGCACATAAGTAACTGTTTGTAGCGTTCAGGGTGACAAAATACAACAAATTACATCACTGAAACCTTCCTGGAGCTAATTAATATTCAAAATGGCCGATAATTAACATAATTATAGCAATAATCGGCGAAAAATGTCAACATAAAAATATTTTTAAAATACTTTCACTTGTCCTACAGAGATGATTATGGTATCATTGAATTGGTAATTTCAAGGGCTATCTATCTGTTATGATTATGAAGTCATATTAAGAAAGAACAATTAACTGTAAACATATATATAAATAAATAAAACCCAAACAACATTTTAATTTTAGTGTCACATAAGATATTTAATTACTCACATTAATTACTTACTGGATAGCAAACATTACATTGACTTTTATATGATGCACATTTTCTTGCATGTGTTCGCCCAATAGCTAAAATAACACACCTCTATGTCATTTAACCGTAAAGGGGCGTTAAGTGGGCGTGTTTATGTTGTGGTTTGCATTATATAACTGATATTTGCGGCTTTCGGCCTATTTAACCAGCATAATTTAAAATGTTACTCCCACTTCATATATCAGAAAAATCATAAGTTATTTACATATAATATTTTTAATCACATATATTATGTACATCGTATCATATTTACATATATTATTTACAGCATATCATGTACACCATATTATATATTATTTATCACATATCATATTACTTATAGCATATCATGTTTACATCATATATTATTTAAAGCATACTTAGCATCAAGTATTCCAACTTACCTCTTCTCATGATGGGCCCAAAAACAATCATGGCAAAACAACATAATATTTATATATACAATTTATATAATATATCACATTATTTACATCGCAGCATTATATATATCACATATTTTTATAGTATGTCATATTAAATCATATTATTTATAGCATATCATATTAGTTATATCATATTATACTTACATCATACCATATTATTTACGTAATATATTATTTACAACACATCATATTAATAATATAATATATTATATAATCCGCTCTTAAAAGAGCATAAGTTTAGATGCGCTGTGAAGAACAAATTCATATAAATGACGCATCGCCTAAAGCAAAATCTGTTAGAAATTTTGCTAAAGGCATTTTATAGTCTGAGCCACCCTCAGTGGGATCGTTTACATTGAAACATCGTAAATGTACATGTTTGCTTAGTAGGTCGTCTGTCTTTGCTGTTACTTTTATAATTATCTCTAGGTAATCTACATCTTCACCATCCTTCGTCCAGGTGTGACTTATGTTCTGGCCTGAAATACAAATTTCACCGTTAACAAATTGATCTAACTTATTTAATATATCTCGATCTAAATCATTAAATTCAGCTAAACTGACAATGGAGATCTTGCGGGATAAGGCATCCTTGATCACTTTTTCTACTTGATTTCTTTCTTGAGTTTCAATCTTTTGTTTTTTTAATTTCAATTTCCTGACTTGATCCTTATGGGCAGCTTCTTTCCTTCTACTTGTTAACAGCCTCATCTTTGCCCCGTTGCTGACAGCAAATTTAACTAATTTAGATTGTTCCTCTTCAGTAAGTTCATCAAGCCACTTGAGCATCCCGTTCTGTCTCGCTTTAACCTTTCCATTAATAAATCCAAGGGTGGCATTAGGTGCTCTTCTCCACAGCGCATCCATCATCCCCAGTGCCCTTTCAGATTGCATGTTGTGCGCTGGGGCTGAAGCAGTGTCCTTTAGCATTTCATCAGTTCCTGTCAGTGCATCATACGGTTGCATCTGGTGCTCGAGTTTATCAATAAAAGCAGTAACCAGAGCTTTCACTGCTTCGTGAAGTTTGTCTACCTGGAAAGAAACATTTCTTAAATTAGTCAGTACAATATCATTTGTATCTATACAGCGGCCAAAGGCATCATGAGAAGAGGTGTAAAGAATCTTCTCATTGTCCTTGATGGTCTTCAGGTTCTCAATAGTCTTCTTAAGTTCACCAGCCTGCAGAATTTGGTATAAAATAGACCTTGTGAATAAATGCCATGTAAAATTATTATTTTAAAATTTACCCACTAGAGGGCAATATATATATATATATATATATATATATCTAAACCGTCAATTAAGAAAAATTAGACCACTAATAATATCTTGGTTAAATATAGAATAAAAAGGTGAAAAAGAGAGAGACTAGAAGCAGGATAGTAAAAGCAGCAGCACATTTTAAATACCTGGACAAATGGATATTTTACAAAATTAAGCAAGAAAAACTTATTAAACTCAAATATATTAACCCTTACCAACGCTTGAAGGATTATGATCAAGAATAGTCCATATACTCTTCGCATGCAAAAGAAAGCATTTGTACAAGCAGACTAATTCCATAAAAGGTAATGACTCTTGTAAGAAGTTTCCAATGCGACTAGTTTTAAGACAATAAGACCCATCAAATACTCCTATAGAACACTCACCATTTGCAGATTAGATAATCCATCTTTATTCCCGTACACAACAGTCATCCATGGTCCAGTGAGATATTTTGAAAACAGGCCTATAGCTTGGAGCTGGAGCTGCGTATTGTAATCTTTGAGCTGCTCAATGATGGTATCCCTCACATAACCTTTACGGGTGCATCGAGTCTCGAAGAATTCGAGCAGCTCATTTCTCATGTTGTGTACAACAGCAGCCATGTGGAACAGAACATGCAATCTGTTACCCACATATCTCAGAATGGTACCAGCTGCTATCCCCTTCTCCGTCAGGAATGTTGTAAATCCTTTTGGGTCTCCTGATCCTTGCTTGAACCTGAAAAAATGTGAATATTGCATCAGCAAAGCAGAAAAAGTGTAAAGCACTAGGCTCAGGGAGACCATTCATAAACATTGCAAAATTCTAAAAAAAATTAGAAATAAAATGTCATTTTGAGATGAAAATAAACAAATGTGGGACAGCAGGTGTGAGATAGTAGACCTAGCAACTAAGGACAACTACAAGCATGTGTACCTCATCTTGGAGATGTTATGTATCAGTTTTGATACACAGCAGTCGGTTCCAGTTGGCTCCACGTTCCTCCAGCTCCTATCCAATGCTGCCAGTACAGTCCGGGCGGCTGTTGCCAGTCCATCCAAGGGGTGGACATGGCACTTGAGTTCCACAAGCTTCATCTTGAACTTCTCCGCCAGTCGTTGCACCACACAGTGGTTAACAGCTGCCCTGTCGGTGACGGTGCTCCTTATTGTCCTGGCAAAGTGCTCCTTGACCTCAGACTCATTGTTGCCACTGTATGAACTGTACAGCCGGATGACATCATGGAGAGTGTCGCTGATGTGATCCTCATAATCCTTAGTGGTTCCACCTGAAAGTAAACCTAAACAAAGTGTTAGAGATACCTGCTTACCCTTACCATCATCTACCATGGTGACATGCACTTCATTGATGTGGTTCCCACTGAATGAAGTTGCATCCCATGATAGGGTCGTAACTTGGGACTTATGCAGTAAGTACCCAGCATAAATATCAGATAGTACACTGATCTCATAACTCATCTCTGCTACAACACTTGCACTGGGAACATCTGAAAAACTAACATCACACAAAGTAGCAAACATATAAGAAATTAAATCAGAACAATTCTCAACACTTAAATTATTAATAAGACATCTATAAAAACATTTCCTGAGTACATGATTGTACTGTTTACCATCTCGCTTTGCCTCAATGACACTGCTAGTGGTCTCCTCTAGGGTCTCCTGCAGTGTCAATACTTCATTTTGTAAGTAAGTAATGGTCATTGAATCTTCCTTCCTTGACTTAGCATGCTCATGACGCAGTCTTTTTCCATCACTGTCCTTCATGTATATGTCACATACAAGCTCATGAATCTCCTCTAGCAATTGTTTGCTTCTCATCTCAGAATCATTTAGTTTTGACTGTGAATCTTTAAGCTGTGATTTTAGGCCAGCAGTGGTAGCCAGGCACTCTCTAATCATAGCTTCCTTCTCCTGAACTTTTTTCTCCAATACATCAATCTTATTTTTCACATAAAATGAAGTATTATTTCCCTGAGCTACTTTCTTGTACTTTGCAATCCAGTTACTTATTCTTTTATCCTTTCCCTTGATGATCCGGTTTGCCTCTGCCAATGTTGCTGGTTCCAACTTACGTTTCTTTCTCAATGCCGTTATCTTTTTGCGCAAACTTTCATTCAGCCTCCTCATATTTATGATTGTACGCTGCTTATCCATACAGCGTTCACAGTGCTGTCTGAGCCTCTTCGGGGATGGGGGTCTATCAATGGTGTCAGTAGGCTGCGTACCTGAAACAGATTGTGATACATCACTAGTGACACAATCACCTGAAACAGATTGTGATACATCACTAGTGACACAATCACCTGAAACAGAAGGTTCATTAGTTAGGACTACAGGCTGTATTAATTGAACAGAAACAGGCAACATTGTAAAGAGTACTGGAAATATTTCATTAAACATTTTTTCTACAATAAAGGACCATTCAAGAGTCAAGTTACTCATTTTTCTTTTAAGCACTTTATCAAAATTATGCAGTGATGACCTAAGAAGACCATCATCTATAATCTTATCCTGTTCAATGCTCTGTACAAAAGCCTTGACTGTCTTTTGCACACTTGCGACAGATATCCCTCTGCGGCAGCCGATTGAGGTTTTCTCTCCCAGTAACAGTCTAGCAATGTAACCTTTCTTCAAAGGATACTCTGGTTCAAAGGTTGCCAGAAAAGCTCTCAGATCAGCCACAGACTTCTTTTCTTCCATGATGAAAATTCAATTGCTAAACAGAATTGAGAATAAGAGAATTTTTTTAAAATGTTGAAAACTGAAACAAAAAAATGGCGGAATGCAAGGCTTAAATTGGTTGATGACCCTACCCGTCTTTAAATTGCAATAACTATCGACCTATGACTCTGATCATTTCAGAGTTTTCACTCACTTAAAGTAATAAGACTAACTATTTATTATAAACAATTTCATTAATAAACATGCTAACTGTCCATTTCAATTCTTCAATGAAAATACACTCTTAAAGTTGTAAAATAGACTTTATTTTTAGTCTTGTGTGGTGTGTTAAAAGTGACACAACAATTAATCATGTGAATAATAAAACCAATTTCAAATTTCACACACTTGTAAATAAATAAATAATGAATCAAAATATCAATATTGCATTAAGATTAATAAGATTTCTCATTGACAATTATAATTTTTTAAAATGACAACACAATATGCTTAGGTGAAAACTGAAACAAAATGGCGGACGGCAAGGCTTAAATTAAGTTAAATTAGCCTGTTGACCCTACCCGTCTTTAAATTGCAATAACTATCGACCTATGCCTCTCATCATTGCAGAGTTTTCACTCACTTAAAGTAATAAGACTAACTATTTATTATAAACAATTTCATTAATAAATATAAGTTTCTTCAATATACATCAATGCAAGAAACATACCTGTTGTATTCAGATGCAAATATAGCTGTAAGAGCGCTAATGAATTGATTCGATTTTCCCGCATGCGTGAAATAGAACGAATCCCGCGTCATTTGGTATATATATATAGCGAAATCAGCCTCGTTTTCATTGGTCAGAAAAACGAATAACATACGACCGACTCTCGGACATCGGTCACTTCCGACGACGCAAAAAAATTTCGAATTTGGCCGTTTTCCTGAACCGGGAGTTGCCGGACTTGAAATATCGAAGCCCCTAATCGAAAGACATACGCCAGCAGGCCCAGTACTTGATAATGATGAAAAGAGGCCTGCCAACGAGTACGACGTTGCCATTTCGTTTTGGTGGTTTCATTTATAATTTTTTTCGGCAACCAAAAAAACATGCTTTTTTTACTTTTGTCTTGTCTTTTGTTACATGAATTTAAAACAATTTCATGATTAAAATATTTTGCTTGCGTTCGACCGATGACTAAACTAAAGGAGTACACCTCTTCATCATCCGCCCATAAAAGGACGTTAAGTGGGCGTGTCTGCGTTGTGTTGTGGTTTGCAGTATAACTCAATAACTGTGATATTTGCGCCTTTTGGCCCAACACATCCGACTTTAGCATGACATTTTTTAGTACCGGGTTGTCTTCCCTCTACGATCCCACTCGCTTGGCCAGACTAGACAGGTTAGTTTGTTACTAGAGGCACCACCGAGAGGTGGAGCAGGGTCTGGATGGTTCTGGTTCACCAATCCTGACTCAAGCCATCAGCTGTGAGTGTGGGCCGCTGACAACTTCCAGCTCTGGTGCTGTGAGGCGCGCCTTCTCCTCCATTAAATTATTTTTAAATTATGTAATATAAATTATTCAATGTATTAATATATATTATGTGTGCCAAGCACGAACACTACAGAACATACTCTCTAGCATCATTCAATCATTCATTCTGATTACCTGACCCTGACAGGAGACATCCTCTATGTACAATCTTGGGTCGGTTACGAGTTTAGCATCCTAAATTACTTTTAATAAACGAGTGATCTTTCCTCACTGATTGGACATACTTGAATTATCAACTGTTTCTAGTTTTTGTGCATTTAATTTTTTTTCAACAAGGTTTATGTTTAGAAGTAGGGTATTCCAAACCCTAAACCTCGATAAAGCTCAGGTGAAAATAGCATTTCAGAAAATGAAAAATATCTTATGCAACAAATCTATGTCAATAAAAATGAGAAAGAGAGTTCATCGGTGCTTTATAGAACCAATTCTGACCTATGGAAGCGAATCATGGACAGTAGACAAACAAATGAAAAGATGATTAGAGGCCACAGAGATGGGATTTCTCAGAAGAATGTTGAAAGTTCCCTGGACAGCTAAAAAGACCAATGAGGAAGTTCTCAAAGAGGCCAACACAAAAAGGGAGCTCTTAAAAAACATCAGAAAGAAGCAATCAACATTTTTCCGGCACATCATGAGAAGAGGAAAGTTGGAATACTTGATTACAACTGGCAAAATAAAAGGAAAGAGAGATCGCGGGCGACAAAGAGAGAAAATACTGGATAGCTTGGTGTCATGGCATGGAAAACAGTCAACAACAGAACTGATACGATGCACTGTTGATAGATTGTGGAGGGACATGATTGCCTACGCCAACCGGTATGGCACATGATGATGATGAAACCTCGATTATGAGGGTTAGGTCTTTCTGTAATCTGTCATTTTAGAAGACCCCTGGGTTAGGTTTAGGGTATTCCTAGGTATTAGGTTGAAAAAATAAACTTAAATGCATAAAATCTAGAAACAGTCCATACATTAATACATTCAATGAGGTCCGTCAGGGGAGATCACTTGTTTAGCAGAAATTATGATCGCTTCCATTACTTACAACTTTCAGTATACACTTATAATTTAAATGAATGCTTACCCAAAGCTGACTACCACCTGCATTAGGACAACATACTAAAATATGTTCAATTTGAAAACAAACAGTGGAGATAACATGTTGTAGGATCTTATGCATTTCTTTCTGGCATTCACATGATGACTACAAAAGAAATTGATTGAACCTCTTCATCACCTTAAAAGTACATTTAGTGGGTGTAGGCACATTGTGTTGAAGTTTGCTGAAGAACTGATACTTGCACCTTTGCAGCCCAACAGAGGCACTGGGAAGAAGTGGAGTTGGGTTTGGAAGGTTTTGGTTCACTTATCCTGGCACAAGCCATCATCTATGACTCGCTGACAGCTTCCAGCTCTGTTGCTGACGGGCACATTGCCTATACTTTTCTTATATGAACTGGTCTACTAAGGATAAGAGATTAAGTTTGGTCATGGTCAATAGCTCCTTGGTTCACTCAGCTGTATTTGGGTACATGTTATTTCCTACATGCCATATTGAATTGCTTCATAGAGAGAACTCTTTGGTTTTTCATTATTTGTGGAGTTTTTTCCCATTGTCTTTCTATATTTTGGAAGTTGACATGTATCATTCTGGTTATAAGTGAGGTTTTTTTTTTTTAGACAAAATGTTATATGTTGTGCTGTTATATTAAAATGGGGAGTTGTTAAAGAGAAAATGTGATATGTTTTGTTGTTATCTTGAAGTGGGGAGCAGTTATAGAGAAAATGTTACATGTTTATTATTACCAAACATGTTTTGATTTTATATAATTCTCAATTAATTTTAACCAGACAGTCAGAGCCAACAGCTCTAGTATACCAAGTTCGATGTCAGAAGTCAATCAGGAAGAAGAAAATGAGGTTAGTTTGTTTAAGAAAATAAGAAATTACTGTTTCTCAATCAATCAAGGTCTTACGTTTTTCTTCTTTTTTCACACGCCGTCCTGATGTTGTAGGAGACCAATCTTATTCATAATATCCTGTCCACAGTTTTGTGTACCAATTCTGCTGGTGACTGTCCACAATGTCAGACTGTGAAATATCTTCTCCCTGTGTTATCCATTGTCTCTCTTTACCACTTTTATTTTGCTTTTGTTATTATAGTTTACATTTCTCTCTTATATGTCTAAAAATGTTATTTATTTTCTTGATTGCTATGTATGCTGGCCTCATTAGAGAGCCATTTATTAATCTGTCTGACAACCCAGGGAGCTTTCAGTGTTGTTCTAAGTAGCTACATCGTGTAGCATTTGATGTTCATTTTTGTATCTTGTTTTACCTTCTTCAGAGAATGTTGCTCCTTGATATTTTAAATCTGCTGTGTATTTGATTGATATCTTGGCACCCTACAGATATGATTAACGTCAGCTTAACTATTCCATTTGTCATGGCTTTTGTTGTTTGGTTTTATTTTTTAGTGCCAACTTACATGTTATTGGTTTTACTTTCCTGATTCATGTTTATGAGATAGTGTTACGAAATTCATAACTGTATAAAGGATGAATAATTATCAAGTACCAGGCCTGCTGGCGGTAGGTGATCATGTCTCTCCACAACTTTTTATCTCGACAGTTATTTATCATTGCTGTTGTTGATTTTCTGCCAAACCACTCTTAAGCTGTCTGGCATCTTTTCTCTTTGATTCCCTCTATCTCTTCATCCCTCAGTTTTACTCAAATCTACCATGTGAGGTTAACAAAGTTCCCAAATATTTAAGTTCATTTACCTGTTTTAATATTGTTCCACTTATCTTTATTGTGCACTGAGGTATATATATATATATATATAAAAACATTATTAGTATCTTTCTCTTTGACATTTACCTTCTATTCTATACTTACTTTTTTTTAACGTTCCATTGAGACAAAGGCCACCAGCAAAAGTTCTCCAATGCTTTTTAACTATTGCTGTCTTCTCCAATCATTCCTAGGAATAATTTATTTATGCAATCTCAGTCTCAAGGTTTTGTCATCTTGTGTTCCTAATCTTTCCCTGTTTCATCTTTCTTTGTGAGAGCTAGTGGCTGGTAATGCTTGTTGTTGGTTCGTGCAGTCCAAAGACACATGTTCAACAATATATGCAGGTAATCAAAAAGGAACCAAAGGACAAAAGAAAAAGAGGGTGACCTAGATAAACACTAAAAAAACATTAATGTGAGAGGAAACAACAGCAAGCATCAGCTCCCTCGCTGAGCTAGCAAGTTGCCCAGAACAGAGCCACGTGGCAAGACATAATGCAGGTCCTGATCAAGGTCTCACAGTTGAAAGATCAACTAGAAAAGTATCATCATCATGTGCCAAACCGGTTGGCGTAGGCGATATGTCCTTCCACAATCTTCTATCCACAGTGCCTTGTATCAGTTCTGTTGTTGACTGTTTTCCATGCCATGACACCAAGCTATCCAGTATTTTCTCTCTTTGTCGTCCGCGATCTCTCTTTCCTTTTATTTTGCCAGTTGTAACCAAGTATTCCAACTTTCCTCTTCTCATGATGTGCCTGAAAAATGTTGATTGTTTCTTTCTAATGTTTTTAGTAGCTCCCTTTTTGTGTTGGTCTCTTTGAGAACTTCCTCATTGGTCTTTTTAGCAGTCCAGGGAACTTTCAACATTCTTCTGAGAAATCCCATCTTTGTGGCCAAAAAAGTATAGCAGCCCTATTTCTGTCCTATGTGCAATCTTCAACTTGAAAGGACAATAGATAGATAGAAGAAAATGGTTCTGTATTATTTTTTTCTTGTGAGGTTTAGCAATGTTTGAGTTAATGTCATCATCATCATCATCATCAAGTACCATGCCTACTGGCATAGATGATCCACAACTTCAGATCTTGAGTTATTTATCATTTCTGTTGTTGACATGCCAAGCCATTCTCTTAAGCTGTCTGATATAGTTAGTTTATATACAAACACTTATAATCTCAGGTGATACAATACTCCCCTACATTTCCCACTCATTTGTGACAAGATGTGGCTGGACTTTCTCACTTTGCACTTCATAAGGAAACCAGTTCTGCTCACAGAAAGTGTAGTTATTGATTATGATGATTTGCAAGCTAAAAGAAACAATCAAAGTGGTGGAAAATTATGAAAGACCCATACACATAATTTTATATAGTGATATAGAAAAGTCCAGCATAGAGACCTGAAAGATATTTTTCTAGGTCTGCCATTTTGGAGTACTGTAACTAGATTGTGCTAATGGTTAACTCCACCTGCCTGTTAACTAGACCAGTATCATTCTGAAAAGTGGACTCTGTTTCATGAACGTTACAGTATTGAAAAGTGGGCAGGAAGTTTGTACCCAGCTGCCTTCTCTTGGATGAAATAGTCACAACTTTTTTCTGGTCTAATACCAGCTCCTAGAATGGCATTGCTGCCATAGAGTAAACCTGATTAGTTAAGAAGTTTCACCAAATGAAAATTGTCAGTGGGTTTTTTTTTTTTTTTCTGAAGGAATGATTTGAAAGACATTTTCCAACAATTGACCCAGCATGAGCAAAAGTTAACCAAATATTGCAGACAACATTTTGTACATTGACATGTTCCTCTCTCTTATTTCCCTACAGACTAAATTAAGTATGAAAGCTCAGATTCCATTCCTGGCAGATTTAATGATAAAAGTTGAGCAACAATCTAAGGTAAGGATTCCTTTATGGTCTTCCAACATGTTTTGTTTGCTATATGTTATTCTTGTATCCTTAGATTTTGGGCCTAGGTAGCCTGGTTGAGAAATCCACCCGACTGGACTACCGACATTCAGACAACCCGTGTTCGATTCCCGCTGGGAGCAGTGTGAGTTGTACTTGTGGTTGGAAAAAAAATACCCCCACGGTCGACCCAGCCGTTGGCAGAAATGGGTACCAGGGTATTACCCTGGGAAGGTGAGGAATGTCGCATCGTGAGTTTCGATGCTTGAAGTTTGTTAGTTTGACACTATCCAGAAATCTCCGAACATTTCTGGATAGGCGGCCGAGCATATATGGGTGGAAACTCGCGTGCTAAGATGCCGGTTCGTTTGTTCGTTCGTTCGCTTTCGTCAGCTTTGACTTCTGACGAAGTCCCACCCACTCAATTTTGTGGGACTGAATTTTGCATGTAAAGTCTGTTTTATCCCATTACAGGATGCCCCTCGCCATGCAGGCAGATTTACTCCGACTTCAGAGGTACTAATTTTTAGGGAATTAGTAAAACCCAGGTGTCCTCGCCAGGGTACGAACCCCGGCTGTTGCCGTGGTAAGCCAACTGCCTATCGATTGCGCTAACCAGACACCCAGATGCCGGTTCAAGTCTCGTACTTTACCTTTACCTTAGATTTAGGGGCTATTTTGATACTGCTTATTTAATAGATATGATAATGAAGATCAAATAATGAAGTCTTAAAACAGCTAAAAATTAAAAGAAAAACTACTAAACACATTTCAAACAAGACAAATGGGATTTTGGGGGCATGTTAAAAGACACAGTAGCCCACTAAAAGTAATCTTGGAAGGGAAAATACAAATTGAAAGAGACAGATCAAGAATAACATGGACAAGTAACATTAAAAGATGGACAAGTCAGCCTATGACAACCTGCACCATTATAGCAAAAGACATAGTGGAACTTCGCTCCATTGTAGTCAACCTTCGATGTGGAGATGGTACTCAATGATGATGATTATTTAATAGAATTGTTGATATTGATTTGTTTGTATCTTACCTGCTGAATGAAGAAACTACTATCAAGGCACTCTGTACAGGTACATAAGGACTCAGCCATTTTCTGGAGATAGTACAAATTATGCTGCCAATGGTTCCAATATCTCAGGGTTATACTTATCCTTGATTCAACTTTCAAGATGTTTTCATTTTTATCTTTATGCTGATCACAAGTTTTAAATGACAGTTGCAAATCCATCATCAAAGGCCAGTACCATGAAAATTGGAAACGAGAACACCTAAAGTATAACGAGAGGGACGGATACATCCAACTATCAAGGAGGGATCAAGTCATCTTATTTCGCCTACGCACTGGCCACAACAGAATGAGAAACCACATGTTCAACAAACTCAAAATAGGTACTACCAGCCAATGCCACTGTACACTGGACAACATAACATGATCTACAGGATTGCCCCCAGTACACAGACCTGCGAAGGACAATCTGTCCACACTCACCTCCATGGAAGAGAAACTATACGGGGCAACCAAATCACTTAAACAGACAGCTGCCTTCATAAGAAAGTCCGGAATCCTACTCTGAATGAGCCATAATCGCAGAAGAAGAAGAAATGACAGTTGCAATAATATAATCTAGAAGACATAGTCTGAGGTTGAATGGATCTCGTCTCTTAAAGAAAAAACTTAAAAACACCATGGTCTGAACTGCACATTTTCCATGTGCTCTAGAGCTAACTGTATGTGTCAGAACTGTTTAACTGAACTTCCTTTGTCTTCAGTGTGTGCTAGAATTAGCTGTGTGTCTCAGAACTTACATGAACTTTCATTGACGTCAATGTGTGCTAGAATTAGCTATGTGTCTCAGAACTTACTTGAATTTTCATTGACGTCAATGTGCTCTAGAAGTAGCTGTGTGTGTCAGAACTATTTACCTGAACTGCTCTTGTTCAATGTGCTCTAGAAGTAGCTGTGTGTGTCAGAACTGTTTACCTGAACTTCATTTGACTTCAGTGTTCTCTAGAAGTAGCTCTGTGTGTCAGAATTGTTTACTTGAACTGCCATTGTTCAATGTGCACTAGAAGTAGCTGTGTGTGTCAGAACTGTTTACCTGAACTTCATTTGACTTCAGTGTTCTCTAGAAGTAGCTCTGTGTGTCAGAATTGTTTACTTGAACTGCCATTGTTCAATGTGCACTAGAAGAAGCTGTGTGTGTCAGAATTGTTTACCTGAACTGCTTTTGTTTTCAATTGTAAAAGTAGTTCTGTGCACCTTAACTGGTTAGATGTAGCTCTATGTGACAAGATTGCTCATCCTCACAGATTCTCCCTTCCCCAAGTAGTTGCAGAATCTTTATGTGGCACAATTACCTGTCCCCATTATCCAGCTGTTCAAAACTTTCTTCTGTCAGAAATATCTTTGTCCCAATTATTAGTTCTAAGCATAGCTTTGGTGCCGTTTTTGACTCCCAACACCATTACCAAATTGTTGTTGCAGCAGACCTGTGTGGTCCAGCTGCATATGTCTAGGATATTAATTCTTGTCATAGCTCTGATGCAGAACATTTTATAACTCCCCATCCCATAACCAATTTGTTATAGCAGAACCTGTGTGGTGTAGGAGACCATTTGGAGGAACTCAACTTTCCTGATGACATAGTTCTCATCAGCAGTCAGATAAAAACGATGCAGGAAAACACAAATGAACTATCATCAATAGCCAGCAAAATTGGGCTTGAGATCAATCATGGAAAGACTACGGTCATGAAAGGCTTAATTCCAACAGACGACAAAATATACATGGAAAACAAACCAGTGGAATTAACCAATCACTTTATCTATTTTGGAAGTCACATTGATCGAGAAGGGGATACAAGTAAAGAAATTAAAATCAGAATAGCTAAAGCAGCAATGTCCTTCAGAAGCCTTGAAAAGTTGTGGAAATCAAAACTCATCAGCACAAACACAAAACTTAGACTATTCAAATCAAATGTACTATCAACCCTTATATATGCGTGTGAAAGATGGAAAACAACAAGAGACATAGAAACAAAGTTGAGCGCATTCGAAAATAAATGTTTAAGGAAAATACTTGGTATAGCGTGGAATGAATTCAAAACAAACGAGGAAAATAGATTGAAAAGAATTGAAAACTGCTACAATAAAAAATTTAGATAAGAGATGTCTTGATCTACGCCCTATGGGCTGGCTACGGCTCGAAAGGTCAATAGATAGATAGATGTGGTACTTGGGTATATATCTCAAATATCAGTTCTAGACATAGCTCTGGTACATGAACTCTCCACTCCCATTACCCAGCTGTTGCAGCTGACCTCTGTGGTACTTCTGTATATATCTCAGGTATCAGTTCTAGACATAGCTCTGATTATCTGAATTGTTCATGTTCATTGTATCATTTCTTACAAAAACTATATACCAGGAATGATGAGTTGTTGCTTGACATTCTTTCAGAAACCTGATGAGGATCTTGCCAATGAAAATTGGGACAGTCATGTCTGTAAAGTTGAAGGTTTTAGTGATGGAGTGTCAGATGTGGGAGAAGTAGAACAGGCAGGACCATGTAAGGAGGACAACAAGATAAATATAAAAGAGGGTAGGCAATGTAACTGTGTCAATTTTCATGCTTTTCTGCTTAATAATTGGATACGCATTTCTCATTAAGATACAGTAGTTTTGATGAGAAGTCTTTTTCTGACTACAAAACTGTGTGGGCAAACATGTTGTCTCCCCAGCATAGGTTGTCTTATACAGGGTGAGTCAAAGTGAACCTTGAAGTTTCTTTATCTTTCTAGCATTTACCAGATGGCTAGTAGTAAAATGAAGAGTCCTCTTTGCCATCCAAACTCTTTCCGTACAGAAGCTTTTTATCGATGCAACAAAAGAGATTTCAGAGACAAAATTTTTCATGGTTTTAAGAATCAATCTACATATTTATTTTTATCTAACATATAACATATTATATGAATTTTCTGCTTGCTTGCGTTCGCTTGATGACTAAAGGAGTGTACCTCTTCATCATCCACACTTAAAAGGACGTTAAGGGGGCGTGTCTACGTTGTGTTGTGATTTACAGTAAAACTATGATATTTGCGCCTTTCGGCCCAACACATCCAAATTGAGGATGACATTTTTGAGTACCGTGTTGTCTTCCCTCTTCGATCCCTGCTCACTTGGCCAGACTAGACAGGTTAGTCTGTTACTAGAGGCACCGCGGAGAGGTGGAGCAGGGCCTGGATGGTTCTGGTTTACCGATTCTGGCGCAAGCCATCAGCTGTGGTTCCGCTGACAACTTCCAGCTCTGGTGCTGTGAGGCGCACCTTCGCCTCCTATGAATTTTTTAATAACTGAACAGGGTATTAGATTTAACCAATAGCAAGACAATACAAGGCATGTAAACAGAATATGGTTTGAAGAAAGTTAACACTAATAAAATTGAGAGTGGCGCACAGTGCAGCGAAATGTACGTGGCCAAAATCAGCATGCGCACCGTGCTGCAAAACATACGGAAAGGGTTAAAAGGACATTAAGTGGGTGCAGATGTGTTCTTGTTTTTTTGTGCCTTTAGGCTCAACACATCTGACTTCAGCACAACATTTTTGAGTATCGGGTTGCCTTCTCTCTTTGATCCCTACTTGTGTGGTCAGATTGAGTAGTTTGTTTCCATGAGCACACCAGTAAGATGAAGTAGGGTCTTGATCAGCTCTCTTGGTCGCTGGCCCTGACACATGCAGTCAGTTGTGGATCACTGACCTCACTCAGCTTAGTTGCTGGATGGGCATTTTGGGTCCCTAACTCTGGAGTTTGAAAAGAAAACACTACATGATGCTTATTGGTTGTGTCTTAGTAAAATGGGCAGAGACATGGAGAAACTTTGATCTTGTGATTTTCATCATGGAAACGAGACTGCATATCTGACCTCATTAACCAAAGGCCAGATGGAAGCCTCTCCTACCAGAATGGGGTAGATAAGTAATGTTTGATACTTGATTTATACTTGAAGATCTTGATGCTTATTTGATAGTAAATTGTAAGGCCACTGTTTTACGCCATTGCATCAGAGACTGGATAGCTACGTATTTGAACTTTTAAATATAATATATTTCTCATGCTGTGCTTCTTTGTGCTTTATATATGCTGTTCATCTTTCTTTAACACATTCACGTAACTTCTTGACATGAACAAACTTTTGAGGTGTTACACCATATGAAAACACATTTATTTATGTACTATTATTACATTACTGTAGTCACAAGTTATATTATCGAGTTATAAAGTACCATCAGTAACATTATAATCAAGCTCCACCGTAGTCTAGATAACCACAGACTCACATACTCCTGAAATTAGTAAATCACAGAATATGTTTCTAGATGTCTAAACACCTTTCCTGTTGTGGACTGCCTATTGGCTACATCTGCTAATTATTAACTTCTCATCTATTCTAGTAATAGTAACCTTTCTAATAGCTCTCTGCTAATTATTTGTTCGCTAATCTGTGCTTATCACTACCTTTCTCTGCTAAACTCTAAAGGTTTGTGTTTCTGTTCATTGTTGGTCGCTGCTCCTTCTTAATATGGTCTGAGTGAGTCTTTTTATATGCTGGCTAATCTGCCTATGTGTCAAATAATATATTTTTTGTATTTCTTAACCCCCACATCTTTCTCACCCCTGTGTTTGGTAATATATTTTTTTTATATTTCACCCACACAGTCTGGTGACTTTGGCCTACAGCTTCAATTATTTATTTACACCCTCACACACCTGGCTGTCCGTTATTAGGTGCAATATCACTTTCCATGACCACATCTCATTTTGTGTGCACTTAGAAGTTGGTGTTAGACACTGGCCACTGTTCGGTCTTTAGTTTCTTCTGATCTTTAAAGTTCTATTTTCTGTTTTGTTTGTTTTTGTCCTAGTTGAAGACCTTTATGTCAAAACATTGATTCATTGTTTCACAAACCTGAAATATTGTAGATGTCTTTTAATGTGTGGAATGTGCAGCTCCATACAGCCTCCACTGGCCAACATTTTAGGGAAAATGGTGTTCACTGGATGGAAGGGTTTTCGTGCTGGAATAGCATGTAAGAAAGTCTGTAGTTATTGTTGTACACTGTTTCTGGGCATAGTTTTGTGAAGAACTTACCAACAGATGAAACAATGCATGTATGGTATATGCAATGCAGAGTATGTGTCTGTTAATTCTTCTCCTGAGTGCCATTTTCAATAGAAGACCACCTGATTAATTTGTTTACTTTTCTATTTACCAAAAAAATGAACATTTATCACATTGTGTTGCAGATATCAGTTCCAGATTGCTATCACTTGACTGTTAGCAGCTCATGTACTGTATCTTTAGTCTCCTCCTGACAATTGAGTCTGTAGTGTCCAGTAATTACCTTAATGGTCATTTTCAACTGGGGATCTTTATCTTTCTGAACTAATGGTCATTTAAGCATGAGCATTTTGGTCTAATGCAGAGTTGTCAGCCCATACCAGAACAGAACCCCTGGACGGAGGAATCCGGTTTGTCAATACAAATATGGACAGGTGACGGGAATACTTGACATGGAGGAACAGAATAGTATGCAGCATAAAACAATCACTCTTGATTTCTTGGATGAAGAATACCCACGAGATCTATGGGTTCGTGTTTACACAGATGGATCTGAACAGAATGCATTAGAAAATGGGGGAGCAGGACAGAATATCAAATATAGTAATATCAGATGGACATCATCAATGCCCTCTGAGATGTAGGAATGGCACAGGATTTTGACAACCATGGGTCCATGTCACTCCTTCGGATGAAAGAGATGGGCACAGCCAGAAATAAGAAACTTCTGGAGTCGGCAGTCGCTGGATACTGCGGGTCTTGCTGAGAAGGGGATCTGAGCATCTATGGACATGTTCGGGGTGCAATGATGATGGCTCGCAAATAACTCAATAAGTATTGCAGTACTAGGTCTTCTTTATCAACAAAACCACACTACTGCAGTAACTATGGTCATTCTCTGTGCTAACAAAACAGTATAGATAATGATCTATTACCAGGAAACCTAACTGGGATAAGGATCTGGTCTTGATCAGGCCCTATCATGATGACCACATGTCTAGTAACACCATTAAGATACACTTGCTATTTTAAATTCAATTCTCCACTTTCTATAGTCTGTTAACACGTGTTGACAGCATTGTGACTGGCTTGACTAGACATTCCTCGTGTCATCTTTTTTGGGGGGGTCATTATTTGAATTAATTCTTTGCTTCAATATTTCAGAGCTCTCTGCTAGCATTTGGAACTGCATCACCAATTCCCAAAATGATGTTCAGAAAATGGGAAGTCATTGTGGCATTCAACACTCACAACTTTTAGCACAAGATGATGTCTCCAACAGTCTGGTGGATTGCAGAATAAATATTAAACAACATAAAACAAAAGATTCTAGAATCATCCATTCTAGTAGAATAAATAAATCAAGAAACTTGAGATATTTGTACTTGACACCAAAAGAACAGGGAGTAAGTAAATTAAAAGGCAAGGGTTTTAATGAATCAATAGAGTCAGAGAAAGTTAAGAAATGCCAGGTAATGGTTGTAGACATCATGTCTAAGATCTCTCTCAATGATGGCAGGCTGGCTTTAGATAAGAGAGTCTATAGTAAGTTGTCTGAAAATGTCTTTTGTGTTTCTGAGAAAGTTGCAGAGTCTGTTGTGAAGAATGAAGGATTTGAGAATGTTTACAAATGTGATCTTTGTAATGAAGCTTTTACTGGGCTTGTAGTCTTGGAAACACATTTAAGGAGACATGTAGGAGATGATTGTAACAAATATGGAGTGAGCCATGAATATTCTGAGAGACTTTACATATGTAACATTTGTGGTAAAGGTTTTACTCAGAATCGTAATTTAACAATACATAAAAGAGTACATACAGCAGAGAAATCTTACAAATGTGATGTTTGTGGTAAAGGATTTACTCAGAATTCTAGTTTGACAGTACATAAAAGAGTACATACAGGGGAAAAACCCTACAAATGTGATGTTTGTGGTAAAGAGTTTATTTATCATAGTAGTATCGTAATTCATAAAAATTTACATACAAGGGGATATGTGTACAAATGTTTTGTTTGTGGAGAAGGGTTTACAACTAGGGATGAACTGAAAATGCATAAAAGAACACATACAGAAGAAAAACCTTACAAATGTGATATTTGTGGGAAAGAGTTTAGTCTTCATAGCAATATGATAGTTCATAGAATAGCACATTCAGGAGAGAAATCTTACAAATGTGACATTTGTGACAGAGGATTTAATAGAAAAAATGACATGACAGTTCATAGAAGGACACATACAGGAGAAAAACCTTACAAATGTGATGTTTGTGGCAAAGGATTTAATCAAAGTGGAAATGTGATAGTTCATAGAAGAATACATTCAGGAGAAAAGCCTTACAAATGCGATGTTTGTGGTAAAAGATTTGTTCAAAGTAATGCCATGATTATTCATAGAAGAATACACACCGGAGAGAAACCTTACATGTGTGATATTTGTGGTACAGGATTTAGTCGACGTGAACACATGATAAGTCATAAAGGAAAACATTCAGAAAATCAACCTTACAAATGTGGTGTTTGTGGTAAAGGGTTTAGTTATCGTCATCACTTTAACATTCATGAAAGAAAACATAAAGGTGATGCACTATACACTTGTGATGTTTGTGGGAAAGGATTTTGTCATAGCGGGAAGATGATAATTCATAGGAGGATACATACAGGGGAAAAACCTTACAAATGTGATGTTTGTGGCAAAGGATTTAATCAACATGGGCACATGATAGGTCATAAAAGAACACATACAAAAGAGAAACCTTACAAATGTGATATTTGTGATAAAAGATTTACTCTAAAAGATTACTTAAAAAGTCATTTAAGGACACATATAGGACAGAGACCTTATGAATGTGATGTTTGTAGAAAAAGATTTACTCATAAAAGTGCCTTAAAACTCATTTAGGATTACATGCAGAAGAGAAACCTTACAAATGTGATATTTGTGGTAAAGGGTTTGCTCAAAGTGGCATGTTGAAAACACATAAAATAAATCATACAAGTGAGAAGCTGTACAAATGTGATATTTGTAATAAAGAATTTATTAGAAATTATAGCCTGATAACTCATAAAAGAACACATACGGGAGAAAGACCTTACATATGTGATGTTTGTGGTAAAAGATATAGTAACTCTGTCAACCTTGTAATTCACAAAAGAGTTCATATAGAAGAGAAAACTTACAAATGTGTTCTTTGTGGGAAAAGATTTGCTCAGAAATGTACCTTAAAAACTCATTTAATGACACATGTAGGAGCGGAAGCTTACAAATGTGATGTTTGTGGAAAAGGATTTGGTAGAAGAATTGCTATGACAATTCATTTAAGGACACATGTAGGCCAGAGACCTTATAAATGTGATCTTTGTGAAAGAAGATTTACTCAAAAAGGTACATTAACAATTCATTTAAGAACACATGGAGGTGAGAGACCTTACAAATGTGATATTTGTTTTAAAGGATTTATTCATAGTAGCACGTTGAAAACACATAAAAATAGTCACACGAGAGAGAAGCTTTACAAATGTGATATTTGTAACAAAGAATTTAATACAAATGTTCATCTGATAAGTCATAAAAGAACTCATACGGGAGAAAAACCTTATATGTGTGATGTTTGTGGTAAAAGGTTTGGTCGCTATTACCACCTTGTAACTCATATAAGAATTCATACAGGGGAAAAGATTAAATCATGATGTTTGTGGGCAATTATTTAGTCAAATTAAACACTTTATAACTTAACAAAAGAACATACAGAATTGAAGCATTTTCAGTGTGATGTTTGTGGATAAAATAAATAAGCCAAAGTATTTACATGAAAAGTCATGATAATTACACACAGGAGTGAAACCCTACAATATTCGTTGTAGGCTGCATTCACTAGAGTAATCAGGAATATATGGGAGCTGCCATTGTTGTGTGTGCTACTTCGTCATAATGGCTCATCATATATCCCAAGACCAGCCATAGGCTAATCTTATGGTTTGATGTGCGACGGGATAATCTGATGACTAACTGTGTTTTATATGTTTGGATTTGGAGTCAAAAATGATGTCTTAGCATCATCAAGCGCTATACATTTTTAAAAAATATGACGATCATCATTTTCAGGACGTGAACTTCTGGCCAAATTGGTGGATAGGCGGCAGGAATCATTGAAGGTTATGTATGAAAGTGTTCCTTGTTGCAGTTTCCTCATATTCCAAGTCCGGCTTGTTGCAGGAGCTACTGAGTTAGGTGCTCCGTGCACACTGTGAGCTGTGTGTTTCATCTGTTTTGATCATGTTTCGATATTCTAATTGTTTACGATGAATGATGATATCGTATGACAGGGAACAGTTGGCTGTGTTCACTTTCTGTGCAGTTTCACCTTATGTCTTTTGACGTGTGCTAATACTGCTATGATGGGAACTACAGCTAACTTTCTTTGTTTGGGAGATGAGATAGTAATTCGGATGAATTCACTGGCACGGGCGGTTGAGCAATTATGGATTTTAATTCGTTTGCAGTGATACTGGGGCCTTCCATAACCAAAAAACCAAAGGAGGGAAACCCTACAATTCTGATGTTTGTTGGAAGAGATTCAATCGTACCAGTTCATTGAAGCTTCATAAAAAAAAAAAAAGTAAACTGGAGAAAATAATTTTTAGAAAAGTAATGTTTGGATGAAGAATTTATCCATAGATCTAGATGGTTAATACAATATGGGGAGGGAACCTTTACTAGCTGGTTAGTTCAGAAGAGAACATATACAGGAGAGAGATCTTACATTAGATTTTGTATAACATGTCACAGTTCTTGTGAGTGAGTGCCCTTTCCATCACTACCTTTTTCAATTAAAATATGGTTCTCATTTGGCTGCACATGTTTATTAAAGTGAATATATTTTTGGTGATAATATTTCTATATTTAAAATGTATTCTAGGTGTAGATGTGTCATGATTTTTGAGTAGTGTTATGGATGTACTTTGCATACAATCAAATATGGAGCAATGTTTTATTTTAAAATTATTAAAATTTTTTGAGTAAAAGTTTCTTTGAAAACTTTTTATTTACTCATTTGTTACATTAAAAATGTTCAATTCGATACGAGTATGTCCTACATATATTTTCACCATGTAATGCAGTGTTGCCTATCTAATTTTACATACGATGTGTTATAGTTTGGAAACACTAAATATGCAGAAGTTTGAATTTGACGATATTAAATAGGTTCTGGGTGCTTTAGAGGTCAAACATCAATCTCTAGACAGGAAGGTCCTGGGTTCGCATCCCACCACAGGTGGTGGGTATTTTTCTATTCAAATTTGTGGTTTTCCTTGAGGCTTTGCCTTTCCTTGGTCTCCAGTGAGACATGGTGTCTAGACTTCTTGGATATTGACAAGTATGTCATGTATGTGCTTAAAAAGACATGGTAGTTAAAGAGAGCATGTCTAAAAATGGCTACCGCTTCTGTAAAATTGTGATGTAAAATCTACCCATGCCAAAGACAGATGTGCCATGCCATATATTATAGCTTTGCCATAAATTATCAACACACCACATCCATGTTCTCTTAATTGGTGAACACTGGGGAGATGATGATATTATATGTTTTACATTTCCAAGACAGATAATTTTGCCAAAACCAGCAAAATAATTCTAGCGTAAATGCAACATGTTCAAGTGAAGAACCATATTTTAATAGTTTTTTGTAGTAAATGGTTTAGATGGAAATGTTTAGTTTAGTCATCAGGTCATCCTCAATGCACATTGGACAAGTTCATACATGTTCAAATCTCCTCTGAAGTATATCCATGTATGTGTAACGACTAAGGACACTGGAGTTGTATTGGTTGAAAAGTCTCCTTTGGACTCCTGCAGAGTATTCTGACATCTCCCACTTTGACATGTTCATGAAATCTGTTCATGGCTGTGGATTCAGGGTCATTGTTAAAATTGTTTGCTTTTTTTTTCCCCATCCAGCATCCCTGAGGGCATTCAGAATGTTATTGAGGTCCATACCTCTTCTGCATTCAACATCAGCCAAACTGTCAAGTCTGTCAGCACATTTATTACCTTTTCTGCACGTGGCTTTTACAATAGACACAAATAAATGTACACATGCTGAAAAATTTACAAATATGTAGTTTGCGATAAAAAAAATTTACACAAATAGTAAATTAACTGCTCAAGGATGAATGAACATATGCATGAGTGAAACTTTCCAAATGTGATGTGGTAAAAGATTACTCAAAATAGGCTGGTTTACATTTATGATATAACTCACATTAAAAAAAATAACAAATGGGTTTTGCACAAAGTAGAAAAGTGACTGGTCATAAAAGAACATTTTAGAAAGTGAAACTTTACAAATGTGATGTTTCTGGAGTAAATTTTATCAGCCTTTTTTTAAATTAACAGGCGCTATTTCTTACAAATGTGAGCTCATTGTATAAGTGTATTATGTGAAATAGAGGATATGTGCACTTCTCTCCATTATGTGCACAGAAATGTTATTGAAGTATCTTGTGTGTGAAACCGAATGCTCAACTGTATCTTTGATTTCAGGAAAATTATCATTTTAACTCTTTTATAGAGAGCATCAAGTTTTCTCAGTCTGTTGTGTTCACCATGTCTGCTCATAGCTATGTGAAGTTTGTTTAACTTTGTTTTGTGGCCTCGGTAGCCTAGTTGGGAAAACCACCCAACTGGACTACCGGCGTTCAGACAACCCGTGTTTGATTCCTGCTGGAAGCAGTGTGAATTGTACTTGTGGTTAAAAAAAATAATATCATAACAGTCTACCCAACCGCTAGCAGAAATTGGTACCAAGGTGGCACTCTGGGAAGGTGAGGAATGCCGCCTCACATCATGAGTTTGTATGCTTGAAGTGACACTATCCAGAAGTCTCTGAACACACCTGGATAGGCGACCGAGCACATATGGGTGAAAACTTGCATGCTAAGACACAGATTCAAATCTTGTTCTTTACCTTACATTTGTTTAACTGAATAAAATGTACAAATGCTTAAATAATTAAAAATTTACTTTATTGTGGACAATACAAAGTATGTCTTTTGTAATTAGTCATTTATGTTAAACCACGGAAATAAATGTTCATTTGTTTTCAATTACTCATTCTTTGTTTGTTTTACTTTTTGTAATAAATGGTTCACTTTACTAACTTCTCAAATGTATTTTTTCTGCTGCTGCATTACGACTCATTTGCAGATCTTTAATTTACAAATACGCCTGTCCTCTGAAAAATGTGATTTTATTCTGGGAAATTTAAACTAAAAATGTGTATTAACTTTATACACAATTGGAAAATGAGGAAACTTTTTAAAATGGATATTTAACTGTGATATAAAATATATTATACAGCAACACTGATGGCTGAAACCAGCTACCTCCATTCCTCTCTGTTTGAAACTACTCATTTATGTTTTGATGTAGAGACCTGTCCATCTTCTAATGTCATGTTTCTATCCTTTCTTTTCTTTCACATTTTCTTTTTCCCCACTCACCACTCCCGGCATGATGTTTTTTTGCTAAATTCTATCAGTATAAGATACGGTCTTACTACTTTAGTTTACATTTCTCCTTACTATATTCATACTTCTAGTTTGAGATTGTAAATAGAAGTTATCATTGTTTCAAATGAGTTACAAGGACATAGTTGATTGGAGACTCTTGGTGGACCCTCGGTCAATGCTACGGGAAGCTACAGAAATGATGTCACTGTTATAAGTGTATGATATATACATAAGCATGAAACCTGAAGAACCGTGTACAGCCTGTGTAATGTGGGGATTGGCGGCAGCGGAAGAGCTGATATGCTGGCTTTGGGCACGCTCTTAAAATATGCACAAGGGCTGTCACCTTGAAGCCCTCAACAGTTGTATGTTAGACTATAATCAAAGCTATCAGTAAGGATGTG
Organism: Megaustenia siamemsis; assembly: GCA_032433765.1. Taxonomy (NCBI): domain Eukaryota; kingdom Metazoa; phylum Mollusca; class Gastropoda; order Stylommatophora; family Ariophantidae; genus Megaustenia; species Megaustenia siamemsis. Next base: position 14,288,476 of record JAVIAB010000101.1, read on the forward strand.
ATCTTGATAACTGCAGTTATGAAAATAACCTCTACTGAGATTAAATGTGTTAGACGAATGACAGGAAACAGTCTTGCTTGCTTACGTTCGCCCGATGACTAAAGTATTCTAGAGTATTCGTAGACTAGAATTCCTCTTCATCATCTGCCCTTAAAAGGATGTTAAGTGGACGTATCTGCGTTGTGTTGTGGTTTGCAATATAACTGTTATATTTGCGCCTTTCGGCCCAACACATCCGACTTCAGCACAACATTTTTGGGTACCGGGTTGTCTTCCCTCTTCAATCCCTGCCCGCTTGGCCAGACTAGACAGGTTAGTCTGTTACTAGAGGAACCACGGAGAGGTGGAGCAGCGTCTGGATGGTTTTGGTTCACCGATCCTGGCGCAAGCCATCAGCTGTGGATCGCTGACAACTTCCAGCTGGGGGGGGGGGGGAATTCAACACAACGAGCCTTCAGCAAACGTTGTGACAACACCAGACCCAAGGGTCGACCACGAAAAAGATGGATCAATGGAATATTAGAAGCACTAGGAAACATAACAGCAGCAGAGGCGAACAGAAGAGCAAAAGACTGCAAATTATTTCTCTTCTCAACACTGAAAGGCAGATGAGGAAGGAAAGAAGAAGAAGAAGTTATGAATCAAAGTTGATCAAGTCGATGTAAGGACAAGCATGTACAACAAGCTATTTTTGAAACCATAGTATGCACGCATTTTACTATCTATTGAGCACCTACGGGATTGTCCAGTTATGATATCAACTCAGCAACAAAGATCACTTATATGCAGTGGTCAGGTCATCTCATTCTACTTTTAACCTCTTTATTTGTGATATGGTCCAGCCATTTACAGTTTACTAAGGTCTGCGAGCTGGAAAGAATCAATCAAGAAATTTGGGGGACTGGTTGGTCTTGAGGCAAGACATTGTGGGTTCAACTCTCAGCTGCACCGGTTGGGATTTTATATTTCTGATTTCTCTCTGCAGCAACCACCCCTGGTCTCAGCAGCGAGGCCCGGGTTGAAATGTCAATTACGCATCGGCGGAAAAAGTATGAATACCTCTGAAGTCAAAGTTATCTGCCTGTGTGGCGAGGGACCCCTGTGCACACGGCTGCCAGGGCAAAATGGATTGTCACGCAAAATTCTGTTTGTAGTCTCTGGGGACTTCGTCAGAGGTAAAAGGTGGCGAATGAATAAAAAAAAAAATCAAGGAATTTGTGATGTTATCAGCTTCGCGATGAGACAATTAAATGATGTCAGCTCTCTGTAACTTGCATATGTGAAGACATCTCAAACTTTGGATGATTCTTGGATTTCCCTCTCAATCAGCAAGCCTTAGTAAGACTATAGATGGCTGTAGTCCAGCTATGAGGTGTAATAATTTTATCAACATCAACTTATCCCTGTTGGAACTTGACTCTCCTCTGACATATACTCTGTATTTTTCTCAGTCTTGGACAGTACGCACAGCTTCTGCAATAGTCAATCCCAGTCCGTTCATGATATCTTCTTCTAGGTCTTCCTCTCCCTTGTTTACCTGAACTTATGTCCTCCATAATTATCTTCCCTAGGTCATTACATCATTTTACATGATTAGATATGTTAGTTTCCCTATTGAAACATGGACAATCAACATTATCATCAACATTGAGTGCTCTCTCCGCAACGAAGGTTGGCTACCATGGATCACCATTCTACTCTGTTTCTTGCTTTGATGGTGCAGGCTGTCATAGATTGACTTGTCCATCTTTTGATGTTACTCGTCCATGTTAGTCTTGGTCTGCCTCTTTTACCTTGTATTTTCCCTTCCAATATTACTTTTAGTAGGCTGTTGTGTCTTTTAACATGCCCCAAAAATGTCATTTGTCTTGTCTTAATTGTATTTAGTAGTTCTCTTTTTATTTTCAGTTGTTTTAAAACTTCATCGTTTGTTATCTTTTATTTCCATCCAATTCTACCTATTCTTCTATAAATCCACATTTCAAAGGCTTCAAATTTCTGTTCTGTTTTCTTGTCTAATGTCCATGTTTCTGCACCATACAGGAATATTGAGAAGATGTAACATTTTGCCATTCTTAGTTTCAGCACTGTTGATATTTGTTTTGTTCTTAGTATATTTTTCAACAAGAGATATAGAAACAAAGTTGAACGCATTCGAAAATAAATGTCTAAGGAAAATACTTGGTATAGCATGGAACGAATTCAAAACAAATGAGGAAATTAGAGAAATCGCCAATCAACCACTAATATCTTCAGTAATAAAGAAAAGACGATGGTCATATGTTGGACATGTGATGAGAAGTGATAATAACCGAATAGCAAAGCAAGCCCTCATATAGGAAACAACAGGTAAAAGAAAAAGAGGAAGACCCAGGGAGACACTGAGAAGAACATTGATGAGAGAGGCAAGAGCAGCAGGAGTCGGCTCCCTCAATGAGATAGAACTGCTTGCACAGAACAGAGACAGATGGCGAGATTTGATAAAATATCTTTAAAAGAAAACTGCTAGAACAAAAAATCCATATAGGAGAAGGTGTATCTTGGTCTACGCCCTATGGGCCGGTTACGGCTCGAAAGGTCAATAGATAGAGATAGATAGATATTTTTCATGGCATTAAAATTACTTTTTGCCATACCTATTCTTTTGTTTATTTCAATTTTACATTTTCCATCATTGGTTATAGTATGTCCCAGGTAGTTGTAGCTCTGGACTGTCTCCAGATGTATTCCCTCAACTGTGATATTTAATTGTGGGTCTTGAGAATTTTCTTTGTTTATGATCATAGTTTTAGTCTTTTTGATATTCATTTCCATATAGTCCATATTTTTTGCTTGTTATGTTTATTACATTAAGCAATTGTTGTAGGTCTTTAGGATTTTCTGCTAGTAGAACAGTATCACCAGCATTTCTTAGGTTATTGATTATCTTTCCATTAATGTTTAGGGCTGGAGATGTTTTTAAAGATTTTCTCAGTGTATAGATTGAATAAGCTTGGTGATAGGATGTATCCTTGTCTTACTACTCTTTTTATGTCCATGGGTGTAGAGTCCTTGTCCTTGTTATATCTTATTATTGCTGTTTGCTCCCAATACAAATTACATATTAGTCATATGTCTGTGTCGTCTAGATTTATATCCTTTAGGCAGTCTATAAGTTGGTTATGGTGTATTCTATCGAAAGCTTTGGTGTAGTCTATAAAGCAGGCATATATTGGTTTTTTTACTTCTGTGTACTTTTCAATCAATGTTCTCATGCTAAATATGGCTTCTTTTGTCCCACTGTTTTTCCTGAATCCAAATTGTTGCTCATCTAATTCAGTATTGATTTTATTCTGAATCCTTCCCTGTTTAACTTTTAGTAAAATTTTGGTTACCTGGCTCATTAGGCTTATTGTTCTAAAATCACTGCATTCAACTGCACCATTCTTTTTAGGCAATGCAATGAAAGTTAATGTTTTTATATCGTTTGGTATGTATCCATTATGGTATATGTCATTGCATATGTCTGTGATCACTTCGATGCCAAACTCTTCTAGAGCCTGTATAATCTCTATCTGTATATTGTCAGGTCCTGCTGTCTTTCCTTTTTTCATTGTTTTTATAGCTTTTTCTACTTCAGATTTCAGGATTTTATAGTTGTATGTATATTTTATGTCTGGCATTTTGTCCCTTTCGTCATGAAATAATTATGTTATATATTCTTGCCATCTATCTATCTTTGTTGTCTGTTAGCATTCTTCCCTCTTTGTTTGCAATACATCCGTTTCCTGCAGCTTTTTTGTCTTTATTAGTCATTCTCTTTATTTCTGTGTGCATCTCTCTTAAGTTTTGTTTACTTTCCATAGATTCGACTTCTAGACATCTTTGGTTGAGCCAGTCTTCTTTTGCCTTTTTGCACATTCTCCTTATATCATTGTCTATATCCTTGTATCTGGCAGTGTTTTTCGCTTGTCTTCTTTCTTCCATTTTTTTCTAAGATTTTGTCAGTTATCCATTTTTATTTTTTGTTACTTTCTTTTTTGGGCAAAGTTTTGCAGGATTCTTGCATGCTGTTTTTTATGCATTGCCATTTTGTTGTGACTTTTTCCTCAGGACTTTCTCTTCTGTACTGCTCAATCCCCTCTTCTAGCAGCTTCTGATATGTGTTCTTTACTTGTACAGTATAAGTTTCTTTTACATCTTTCTGGTTTAACGCTGTTATATCTGTTGGTGTTGCTGAATTAGTTTTTTGTTTGTTTCTCTTTAATTTGATTTTTATCATTACAGAATTGTGATCTGAATTAATATCTGCTCCTGGGTAGGTTTTGCCTTTCTTGACGTTGTTCCTGAATCTGTCTTTTATCATTATGTAATCTATTTGATTCCTTTTCCTGTCTCCAGGGCTTTTCCATGTGTATAATTTCCTTTTCTCTTGCTCAACGAAGTTGTTGCATATTATCAGTCTGTTTTCTTCACAAAATAGTATTAATCTTTCTCCTCTGTTATTCCTTTTTCCTAGACCGTGATTTCCTATAATGGTCTATCTATCTTTCGTTCGCCTGAAGTATTGTCTATATCTGCAACGTCGTTTCCTGTATAAATGTTACTGTCTTTTGTAATTCTTGCAGTGGCCCATATAGTTTTGTCTGTAGTGTTGTATCTATGGGCCAATGGATTTTCCTCAGTTTACTATATTCAGTGCAGTCTTGAAGTATGTGTTTAGCAGTCTGGGGCGCCTGTCCACATGTACAAGTAGTTGAGGTGCCGATCTTGAATTTTGTATACATGTGACTATGGAGTCGATTGTGTCCTGTTCTGAGACGTTTAATGATAACTTGTTCATATCTATTCACATTATGAAAGGCATGCTGATTTGGGGCTTGTGGTCCTCTGATTGATTTGATTATCTGTTTCTTATGATGGTATGTAACCGATGTATCTAGTTGTGTGCCTGTTGAACCTTCCTTTGCCAACTGATCTGCTTTCTCATTTCCTGGTATTCCACAGTGAGATGGGATCCACTGTAGGGCAACCCTGTGGTGCTTGCAGAGTTCAGTCAATAAGGTCTGCAGATGTGGTAATTTTCTGGATTGTAGTGCCTGGAGTACTGATCTTGCATCTGTCAAAAACACTATAGACTGCGGGCTAAGATTACTGTTCAGCAGTTTTTCTATTGCCAACTTTATTGCTTGTATTTCTGCATCATAATTGTGACAATATTTCCCTGTTGCTATTTTATTCATATCCCTAGTGTTATTTGGGTACTCTATATATGAACCTGCTCCCCCATTCTTTACTGCATTCTGTGCTGATCCATCTGTGTACACACGAATCCATAGGTCCTATGGGTATTCTTCATCCAGGAAACTGAGAGTTATTGTTTTTCGCTGTAGACTATTCTGTTCCTCTTTGTCAACTATTCCTTTCACTTCTGTCCATATTTGAACTGATAATCCTGATTCCTCTGTCCAGGGAGTCTGTTCTGGTATGGGCAGTAGGGGGTTAACAACTCTTGGCATGTCTGGTGTTTTTCTACTAATACGCTTGCCTTGGTGGATAAAACTGCTTCTCTTAAGTCGTCCCAATGCAAGATTTTGTGGTAGTTCAGTAACTAGGTCATTGATGTAGATCAGAAAAAGTGTTGGAGATAGTACCCCTACCTGTGGAACGCCCTGGTGCAGTAAGACCTTCTTACTCTTAAAACCATCCAGTTGCACTCTGGCTCTCCTGTTATGCAGGTATGCTTTGACCCATTTGTACATCCTGCCATTTACTCCATAATTTCTCAGTTTCTTCAAAAGTCCTTCCTTCCATACCTTATCAAATACATTCTTTAGGTCTATCCATGCCGCAAGTACCAGTTTCTTTTCTGGAAACACATCCTCAATTTCCTGGGAAAGATAGGTTGCCTGATGTTCGGTAGAGTAGAACTGTCTAAAGCCTGCTTGTTGTGGGACTAGGAGATTTTCACTTTCCAGGTACCACTGCAGTCTGAGATTGATTATAATTTCCATTGTTTTGCACAAACAGCTTGTAAGGCTGATTGGTCTATAGCTGGATGTTGTTGAACCATCTTTTCCTGGCTTTAGTAATGGTATCATAATTGCTTCTCTCCATGCCTGTGGCACTCTACCTGTGATCCAGCAAATGCTGTAGATCTGCAGTAGTTTTGCTTTAGCTGCAGTTCCCAAGTTCTTAATCATTTCATTGGACACTCCATCACTACCTAGTCACTGTTTCATTTTTAATTTGGATATTGCCAGCTCTAACTCTCTTTGTGTAATGGATATTTCCATGACTTCATGTGTGGTCTCTTCTTGTCTTGCATTTTGTTGTTTTAAATGGGTCTCTTGTCGTTTCTCTAGGCTAATTTCAATACTGTTGTCATTTGCAAAGGAGTCTGCAAAAGTGATTTGCTGCATGTTTACCTGTTAGGATGTTTCCATCCTTCTTCAGTGTAATTTTGGTGTTCCTTTCTGTACCCTCATCATTCAGCTGTTTTACAAGCTTCCACACTTTTCTTGTGTCTCGTTCGAGATTCAAGGACTCTGTTTTCTCTTTCCAGCTTCTCCGTCCGGCTTGTAGTTTAGCGCATTGAAATTTGGCTTTAGCATGTTGATAGTTATTGTGGTGTTCCTGGCAGGGGTTATTTTCTGCTTGCTTTCGAGATATTTCCATGTCATTGTGCAGTTGCTCTATTTATAGTTCACTACTCCAGTATGGTTTGCAGTGTTTCCGTGCCCCTCTATGTATTGTTTCACTGGCAGCTTGTATTATTAGTCTACTGAATTCATGAACTATTTTGTTGATGTCTCTGTCTGTATTTAGATTTTTAGTCAGTACACTGGTGAAATGTTGATACATTTCCAGTCTACCTTTTTGTAATTCGACTATAATGGTCTTATATTTACCTTTTCCAACTTTAGCGGACAATCAACAGTTCTGCTTAAAAATTCAAAAGTCAAAGTCTTTGAATGCAGGTGTTACAAAAGAATACCAAGAACACCATGCATGGAGACAAGAACTTTTCATTTATGCAGGATCTTAAAATTACAAGACTGGTTGATAAACAATATACAGATTTTTGTAATGTCCAAATTTTCATAGTTTATGGTTTGCTTTATAGTTAGGAACCTCTGGCAATTTATAGAAAGATTGATATGATAATGAGGCACATCAGTTTAATTGTTTAGTGGATAGCAATGTTTTTATCATTAGCTTGACATCAACACGTTCTTTAGAAGTTCAGTGAATCATAGCTGACTCTTTGCATCAGCGAACCAGAGGTGATCAAGATTCTACTAAATTTTCCCTCTTAGTTGCTCTATAAACAGAATAGCTAGACTGGCCGGGCAAATAGAAATAAAAGGTAGGCAATAGTAGTGGTATTAGCTATTACATGCAAAAAGTGAGCCGCTGGAAAAATGTCAAACCGTTAATACCACTACTGTCAGTTTAATATTTAAAATGTCATTCTAAAATCGAATGTTTGACTCTTTGCTTTTGCCACCTTTTACAAAAGTACTTTATCAAAGTCATTGATCGAGTGGTTAGTGTGCTCGCTTACTTATAAAAATGGTTCAGTTCTCAGAAGTGGCAGCATACATTTTCGTGTACTCTCACACTCGACAGGAAATGTAGAGAACAGTATTCAGTCATGGTCAATGCAGATGTCAACGGTCTCATCTGGGTTAATACCGATGAGAAAGATGCAGTCATCTATATAGGCGAATCTGCGACACCAAAGGAGTGCATGGGCATTTACAGCACGCTCGGCAGGCAGAACAGTGAAAGAAGTCAGTGATGCATACGTTATGACCACGAGTAGCATGACGATGGAGGTGATGGCGGTGACCAGGGCATTTACCTGGTTAGAGTCACAAGACTAAACCCACGCTTTGATACTAATTGATTTAATGAGCATGATTTTTTTTAAAGTGGAGGCGGGCGCTGTACGCATGCAATGGGTAGAATCATTGCAGAAGTAAACAAAATACGTACGGTCACCTTTGTCCACGTCTCTGGACATGCGGGAGTACGGGGAAATGAAAAGGCAGACATGTTGGCTAGCTGAACTGTCGTTGAAGACAGTCAATCAATGGATCGGGCGGAACTTCATCAGTGCCCTCCGAGAGGTGGGAAGTGCACAGGACTTCAACAATAATGAGTCAACATCAATCCTTCGTATAAAAGAGAGTAGAATTAAGATGGACACTGCCAGAAACGAGAAACTTATAATATATAGGTTATAGGGGCGTATAAGAAGACTTATCAACCAACACAGAACTGGAGTGGTCAGTCGCTGGAAACTGCGGGACTTACTGAGGAGGGAATCTGAGCACTTATGGATAATGTTCGAAGTGCAATGATGATGACCCTCAAATAACTCAATGTGAAAAGGACAAACAACTTCTAGATTCCACAAAATATTTAATAGTCGGTGTCACCCATAAATACAAATGGCGGTACGTTCGAAAAAGTTAGAAAAAATTGTCCATGAACTTGAACTTGTTATAAAATCTGGTAATCAGTTATTATTTGTGTTATCTTCATCATCATCATCATCGAGTGCCGTCTCCGCAACGAAGGTTGGCTACCATGGAGCGCCATTCTGCTCTGTCGCTTGTTTTGATGGTGCAGGTTGTCATAGGCTGATTTGTCTACCTTTTGATGATACTCGTCCATGTTAGTCTTGGTCTGCCTCTGCTTCTTTTACCTTGTATTTTCCCCTCCAGGATTACTTTTAGTAGGCTGTTGTGTCTTTTAACATGGCCCAAAAATCGCATTTGTCTTATTTGAATTGTGTTTAGTAGTTCTCTTTTCATTTTTAGTTGTTTTAAGACTTCGTCGTTTGTTTTCTTTTCCTTCCATCCAATTCTACCTATTCTTCTATATATCCACATTTCAAAGGCTTCCTTTCTCTGTTCTGTTTTCTTGTCTAATGCCCATGTTTCTGCACCATATAGGAATATTGAGAAGATGTAACATTTTGCTGTTCTTAGTTTTAGCCCTGGTGTTATTTGTATTGATATTAGTATGTTCTTCATGGCATTAAAATTACTTTTTGCCATTCCTATTCTTTTGTTTATTTCAGTTGTACATTTTCCATCACTGGTTATAGTATGTCCAAGGTAGTTGTAGTTCTGAACTGTCTCCAGGTCTATTCCTTCAATGTTGATATCCATTTGTGGGTTTTGAGTACTTTCTTTGTTTATTATCATAGTTGTTTTCTTCTTAGGAAATGAAAAGATGATTAGATGTCATAGAGTTAGGATTTCTCAGAAAAATGTTGAAAGTTCCATGGACAGCTAAAAAGACCAACGGGGACATTCTCAATGAGGGGGCTTCTAACTCCTAAGAAACATCAGAAAGAAACAATCAACATTTTTCTAGCACATCATGATGAGAGGAAAGTTGAATACTTTGTTACAACTGGAAAAAATACACGGACGGAAAGAGAGATCCCAGACGACAAAGAGAAAAGATATTAGATAGCATGGTGTCATGTCATGGAAAACAGTCAACAGAATTGATAGTATAAGTATGCAATGTGGATAGAAAATTGTGAAAGGACATGGTCGCCTACGCAAAGCGGTATGACACATGATGGTGACGATGTTAAACTATGGTCAAAGTTGGTCTAGTATATAAAACTGTAGCTTTTCCACACCACTTTTAACGGAAATATGAGAAAACTAAAATGACAAAATGCTGCTACGGACAAATAACTTCTAGCTTCCACAAAAGATTAAATAGTCGGACGGCGTCACCCGTAAATACAAATGGCGGCACTTTCGGTAAGTTTAGAAATGTGTCCACCAACTTGAACTTGTAATAATATTATTATGTGGTGATCAGTTATTATTTATGTTATCTTCCTCATTTTCAGCCATAACATATTTTGTGGACGTGGATCATATGTGTCGCTAAACTATATCTGTCTCTCTCGACATTTATTTTTATAGACGAGAACTGCAAACGCAGCAAACGGGTCGAACCGTGTCACGTTGCCCGTTGCCAACACCGGCGTTGGCATTCCTTTTTCGTTTATAGTTTATATATTTTTATCGTTTTTTTACCATTTTGCTTCTAGTGCTTTTTCCTCATTGGACATAAGTGGTGATAGCTGTCCAATGTTTTGACAAGCTTATGTCTTGCAGATAAGAATCTGAATCTGGTGTCAAATAACAGTTTGGACTCCAAATTGGAGATAGTAGATAGCATAAAAGTCCAAATCTAGTGTTTGTCTTTGTTACACTTTGTATTGTATTTTCCTTAACATCCAAGCCAAATGATATAATAAAAGGAAATGATAGATGGGGAAACATGGTGTTTGCGATATAATTTTTTTAGAGGCACATTTTTGGGTGATGTGGTCGGTATCACTCCAGTTCGCTCTTCATCATTCATAGTACCTTGCCTGATCCTGATGGTAGTGATATGAAATGATGTGATCATGTCTCTCCACACAACTCTCGACAGTTGTCATTACCCACACATTACCCCCAAGCCATTCTCTTAAAAATGTCTGTCTGGTATCTTTTCTCTTTGCTTCTCTCCATCTCTTCATCTTTTAATTTTTCCCAGTTGTGACAAAATATTCCAGCTGCTCCTTTCTCATTACATGGCTAAAAAAAATATGATTGTTCCTTCTCGCGCTTCTGAATATTGGAAAAATAGCTATCTTTCTGCTTTGGCCTCTTTCATAATGTTTTCATTGCTCTTCTTAGCCAATCTTTTGAATCTTAGCTGTCCTTGGTATTCTTAACATTTGTTGGTTGTCTGTGAAAACCACAATTCTGCAGTCTCCAGTACTTTTCTCCATGATTCACATCCATATGTTAAGACTGATTCTACTTATTAACATTTAAGAACTATTTTTCTTGTTTCCATTGTCAAAAATGGATTGCACAGTAGCTTCCTAAATTTTTTGGAAAGCTGCTTTTCCCTGAACTGTTTAGCATCTCACCTCTGTTGCACATCTACCATATAGGTTAACTTTGTTTCCAAGTATTTAAATAGGTGGCCATCACTTCTCACATAAATCTCTGATGCCCATTTGTGTCCAAGCTAAGTAGAAATGTGTCTATGTAATTTAAGGAAAATGATGATTGTGTTTGAAACAAAATAAAGCCAGAACTAGATTGTTGAACATGTGTCTTTGGACTGCACAAACCAACAACAAGCATTACCAGCCACTAGCTCTCACAAAGAAAGATTAAACAGGGAAGACCAAGGAACACAAGATGACAAAACCTTGAGACTGAGATTGCATAAATAAATAATTATTCCTATGAATGATTGGAGAAGACAACAAAGGAAAGAAAGCATTTGAGAGATTTTGCTGGTTAAAAAAAAAAGGCAAGAACAGAATAGAAAGTAAATGCCAAAGAGAAAGACAATAAATATAATAATAATTAATAATGTTTTATATATATATATATATATTCCTGTGTGTTACCGGGCCTCATTATGAGGGAAGTAAAGAATAGCGACATTGTGACCTTCCAGGCATGTCGTAAGAGGTGACTAAGGAGGTTGATCGATGGCTTGACAAGCTGTCATTGTAAAAAGTATTGTTATGGAAACAGCGCCATATATTGTAGAGCAGTGATCTCTGCAATATGTTCCACTTTGGAACACAAGGTTTCTGTTTTTGAGATTGTGGTTCTGCCCTATGTGCCGTCTTCGGCTCGAAAGGACAATAGATATATATATATATATTCTGAAAATACAAATAAAATTATTAAGTCTAGAGGTTATAAGCAGATCTTTACGTGCTTTCTAGAGTCAGATAACCAGGAAGATAGTTAGTAGATGTATAGTTTTTAAGATAATTTTATAAATATATTGGTAGCTATATTTACTTTTGTAACACCATCTCACAACAATGAATGAGGAAAGTAAAACAAATAACATGTAAATTAGCACTAAAAAAAAAATATGTCATGACAACTGGAATAATTAAGCAAACGTTAAACATATCTGTAGGGTGCCAAGATATAAAACAAATAGCAGATTAAAAATATCAAGGAACAACATTCTCTGAAAAAGGTAAAACAGATACAGAAATGAATATTAAATGCTACATGATGTAGTTTCTTAGAACAACACTGAAAGCTCCCAGGAATGTCAAAAAGATTAATAAATGGTTCGATAATGAGGCCAGCATACATAGCAATCAACAACAAAAATAACCTTTTTAGACATATTATCATCATCATCAAGTATCGGGCCTGCTGGCATAGGTGATCATGTCTCTCCACAACTTTCGATCTTGGCAGCTATTTATCATTTCTGTTGTTGGCCTTCTGCCAAGCCATTCTCTTAAGCTGTCTGTTATTTTTTCTCTTTGCTTTCCTCTATCTCTTTGTCCCTCAATTTTTCCAGTTGTTACAATATATTCCAGTTGTTCTCTTCTCATTACATGGCCAAAAAATGATGATTGTTTCTTCCTAATATTGGAAATTAGCTCTCTTTTTGCTTTGACCTCTCTCAGAACATCTTCATTACTCTTCTTAGCTGTCCATGGTACTCTCAACATTCTTCTGTAAAACCACATTTCTACAGACTCCAGTATATTTTCTTATCTGCTGTCCTATTGTCCATGATTCGCATCCATATGTTAAGACTGGCTCTACATAACATTTAAGAACTCTTTTTCTTGTTTCTATTGTCAAAAATGGATTTCATAGTATCTTCCTCATTTTTTGGAAAGCTGCTTTTGCCTGAGCCATTCTGCATCTCACCTGTTTTGTACATCTTCTGTCTGAGGTTAACAAAGTTCCCAAATATTCAAATTCATTTACCTGTTTTAATATTGTTCCACTTGTCTTTATTTTGCACTGAGCTGATGTCTTTTTCTTTGTTGTTACCTTTACCTCTGTCTTTTTGCTATTAAGGCTGAGTCCTTTATTTTTGCTTTCTTTCACTATAATGTCCAACATTTCTTGTAACTCATTTTCACTCTTAGTGATTAAGACTGTATCATCAGCATACCTTAGATTATTTATGTTATGACCTCCAATTGTTATTCCAGGCATACCCCTTATGATTCTTAAAATAATCTCACTATAAATATTAGACAAATCTAGTGACAGCACACAACCTTGTATAACACCCTGACATATTATCATCATCATCATTGAGTGCCGTCTCCGCAACGAAGGTTGGCTACCATGGAGTGCCATTTTGCTCTATCTCTTGCTTTGATGGTGCAGGCTGTCATCGGTTGATTTGTCCATCTTTTGATGTTACTCGTCCATGTTAATCTTGGTCTGCCTCTGCCTCTTTTACCTTGTATTTTCCCCTCCAGGATCACTTTCAGTAGGCTGTTGTGTCTTTTAACATGGCCTAAGAATCGCATTTGTCTTGTTCTAATTGTGTTCAGAAATTCAAATCAAATGTACTATCAACCCTTACGTATGCGTGTGAAAGCTGGAAAACAACAAGAGATATAGAAACAAAGTTGAACGCATTCGAAAATAAATGTCTAAGGAAAATACTTGGTATAGAATGGAACGAATTCAAAACAAACGAGGAAATTAGAGAAATCGCAAATCAACCACTAATATCTTCAGTAATAAAGAAAAGACGATGGTCATACGTTGGACATGTGATGAGAAGAGATAATAATCGAATAGCAAAGCAAGCCCTCATATGGGAAACAACAGGTAAAAGAAAAAGAGGAAGACCCAGGGAGACACTGAGAAGAACATTGATGAGAGAGGCAAGAGCAGCAGGAATCGGCTCCCTCAATGAGATAGAACTGCTTGCACAGAACAGAGACAGATGGCGAGATTTGATAAAATATCTTTAAAAGAAAACTGCTAGAACAAAAATTCATATAGGAGAAGGTGTATCTTGGTCTACGCCCTATGGGCCGGTTACGGCTCGAAAGGTCAATAGATAGATAGATATATATTAATATATATAATAATGGATTCCGGTGTCATGGCGGCTTCGTGTAGTCGATTTTTATAATTCGGCTCTTGCTGATATATTTAAATGATTTACACGACAGTCTAGTTGTGAAATTATGTGTTGCTATTCTCCCGTTTGGTGTATGTTTTACTTCTAACGTGGGGATGGACTGTGATTGCCGATATTTAAGTGGAATATGATTTATTCTTCTTTGTGTTGTGTGTTCGCGGTTCAATAGGCAAGCACATGGTTTGACAAAAATGTCAACGGAAAAACGGGTATGTTCAACCCTTATGTGAAAAGTCTGTGACGGTGGATGGAGGCGGAGGAATCAAGAATGATCAACGGCCCAGAAAGCGAAAACAGCAAAGTGTGTGGTACACAAGAGGCATGTTCAGAACACGAAAGACGAACATGGCTGACCACCGTGAAAGAGATTGGAGCCTCATCACGTACCAGTCCAGAGGAAGCCATGGAGAGTCGGAGAAATTCGAACTTATGTCGGAGGAAAGATCTTAAAATAAGTACTTGGAATGTTAGGACTCTATATCAACAAGGGAAATTGGAAAATCTAATTCAAGAAGCAGAACGAATAAATATAGATATTTTAGGCATATCAGAGACTAGATGGAAGGAATGTGGGTACATTGAAGACGAAAAATATACATTTATATACTCAGGAAACACAACAGAACATCAAAGGGGGGTAGGAATACTGATAAAAAGAGAGCTACAAAAATATATAAGTACCCACTGGACATACAGTGATAGGGTTATACTACTCAAGTTGAAAGCAAAACCATTCGACATAGCAATAATACAGACATATGCACCTACTCAAGACTACACAGATGAACAAATAGAGGCATACTATGAAGACCTAAATAAAGTTATGAAGCAAGTGAAATCTTCAGACATCTTGATTGTAATGGGTGACATGAACGCTAAAGTAGGAAAAGGTAGATATAAGACAATTATAGGAAATCATGGTTTAGGAAAAAGAAATGACAGAGGAGAAAGATTAATACAATTCTGTGAAGAAAACAGGCTGATAATATGTAACACCTACTTTGAGCAAGAGAAAAGGAAACTATACACATGGAAAAGCCCTGGAGATAGGAAGAGGAATCAAATAGATTACATAATGATAAAAGAAAGGTTCCGTAACAGCGTAAAGAAAGCCAAAACCTACCCAGGAGCAGATATTAATTCTGATCACAATCCTGTAATGATTAAAATGAAAATCAAACTAAAGAGAAACAAGCAAAAATCTGATTCATCAACAAACCCACTCGACATAACAGCTTTAAATCAAAAAGATATTAAAGATACCTATACAATACAAGTAAAGAACACATACCAGAAGCTGCTAGAAGAAGGAATTGAACAATACAGAAGAGAAAATCCTGATGAAAAAGTAACAACCAAATGGCAATGCATAAAGAAAAGCATACAAAAAGCCTGCGACACCTTACCCAAAAGAGAAAAGAACAAAAAACAAAAATGGATAACTAACACCATCTTAGAAAAAATGGAAGAAAGGAGACAAGCGAAGAACACTGCCCAATACAATAAAATAGATAATGAGATACGCAAAATGTGCAAAAAGGCAAAAGAAGACTGGCTCAGCCAAAAATGTAGAGAAATAGAAACTATGGAAAGCAAACAAGACCTAAGAGGAATGCACACAGAAATAAAGAGAATGACCAATAAAAATAAAAAAGCCACAGAAGGTGGATGCATTGCAGACAAAAAAGGAAAAATGCTAACAGACAATAAGGATATCATAGATAGATGGCAGGAATATATAACAGAACTATTTCATGATCAAAGGGACAAGAAACCAGTTATAAAATGTACATCAGGCTATAAAATCTTAAAATCTGAGGTGGAAAAAGCTATAAAAACAATGAAAAGGGGAAAAGCAGCAGGACCTGAAAGCATACAGATAGAGATGATACAGGCACTTGAAGATTTTGGCATTGAAGTGATTACAGACATATGCAACGACATATACCACACAGGATACATACCAAATGAACTAAAAACATCAACTTTCATTGCATTGCCTAAAAAGAATGGTGCAGTTGAATGCAGTGACTTTAGAACAATAAGCCTAATGAGCCATGTTACAAAAATCTTGCTAAAAGTTATACAAGGAAGGATTCAGAATAAAATCAATACTGAATTAGATGAGCAGCAATTTGGATTTAGGAAAAATAGCGGGACAAAAGAAGCCATATTCTGCATGAGAACATTAATAGAAAAATACACAGAAGTAAACAAACCAATATATGCCTGCTTCATAGACTACACCAAAGCTTTTGATAGAGTACACCACAAACAACTTATAGAATGCCTAAAAGAGATACATCTAGATGACATGGATATACGACTAATATGCAATCTATACTGGGAGCAAACAGCAATAATAAAATATAACAAAGAGTTCTCTACACCCATTGATATAAAAAGAGGAGTAAGACAAGGATGCATCCTATCACCAAGCTTGTTCAATCTATACACTGAGCAAATCTTTAAAAACATCATAGAGATGCCAGGCCTACAAATTAATGGAAAGATAATCAATAACCTAAGATATGCTGACGATACTGTACTACTAGCAGAAAATCCTAAAGACCTACAACAATTACTTAATGAAATAAACACGACAAGCAAAAAATATGGACTAGACATGAATATCAAAAAGACTAAAACTATGATCATAAACAAAGAAAATACTCAAAACCCACAAGTGGATATCAAAATTGAAGGAATAGACCTTGAGACAGTTCAGAACTATAACTACCTTGGACATACTATAACCAGTGATGGAAAATGTACAACTGAAATAAACAAAAGAATAGGAATGGCAAAAAGTAATTTTAATGTCATGAAGGACATACTAACATCAAAACAAATAACACCAGAGCTAAAACTAAGAATAGCAAAATGTTACATCTTCTCAATATTCCTATATGGTGCTGAAACATGGACATTAGACAAGAAAACAGAACAGAGAATTGAAGCCTTTGAAATGTGGATATATAGAAGAATAGGTAGAATTGGATGGAAGGAAAAGAAAACAAACGACAAAGTCTTAAAACAACTAAAAATGAAAAGAGAACTTCTGAACACAATTAGAACAAGACAAATGCGATTCTTAGGCCATGTTAAAAGACACAACAGCCTACTGAAAGTGATCCTGGAGGGGAAAATACAAGGTAAAAGAGGCAGAGGCAGACCAAGATTAACATGGACGAGTAACATCAAAAGATGGACAAATCAACCGATGACAGCCTGCACCATCAAAGCAAGAGATAGAGCAAAATGGCACTCCATGGTAGCCAACCTTCGTTGCGGAGACGGCACTCAATGATGATGATGATAATGTGTCAGGGTGTTATACAAGGTTGTGTGCTGTCACTAGATTTGTCTAATATTTATAGTGAGATTATTTTAAGAATCATAAGGGGTATGCCTGGAATAACAATTGGAGGTCATAACATAAATAATCTAAGGTATGCTGATGATACAGTCTTAATCACTAAGAGTGAAAATGAGTTACAAGAAATGTTGGACATTATAGTGAAAGAAAGCAAAAATAAAGGACTCAGCCTTAATAGCAAAAAGACAGAGGTAAAGGTAACAACAAAGAAAAAGACATCAGCTCAGTGCAAAATAAAGACAAGTGGAACAATATTAAAACAGGTAAATGAATTTGAATATTTGGGAACTTTGTTAACCTCAGACAGAAGATGTACAAAACAGGTGAGATGCAGAATGGCTCAGGCAAAAGCAGCTTTCCAAAAAATGAGGAAGATACTATGAAATCCATTTTTGACAATAGAAACAAGAAAAAGAGTTCTTAAATGTTATGTAGAGCCAGTCTTAACATATGGATGCGAATCATGGACAATAGGACAGCAGATAAGAAAATATACTGGAGTCTGTAGAAATGTGGTTTTACAGAAGAATGTTGAGAGTACCATGGACAGCTAAGAAGAGTAATGAAGATGTTCTGAGAGAGGTCAAAGCAAAAAGAGAGCTAATTTCCAATATTAGGAAGAAACAATCATCATTTTTTGGCCATGTAATGAGAAGAGAACAACTGGAATATATTGTAACAACTGGAAAAATTGAGGGACAAAGAGATAGAGGAAAGCAAAGAGAAAAAATAACAGACAGCTTAAGAGAATGGCTTGGCAGAAGGCCAACAACAGAAATGATAAATAGCTGCCAAGATCGAAAGTTGTGGAGAGACATGATCACCTATGCCAGCAGGCCCGATACTTGATGATGATGATAATATGTCTAAAAAGGTTATTTTTGTTGTTGATTGCTATGTATGCTGGCCTCATTATCGAACCATTTATTAATCTTTTTGACATTCCTGGGAGCTTTCAGTGTTGTTCTAAGAAACTACATCATGTAGCATTTAATATTCATTTCTGTATCTGTTTTACCTTTTTCAGAGAATGTTGTTCCTTGATATTTTTAATCTGCTATTTGTTTTATATCTTGGCACCCTACAGATATGTTTAACGTTTGCTTAATTATTCCAGTTGTCATGACATATTTTTTTTTTAGTGCTAATTTACATGTTATTTGTTTTACTTTCCTCATTCATTGTTGTGAGATGGTGTTACAAAAGTAAATATAGCTACCAATATATTTATAAAATTATCTTAAAAACTATACATCTACTAACTATCTTCCTGGTTATCTGACTCTAGAAAGCACGTAAAGATCTGCTTATAACCTCTAGACTTAATAATTTTATTTGTATTTTCAGAATATATATATATATATCTATTGTCCTTTCGAGCCGAAGACGGCACATAGGGCAGAACCACAATCTCAAAAACAGAAACCTTGTGTTCCAAAGTGGAACATATTGCAGAGATCACTGCTCTACAATATATGGCGCTGTTTCCATAACAATACTTTTTACAATGACAGCTTGTCAAGCCATCGATCAACCTCCTTAGTCACCTCTTACGACATGCCTGGAAGGTCACAATGTCGCTATTCTTTACTTCCCTCATAATGAGGCCCGGTAACACACAGGAATATATATATATATATATAAAACATTATTAATTATTATTATATTTATTGTCTTTCTCTTTGGCATTTACTTTCTATTCTGTTCTTGCCTTTTTTTTTTAACCAGCAAAATCTCTCAAATGCTTTCTTTCCTTTGTTGTCTTCTCCAATCATTCATAGGAATAATTATTTATTTATGCAATCTCAGTCTCAAGGTTTTGTCATCTTGTGTTCCTTGGTCTTCCCTGTTTAATCTTTCTTTGTGAGAGCTAGTGGCTGGTAATGCTTGTTGTTGGTTTGTGCAGTCCAAAGACACATGTTCAACAATCTAGTTCTGGCTTTATTTTGTTTCAAACACAATCATCATTTTCCTTATAAATATTTACATTATGAGGGGGCCAGTTTAGTGGTAACCTTTATTCAACATTTATGTTATTACTCATGCCTTGAACTAATATGCATATTAAATGCTGGTTTCCAGGTTGTCTTAATGAAATGCCTCCTGCACTATGATGTGGGATGTTAGAGTGTCTGTACATTGTGTCTCTATGAAAAGGTATATATATACAAAGAAGAAGGTGGTCATATGTTGGCCCTGTGATGTGAAGAGACAACAAAAGAATTTCATAGCAGGCCCTCAAATAGGAACCAGAGGATAAAAGAAGAAGAGGTTGACCTAGAGAAACACTAAAAAGAACAATAAAGTAAGAGGCAACAACAGTAGGAATCAACTCCCTCATGAAGTTTGAGCAACTTGCCTAGAACAACCGTGTGGTGAGACATAATGCAGGTCCTGTGCACGGTTTGACAGTTGAAAGATCATCTAGAAAAGTATAGTAGCCCTATTTCTGCCTTATCTGCCATCGTTGGCTTGAAAGGACAATAGATAAATAGAGAGTAAGAAATAGTGCTGTATTATTTTGTTATAATGAGGTCTAGTAATGTTTTAGTTAATATACAAATGCTTATAATCTCAAGTGATACAAAACTCCCCCCACATTTATACCAATGTTTTAGTTAATATACAAATGCTTATAATCTCAGGTGATACAAAACTCCCCCCACATTTATACCAATGTTTTAGTTAATATACAAATGCTTATAATCTCAGGTGATACAAAACTCCCCCCCACATTACATTTAGTTAATATACAAATGCTTATAATCTCAGGTGATACAAAACTCCCCCACATTTATACCAATGTTTTAGTTAATATACAAATGCTTATAATCTCAGGTGATACAAAACTCCCCCCACATTACATTTAGTTAATATACAAATGCTTATAATCTCAGGTGATACAAAACTCCCCCCACATTTATACCAATGTTTTAGTTAATATACAAATGCTTATAATCTCAGGTGATACAAAACTCCCCCCACTTTTATACCAATGTTTTAGTTAATATACAAATGCTTATAATCTCAAGTGATACAATACTCCTCCACATTTACTACACATTTGTGACAAGATGTGGCTGGACTTTCTAACTTTGCACCTCATAAGGAAACCAGGCCTGCAAACAGAAAATGTGGTAGTTGATTATGATGATTTGCAAGCTAAAAGGAACAAAACAAAGTGGTGGAAAATTATGAAAGACCCATATATATATATATATATATGATTTTATATGGTCATATAGAAGAGCCCAGCACAAAGACCTCAAAGATATTTTTGTAGGACTGCCATTTTGGAGCACTGTAACTAGACTGTGCTAATGGTTAACTCCACCTGCCTGTTAATTAGACCAGTATCATTCTGAAAAGTGGACTCTGTTTCATGAACATTACAGTATTGAAAAGTGGGCAGGAAGTTTGTACCCAGCTGCCTTCTCTTGGATGAAATAGTCACAACTTTTTTCTGGTCTAATACCAGCTCCTAGAATGGCATTGCTGCCAAAGAGTAAACCTGATTAGTTAAGAAGTTTCACCAAATAAAAATTGTCAGCGGGATTTTTTTTTTCTGAAGGAATGATTTGAAAGACATTTTCCAACAATTGACCCAGCATGAGCAAAAGTTAACCAAAAATTGCAAACATTTTGTACATTGACATGTTCCTCTCTCTTTTATCTCTCCAGACTAAATTAAGCCTGAAAGCACAGATTCCATTCCTGGCAGATTTAATGATAAAAGTTGAGCAACAATCTAAGGTAAGGATTCCTTTATGTCTTCCAACATTTCCTGTTTTCTGTATGCTATTCTTGTATTCTTAGATTTAGTGGCTATTTTGATACTGCTTATTTAATAGAATTGTTTATATTGATTTGTTTGTATCCTATTTATTCAGTAAAGAAACTACTATCAATGCACTCTGTGCAGGTACGCAAGGATTCAATCATTATCAGCAGATAGTACAAATTATGCCACTAATGGTTCCTATTTCTCAGTGGTTATACTTAGTCCTGACTCAAATTTCAAGCTGTTTTAATTTAGGCTCTTTATATTGATCATCATTGAGTGCCGTCTCCGCATCAAAGGTTGGCTACCATGGAGCGCCATTCCACTCTGTCTCTTGCTTTGATGGTGCAGATTGTCATAGGCTGACTTGTCCATCTTTTGATGTTACTCGTCCATGTTAGTCTTGGTCTGCCTCTGCCTCTTTTACCTTGTATTTTCCCTTCCAATATTACTTTTATTAGACTGTTGTGTCTTTTAACATGATCCAAAAATTTCATTTTTCTTGCTCTAATTGTGTTTAGTAGTTCTCTTTTCATTTTTAGTTGTTTTAAAACTTCCTCATTTGTTTTCTTTTCTTTCCATCTAATTCTACCTATTCTTCTATAAATCCACACTTCAAAGGCTTCAAATTTTCTGTTCTGTTTTCTGGTCTAATGTCAATCTTTCTGCACCATACAGGAATATTGAGAAGATGTAACATTTTGCTATTCTTAGTTTTAGCCCTGGTGTTATTTGTTTTGATGTTAGTATATTTTTCATGGCATTGAAATTACTTTTTGCCATACTTATTCTTTTATTTATTTCAATTGTACATTTTCCATCACTGGTTATAGTATGTCCCAGGTAGTTGTAGTTCTGAACTGTCTCTAGATGTATTCCTTCTACTTTGATATTTAATTGTAGGTCTTGAGAATTTTCTTTGTTTATGATCATAGTTTTAGTCTTTTTGATATTCATATCTAGTCCATATTTTTTGCTTGTCATGTTTATTACATTAAGTAATTGTTTTAGATCTTTAGGATTTTCTGCTAGTAGAACAGTATCATCAGCATATCTTAGGTTATTGATTATCTTCCCATTAATGTTTAGGCCTGGCATCTCTGTGATGTTTTTAAAGATTTGCTCAGTGTATAAATTGCACAAGCTTGGTGATAGTATGCATCCTTGTCTTACACCTATTTTTATATCAATGGGTGTAGAGTTCTCCTTGTTATATTCTATTATTGCTGTTTGCTCCCAGTACAAATTACATATCAATTGTATGTCTGTGTCATCCAGATTTATATCTTTTAGGCAGTCTATAAGTTGATTATGGTGTATTCTATCAAAAGCTTTGGTGTAGTCTATGAAGCAGGCATATATTGGTTTGTTTACTTCTATGTTTTTTTCTATCAATGTCCTCATGCTGAATATGGCTTCTTTTGTCCCACTGTTTTTCCTGAATCCGAATTGCTGCTCATCTAATTCAGTATTTTATTCTGAATTCTTCCTTGTATAACTTTTAGTAAAATTTTGGTTACCTGGCTCATTAGGCTTATTGTTCTAAAATCACTGCATTCAATTGCACCATTCTTTTTAGGCAATGCAATGAAAATTGATGTTTTTAGTTCATTTGCTATGTATCCTGTATATATGTCAGTGCATATGTCAGTGATCACTTCAATGCCAAAATCTTCTAGTGTTGATCTGTTGTTCTTATGTTGATCACATGTTTTAAATGACAGTTGCAGTAATATTATCTAGAAGACAAAGTCTGAGGTTGAATGGATCTTGTCTCACCAAACAAACAAAATGAAAAAACTACAGGGTCTAAACTGCCCTTGTTCATTGTACTGTAGTAGTATCTGTGTGTGTCAGAACTGTTTACCTGAACAGCCTTTGTCTTCAATGTGCTCTAGAGTTCGCTGTGTGTCAGAGTTGTTTACCTGAATTGCCCTTTGTTTAACTCTTTCCGTACGTTTCGCCAATGCAATTTCGGCAACGTACGTTTCGTCGCAAAGTGCGCCACACTCAATTTAATTAGTGTAGTATTCTTTTTACATGTCTTGTTATTGTTATTGGCTATGGAAGGCCTCGGTCTCACAGCAAACGAATTAAAATCCATAATTGCTCAACCGCCCGTGCCAGTGGAATCATCCGAATTACTAACTCATCTCCCAAACAAAGAAAGGTAACTGTAGTCCCCATCGTAGCAGTCTCAGCACACGCCAAAAGACATAAGGCGAAACCGCGCAGAAAGTGAACACAGCCAACTGTTCCCCGTCATACGATATCATCATTCATCGTAAACAAGCGGGATATCGAAGCAGGATCAAAACAGATGAGACACACAGCTCACGGTGTGCACAGAGCACTTAACTCAGTAGCTCCTGCAACAAGCCGGACTATGTCTTGTATCATCTGGATATTGGTGAAATCTTAAACCTTGTTAAATTATCTAAACATTCATATATAATATGTTTGATTCTTAAAACCATGAACAGTTTTGTCTCTGAAATCTCTTCCGTTGTGTCGATAAAAAGCTTCCATATGGAAAGAGTTCATATGCTCTAGAAGTAGCTGTGTGTGTCAGAACTGTTTACCTGAACTGCCGTTGTCTGATGTCTTGCGAGGTTTACATTGCCTACTGACTTGACAAATGCTTCAATTCTTATCTTCTTCCAACTTACTTTTATCGATGACTCTCTTAGGGATCGATTATATTCATGTACAACATGCATCTTCATTCTGTTCTTTTTGAAGTTGTAAAAACTGTCTCACTTCATATGAGGGAACCCTCTATTTCCATCTCATGTGAGAAAGTCTTACTTCATATGAGGGAACCCTCTATTTCCATCTCATGTGATAAACTTCGTCAACACCAATACAACCAGAGGTGTGGCTATTATATATTCATCAGCAGGCATGAAAACTCTGTCTCGCCCTTGTCTAAGGAGTTTGCTTCCTTCTCATCTGTAATCTTTAGCGACACCAATACAACCAGGTTTCTGGTTACTTGTTTAATTTAACAGCTCAAACTCTTTTCTTAAATCTTCTTAACTTGACTTCTCTGCCTAGACTTGTACTATTATCTTTGTCAACAATGCAACATCAATCCTGCCTATAAATAGATCACTCAAACACCTCACTTTCAAAGTGAATGGGCAATTGATTTAAACTTGATCAATCTCCTTTTTTAACAGATTAGAAGACATTATATAAACATGGAAATATGTAATACTGATCCCTGCTCTCAATTTACAGTGTTACTACTCCCTATGTACATATTGTCCAATGTGGACTGAAAATAATCTCTTAATTCTCAACTCCAATTACACTTGAATTGATTCTATATTATTATTAATTCTACTACTAATTCTATCTATAATTCTAACTATATGATATTGAAAAGTCCTTCTTTCCAGATCTTAATTTTCTTTCTAGCTTTGCTACACCAAACCAACCTGTCTGGCAAAAGCAACAGATTCAATGAACAACTAACCTTTGTCTTGATTCCCCTCATCAGCTTTTCCTGCCCTTTCTTAGTCATGTGCGGGTTTTCTTTTTGCACCTTTTCTTAATCTTGTTTCAGCAAATCGAAGAACATTGCAGTCATAAGCAAATACTATATGGTGAACTAATAGACTGTGAAAAACAAATCGACAGACCTAACTACAATATAGAGATATTTGTAAATCATCTTTGAATGACTTTTCCCATCTCTGAAAATGACTGGGAACATCTGGCAAGAGATCACACATCATGGAGAGCATGTATAAAAAATGGCATAAAATCATTTGAGGCTGTACCATGGCAAAACATAGAAGAGAAAAGACTCATGAAAAAAAAGATGGATACCCTGTGGATTGGTGGGCCTGACTTGTTCATTCTGTGGCTGAATGTGTTTGTTAAACATTGGTAGAATCAGCCACAAGAGAAGCAATTCAACAAAAACAAAACCTCCAAAAAAAAATACACAATAGCATCCATTAAATTATTTTACAAGACAAAAAGGACCATATATATTAATCATGTGGGAGTCTTCAGTTTCGCTTTTTCTTAATCGTGATTTCTTTGTCTGAAACTTAGTCTCCAAATTTTCTTGTGAATTCCGTTTAAAAACTGCTCAAGACATGAACTCTAACTATCCCAGGTGTTTCACTTTGGCCTTGACTCCTGAAACCCTTCTTAAAATAGACAGCCATATATTATCTTTAATTGATCTCTGTATCATGAGTTATGTCCTTTAACTATGACACTAAAACCATTACATGCATATGTTTCCAATATTAGTTCTAGACATAGCTTTGGTACATGAACTCTCCACCCCTATTACCCAGCTGTAGCAGCTGACCTGTGTGATACTACTGTATATATCTCAAATATTAGTTCTAGACATAGCTCTGATCCATGAACTCTCCACCCCCATTACCCAGCTGTAGCAGCTGACCTGTGTGATACTACTGTATATATCTCAAATATCAGTTCTAGACATAGCACTGCTTATCTGAACGGTTCATGTTGACTGTATCATTTCTTACAAAATCTATGTACCAGGAAAGTCTCATGAGTTGTTGCTTGACATTCTTTCAGAAACCTGATGAGGATCTTGCCAATGAAAATTGGGACAATCATGTCTGTAAAGTTGAAAGTTTTAGTGATGGAGTGTCAGAAGTGGGAGAAGTAGAACAGGCAGGACCATGTAAGGAGGATAACAAGATAAATATAAAAGAGGGTAAGCAATGTAGCTGTGTAAATTTTCTTGTTTTTCTGCTTAATAATTACATACACATTTCTCATTATCCCCCTACCAGACCTGAGGCCCTGGACCTAACTGTCCCCTATACCTGGACTCCTGATCATTAAAGAGAATAAACCAACATGATACAGAAAAATGTTAGTTACATGCAAACAATTGGTCAGAATAAGATGGAACTTGGAGACATTGTAGAAAATAGGTCTAGCTTTCATCTAGCACCAATATTCCACCTTTGTGTGCCAATCCACCCAGCAGGATGAGCCTTGTTTCACACAGAGGTACTTCTTGCAAAGTGAGCACCAGATGTTGATCTTCATCTTCTTGCATGTATTTCTCTGTAAGATACTCGAGGATTCTGCTTGTTGCACTTGGAGCTCTTTTCCATGCACACAAAACTGATATGATTAGATAATGTCCCGGGGCAATCTCTGGAAAATGATTGCCTGGGGTCATCCGTTGAGGGACAGGGTTCCTTTTGTGGGTGATGTCCTGATATATCTGGTGAAATAAACTGGCTTTTTTGAAGTTAATTTGTTCACTCTCCTCTGTGATAGATCCAGGAATGTTCTCTGGGCCTTTTCCATCCTCATTGAAATTCAGATCTTTCTATCTATCTATCTATTGTCCTTTCGGGCCGAAGACGGCACATAGGGCAGGACCACAATCTCAAAAACAGAAATCTTGCGTGCCAAAATAGCACATATTGCAGAGATCACTGCTTCTAAAATCTATGGTTCTGTTCCCATAACAATACTTTTTACAATGACAGCTTGTCAAGCCATCGAGCAAACTCCTTAGTCGTCTCTTACGACATGCTTGGAAGGTCACAGTGTCACTATTCTTTACTCATAATGAGGCCCCGGTAACAGGATAGATCTGTATTTGGTGATACAGAATTCCTTGTCCAACCTTCATCACCATCTAGATCTCCCCCATCAGCAATTTGAGGGACACAGCACCCTCCCCCTTTTCTCTTACTATTGATCTAGCTCTAGATCTGTAAGGTTCAAGATTCTCCTCATCACTCGAGCTCTCACTGTCTGTGTCACTTGAGCTGTCATGGAAGCATATTTTGTTATGAAAATCAGACTCCTCAGTTTGAATCAACCAATGTATTGATCACCTGTTGGACCGTGAAAAGCCTAGACCTACTTCGCTTTCCTCTTGAAGTGCTTGGTTCATCAGCCACTCGTTTCATTGTGAGTTTTCTGAATTTTTTTCACGTCTAACCACACACAAAGTCAAATCAAACACATGGAGGCAGACATTTGCAGTGGCTAACTATGAGGTTTGACCATGTTTGGTTGGTTATTTTTAGTTTGTGACACATTTTTTTGACGTACTAGGCAAAGTACCGAAAATTAGGTACAGCAGTATAGCGGCAAATTAGGAGATTAGGAAATTACCGAAAACTCAGTACATCGGTCTGGTAGGGTTAAGATATAGTAGTTTTGATGGATGACAAGTCTTTTTCTTATTATAAAACTGTGTGCGCAAACATGTTGTCTCCCCAGCATTGGTTATCTTATATAGGGTGAGTCAAAGTGAACACTGGAGTTTCTTTCTAAATCTGGCATTCACCTGATCATTATTAAAAGAATTAACAGTCCTTTTTACCACCCACCCTTTAAAGGACATTAAGTTTGTATAGATACATTATGTTATTGTTTATTTGAGCTTTAGGCTCAACACATCTGACATGAGCACAGTATTTTTGAGTATTGGGTTATATTCCTTTTTCAATCCTGACTCACATGGTCAGACTGTATAGTCTGATTCCAGGAGCACCACTGTAAGAAGGAGTAGGGTCTTGATCAGCTCTGTTGATCGCTGGCCCTGACACATGCAGGCAGCTGTGGGTCATTGACCTCACTCAGCTTAGTTGCTGGATGGCCATTTTGGTTCCCTTGTAACCGGAACGATACTTTTAATCGTTCTCGATTTACTGTCTATGTTGATGTAAAAGTCGTGATGGAACTTGCTGTCTGAACGATCGTCTTTACCGTGACCTATCAGTTCTCTATACGATTGCCCTCAGCTGTTACTGCGCTGCTCTCTTAACTTCCTCATGCTGACCCATTCTGTAGGCTAACTGGAAGCTCGTTTCAGCCTTGACCTGGCTCATAGCCATAGTACTTCTGTCTTTGTTGTTATTATTACTGCTACATGCTTATGATGCCGCGATAACATCACTGATGTTGAGATTCTCCCTATGGGGATTACGCTAGGCAAGATATTGCAACTGTTGAACACATAACACGCTAGTTGTAAGAATTTTGCCGGCTTTTAATTCCGCCCACTATCGGGGTGCCAGCACTACACATGTGACATGGCATGTCAATCACACTTGAATGATGCGCACTCATACAATTCCTCTAGTCTACAGCCCTATCACTTGCCGCTGGGGCTCTAGGTTCATTCATACTCGCAACTAATTTGATTGTAAACTGTTCCGTTCCCATCGAACAGTTCTCCCTATGCTAGCTATCTGCTATCGGCCCTACTCTGTCGCTTTACTACTGTTACGAACTGTCTTAAGTTCTGTTTTCTCACTAACCTGTCCGTCTAAAACTGTTCCTTACGTTATCTCCCGTATTAGTATCTGCGTCTCCTACATAACTTGTATCCTTTTGAGGGACTTATTTCTCTCAAGTGCTCCCGATCCTTTGTGTTTTGCCCTTAAATTTGGATCTTTTCGGCCAATCACAATGACTTCCTACGCGTCTATCTGCCCACTCCTTTCTGATCATAAATTTCACGCTTCCCATGTGAATTTCATACTATCGTCTCTTTATTTTTCCCCGTGACTTCGTCTTACTGTCTTTTAATTTTTTTCCCATGACCTTGTCCTATCGTCTCTTTATTTACTCACCTACTTTTCCACTCCTCTCCCCTCTACACCCTAACTCTGGAGTTTAAAAGAAATCACTACATAATGCTTATTGGTTGTGTCATAGTGAAATCGGGCAGAGACATGGAGAGTGGGGAAACTTTGTTATATAATGACATGGAGGGATACACATAGAAAACCATGTAGTATATACATGTTGTATATAAGCCATATATACATGTTGCTGGCATGATCTCATGATTTTCATCATGGAAACAAGACTGCAGATCTGACCTCATGAACCAAGGGCCAGATAGAAGGCCTCTCCTACCAGAATGGGGTGGATGCAACAGGTGGAACTGTTGCCATTTAAAAAAAACTCCATCTGTCCAGTGATGGGACAGGTCATGCGAGTGAGAGCCACATTCAAAACTCTATCCACAAGGAAGGACACCCCAGAAAACAAACCACTGCTACCTAGCACTTAACCATTGGGTGAAGGAAAGGCTATGGGAGAACACTCAGACAGAAACCATGGGTATGGTGGGCCCAACAGTCCTGTCCGGCATCCACCCTACGAGAAGGAAAGCTTCTCAGTCAAACCAAGATCCAGCCTGCCGAAGACAGAGTGTGTCAGCCACAGTGCAGGTTTAGAGGGAAAATCAGTATACACATACACACTTAATGATATGAGTACTGGCCATGCGACCAGCCCATTGTGTGTCATGATGTTGTTCTTACCCTTCCATCATAAAACAGGACAGAATCATGTTCACATGAACATAAGACTTGAACGTTGAAGCAGAATGTGCTGACATCTCTGTAAAGATAAATTTGATTCAGCACAGTTGTAAAAGATAAGTAATGTCATACTCTTGATTTATATTTGAAAATCTTGATGCTTTATTTGATAATAAATTGTAAGGTGACTGTTTTATGCCATTGCATCAAAGTTATCTACATATTTTAACTTTTAAATATAATATAATATCTCTTGTGTCGTGCTTCTTTGTACTTTATATAGGCCATTCATCTTTCTTTAACACATTCATGTAATATCTGTTCTTGACATGAGCAAACATTTTAGGTGTTACATCACATGAAAACATATTCTATCTATATTTTGTTCGCCTGAAGTATTGTCTATATCTGCAATGTCGTTTCCTGTATAAATTTTACTGTCTTTTGTAATTCTTGTAGTGGCCCATATAGTTTTGTCTGTAGTGTTTATCTATGGGCCAATGGATTTTCCTTAGTCTTCTATATTCAGTGTGGTCTTGAAGTATGTGTTCAGCAGTCTGGGTCGCCTGTCAACATGTACATGTAGTTGAGGTGCCGATCTTGAATTTTGTATACATGTGACTGGAGCTGATTGTGTCCTGTTCTGAGGCGTATAATGATAACTTGTTCACATCTATTCATATTATGAAAGGCATCCTGATTTGGGGCTTGTGATCCTCTGATTGATTTGATTATCTGTTTCTTATGATGGTATGTAACTGGTGCATCTGGTTGTGTGCTCATTGCACCTACTTTTGCCAGCTGATCTGCTCTCTTGTTACCTGGTATTCCACAGTGAGATGGGATCCACTACAGGGCAACACTGTGGTGCTTGCAGAGTTTAATCAATAAGGTCTGCAGCTGTGGCAATTTACTGGATTGCAGTGCCTGGAGTACTGATCTTGCATCTGTCAAAAAACTACAGGCTGTGGGCTAAGATTAATGTTCAGCAGTTTTTCTATTGCCAACTTTATTGGATCTGTGCTGATCCATCTGTGTACAACCAAATCCCTAGGTCGTGTGGGTATTCATCATCCAAGAAACTAAGAGTTATTGTTTTATGTTGTATACTATTCTGTTCCTCCTTGTCAAGTATTCCTTTCACTTCTGTCCGTATCTGTATTGACAATCTGTCTTCTTCTGTCCAGGAAGTCATTTCTGGTATGGGCAGTAGGGGGCTGACAACTTGGCATGTCTGGTGTTTGTCTACAACACTTGGTCTTGGTGGATAAAACTGTTTCTCTTAAGCCGTCCCAATGCAAGATTTTGGAATTGGTCCTTCATTGGATGTTTTGGCATGCATGAAAAGTTCTCTGCCTTTATCAGCACTTTTGTGTCCCTCTGTTCTTGCAGTGCTGATATCCACCATAATTTCTCCATCTCCAATATTGGTGTTAATTTCATTGCTCCTGTGATGACCCTAAGTTGCTAGTTTTGTACTTTATCCAGCTCTTGCAGTGTGGTATTTGATGCTGAGCACTATGCATATGGTCCATATTCTAAATGTGGGTGTATACTCTGTTGGTAAACTTTACTGAGTATTTTCCCACTCGCACCCCATGTGGTTCCACACAACTTTCTTAGAATATCCAATTTCCTCCTTGCTTTTTGGGTTGCCTTATTTATCTGCTGTTCCCAAGATAGTTTGTTATCAAATGTAACTCCGAGATATGTAGCTTGTATGTCTTCTTTCAGAGGCTGATTGTTTATGTAGATGGGTCCTGCTTTTTGTTTTGGGGAGAGAGTGGAAAGTGTAGTACTGCGTTTGTCTGTATTGATGCTGATACACCATCTATTTGTCCATGAATTCAGTGCATTCATAGCTCTTTGTAGCAATTTGGAGGCACTGTTGCATACTCCTCTGTGCACCACATTACCTGGTAATTTTAGCAATTTGCATACATTGCCATTTTGATAATATGTAGTAGTTCAGTAACTAGGTCACAGATGTTGGATAGAAAAAGTGTTGGAGATAGTACCCCTCCCTGTGGGACGCCCTGGCACACTAGGATCTTCTTACTTTCAAGATTATCCAGCTGCAATCTGGCTCTCCTGTTATACAAGTATGCTTTCACCCATTTGTACATCCTGCCATTTACTTCTTAATTTCTCAGTTTCTTCAATAGCCCTTCCTTCCATACCTTATCAAATGCACTCCTTTGGATGAAAGAGATGGGCTCAGCCAGAGATGAGAAACATAGTGGGCGCATAAGAGAACTTATCAACCAACACAGAACTGGAGTTGTCGCTGGATTCTGTGGGACTTTTTGAGGAGGGGATCTGAGCACCTATGGACATGTTCAGAGTGCAATGATGATGACTCGCAAATAACTCAATAAGTATTGCAGTACTAGGTCTTCTTTATCAACAAACCACACTACTGCAGTAACTATGGTATTCCTCTCTGTTAACAGGAAACCTAACTGGGATGAGAATCAGGTCTTTATCAGACCCTGTCATAGCGACCACAGGTCCAGTAACAGCATTAAGATACACTTGCTATTTTGAATATCCATTCTCCTCTTCCTATTGTCTGTTAACACATGTTGATTTAAAGACTTTCCACATTCTGGTTTTTGTGGCTTCATGTTAGCTTCCCTTCATTTTCTGTTAGTCACCAGATCTTTGATGCTCAATAGTACAGGTGGGTTGCTAGTTAGATTTTAAAGAAATATTTGGTTTCTTACAGACATCATTACTGGAGCATTATGACTGCCTTGATTAGACATTCCTCATGTCATTTTTTGGGAGGTCTTTATTTGATCTAATTCTTTGCTTCAATATTTCAGAGCTCTGTGCTAGCATTTGGAACTGCATCACCAACTCTCAAAATGATGTTCAGGAAATGGGAAGTCATTGTGGCATTCAACACGCACAACTTTTAGCACAAGATGATGTCTCCAACAATCTGTTGGATTACAGAATAAATATTAAACAAATCAAAAGAGAAACAAAAGATTCTAGGATCATCCATGGCAGCAGAAAAAAGAAATCAGAAAACTTGGAATATTCATGCTTGACACCTGGAGAACAAGGAGTAAGTGAATTAAGAGAACAATGTCAGAATGATTTAAGAGGGTCTGTGAAAGTTAAGAAATGCCAGGTAATGGTTGTAGACATCATGTCTAAGATCTCTCTCAATGATGGCAGGCTGGCTTTAGATAAGAGAGTCTATAGTAAGTTGTCTGAAAATGTATTTTGTGTTTCTGAGAAAGTTGCAGAGTCTGTTGTGAGGAATGAAGGATTTGAGAATGTTTACAAATGTGATCTTTGTAATGAAGCTTTTACTGGGCTTGTAGTCTTGGAAACACATTTAAGGAGACATGTAGGAGATGATTGTAACAAATATGGGGCGAGCCGTGAATATTCTGAGAGACTTTACAAATGTAACATTTGTGGTAAAGGATTTACTCAGAGTTGTAATTTAACTACACATAAAAGAGTACATACAGGAGAGAAACCTTACAAATGTAACATTTGTGGTAAAGGATTTACTCAGAATCGTAATTTAACAATACATAAAAGAGTACATACAGGAGAGAAATCTTACAAATATGATGTTTGTGGTAAAGGTTTTACTCAGAATCGTAATTTAACAATACATAAAAGAGTACATACAGGTGAGAAATCTTACAAATGTGATGTTTGTGGTAAAGGATTTACTCAGAATCGTAATTTAACAATACATAAAAGAGTACATACAGGAGAGAAACCTTACAAATGTGATGTTTGTGGTAAAGGATTTAGACATAATCATTATTTAACAGTACATAAAAGAATACATACAGGAGAGAAACCTTACAAATGTGATATTTGTGGTAAAGGATTTAGACATAATCATTATTTAACAATACATAAAAGAGTACATACAGGAGAGAAACCTTACAAATGTGATATTTGTGGTAAAGAATTTACACATAATCATAATTTAACAATACATAAAAGAGTACATACAGGAGAGACACCTTACAAATGTGATGTTTGTGGTAAAGGGTTTAGAAAAAATCATTATTTAACAGTACATAAAAGATTACATACAGGAGAGAAACCTTACAAATGTGATGTTTGTGGTAAAGAGTTTATTTATCATAAAAGTTTCAAAATTCATAAAAATGTACATACAAGGGGATATGTGTACAAATGTACTTTTTGTGGGAAAGGGTATACAACTAGAGATGAACTGAAAATGCATAAAGCAATACATGCAGAAGAAAAATCTTACAAATGTGATATTTGTGGGAAAGGATGTAGTCGTCATTGGAGTATGTTAGTTCATAGAATAATACATTCAGAAGAGAAACCGTACAAATGTGATATTTGTGACAAAAGATTTAAGCAAAAAAATGCGTTAGCAATTCATAGAAGAATACATACTGGAGAAAAACCTTATAAATGTGATATTTGTGACAGAGGATTTAAGCAAAACAATGCGTTAGCAACTCATAGAAGAATACATACTGGAGAAAAACCTTACAAATGTGATATTTGTGACAGAGGATTTGAGCAAAAAACTACTTTAGTAATTCATAGAAGAATACATACTGGAGAAAAACCTTACAAATGTGATATTTGTGACAGAGGATTTAAGCATAAAAATACGTTAGTAATTCATAGAAGAATACATACTGGAGAAAAACCATACAAATGTGATATTTGTGACAGAGGATTTAAGCATAAAAATACGTTAGTAATTCATAGAAGAATACATACTGGAGAAAAACCATACAAATGTGATATTTATTGCAGAGGATTTATGCAAAAAAATGAGTTAGCAATTCATAGAAAAATACATACAGGAGAAGAACCTTACAAATGTGATGTTTGTGGTCAAGGATTTACTCTAAAATGTAACGTAAAAAGACATTTAAAGACACACGTAGGACAGAGACCTTTTAAATGTGATGTTTGTGGTAAAAAATTTACTAATAAAAATACTTTAAAAATTCATTTAGGGATACATGCAGAAGAGAAACCTTACAAATGTGACATTTGTGGTAAAAGGTTTGCTCAAAGTCAAATTTTGAAAATACATAAAATAAATCATACAGGTGAGAAGCCTTACAAATGTGATATTTGTAATAAAAAATTTATTAGAAATTCTGCTCTGATAACTCATAAAAGAACACATTCAGGAGAAAAACCTTACATGTGCGATGTTTGCGGTAAAAGGTTTAGTCACTCTCACAGCCTTGTATTTCACATAGGAATTCATACAGGAGAGAAACCTTACAAATGTGATCTTTGTGGAAAAAGATTTGGTACAAAACGTTGTGTGACAATTCATTTACGTTCACATGTAGGAGAGAAACCTTACAAATGTGATGTTTGTGAAAAAAGATTTAGTAGAAAACATTGTGTAACAATTCATTTACGGACACATGTAGGTTAGAGACCGTATGAATTTGATGTTTATGAAAAAATATTTACTCATAAAAGTACCTTAAATATTAATTTAGGCATAAATGCAGAATATAAAATTTACAAATGTGACATTTGTGGTAAAGAATTTGCTCAAAGTGGCATGTTGAAAACATATAAAAATAGTCACACTAGAGGGAAGATTTACAAATGTGATATTTGTAACAAAGAATTAGTACAAATTATTCATCTGATAAATTATTAAATAGCACATACAGTAGAAAAACCTTACATGTGTGATGTTTGTGGTAAAAGGTTTAGTTGCCTTCACTGCCTTGTAACTCATACAGGGGTAAAGATTAAATCAAGATGTTTGTGGACAATTATTTAGTCAAATTAAACACTTGATAACTCATAAAAGAACTCATACAGGGGTAAAGATTAAATCAAGATGTTTGTGGACAATTATTTAGTCAAATTAAACACTTGATAACTCATAAAAGAACTCATACAGGGGAAAAGATTAAATCATGATGTTTGTGGACAATTATTTAGTCAAATTAAACACTTGATAACTCATAAAAGAACTCATACAGGGGAAAAGATTAAATCATGATGTTTGTGGGCAATTATTTAGTCAAATTAAACACTTGATAACTCATAAAAGAACTCATACAGGGGTAAAGATTAAATCAAGATGTTTGTGGACAATTATTTAGTCAAATTAAACACTTGATAACTCATAAAAGAACTCATACAGGGGAAAAGATTAAATCATGATGTTTGTGGACAATTATTTAGTCAAATTAAACACTTGATATCTCATAAAAGAACACATTCAGAACTGAAGCATTTTCAGTGTGATGTTTGTGGATAAAAAGTGAGCCAAATTATTTACATGACAACTCAAGAAAAAAATACTCGCAGGATTGAAACCTTACAAATGCAATGTTTGTTGGAAGAGATTCACTCGTACCAGTTCAATGAAGCTTCATAAAAAAAATATAAACTGGAGAAAATATTTTTTAGAAGAGTAAATGTTTTGGATAAAGAATTTATCCATAGATCTAGATGGTTAGAACACATGGTCACTAACATCATATTCCTCAAAGCCTAGCAAAGCAGGGGAGGGAACCTTTACTAGCTGGTTAGTTCAGAAGGGAACACATACAGGAGAGAGACCTTACAAATGTGATGTTTGTAATAAAAGATTTACCGAAAATTGTAACCTCTCTTCTCATAAAAAGAAACTTACAGGTGAGAACAGTCACAAATGTGATGTTTGTGGTAAAGAATTTAATGACAACGGGTACTCAATGATTCATAAAAGAACCAGTGTATATGAGCATTGTTAGGTGCCATGCCCATAGGGGTTGGCAGTTATATCTCTCCGTTTCTATCTTAAACTGATGCTTTTTATCAATTCCACTGTTAATTTTTTTTCCTGCCCTTTTGTAAACTATTTAGCATCTTTTCATATTACCTTCCACTGTCTCTTTCTCAATCAGTTTTTTCCTGCTGTCACATTTTCAAGTTTTCTTCTTTGCACATTTACGTGTTCAAAGAGAGGGAACATGATGGCAAGGGCCATCACTTACATACACACAGAGATAGACAAAGATATAGGTGACAAGTATGTGGTAGTGCCAAACGTTTACAAGTAGACAAGTATTTCATTTGTAGAAAATTCTAGTTTTGGATTTAATGGCTTGGAAAAAGCACTTTCACATATATCATCCTTTTTCAGACTAAAGACAGGGCAGAAATTCTACTTTTTGTTTACGATGATCTTTGTTTATCAAGCATCAGACCTTGTACAGGATATCATTGTATCTCGCCACAAGTCTCTGTTCCAGGCAAGTTGTTCAATCTCAGCAAGATGCCTGCTGTTGTTGACTCTCGCATTAGTGTTCTTTTTAGTGCTTCTCTAGGTCTGCCTCTTTTTCTTTAACCCATCCATAAACCATAACAAAGTGATCTACTTACACTGCTTATCCTTCCAGGTATATTTTCTTCTGGGCAAATTTGATTTTTCATTACTCTTGTATTTTTTTATTTGATCTCAAGTCCTATTTTTCTAGCCATTTATGAGAGGCCTTTTGTTTTTTCTTACATTGTGTTCACATTGTTCTTGATAAGAACTATGCCATCCACAAAATTAAGTCCTCCAATTGAGATCCACATTGTTCTTGATAAGAACTATGCCATCCACAAAATTAAGTCCTCCAATTGAGATCCACATTGTTCTTGATAAGAACTATGCCATCCACAAAATTAAGTCCTCCAATTGAGATCCACATTGTTCTTGATAAGAACTATGCCATCCACAAAATTAAGTCCTCCAATTGAGATCCACATTGTTCTTGATAAGAACTATGCCATCCACAAAATTAAG
The DNA here is from genome assembly GCA_032433765.1 of Megaustenia siamemsis. Taxonomy (NCBI): domain Eukaryota; kingdom Metazoa; phylum Mollusca; class Gastropoda; order Stylommatophora; family Ariophantidae; genus Megaustenia; species Megaustenia siamemsis. Next base: position 14,325,708 of record JAVIAB010000101.1, read on the forward strand.
TCCTCCAATTGAGATCCAAGTGTCCATCCAATGCCTTTGTTACCTGTACAGCATTTTTGCATTATGAAGTCGGTGGCAGTTCCCAATGGTATTGGTTTATCTTCTATTAACAAAAACCATTGAAGAGGACCTCAGGCTACCCAGATTAGTCTTGCAGGCCACATTTGGCCAGTGGGTCATGGGTTGGACTATGCTGTGGTAGAGGATTTACAGCAACACAAAATTTCAAATATTTTAACTCTTGAGAACAATGCTCCCACCTTTGCCAATTTATGCCTCAAAATGATGAAGAAACTTTGTCACAATAACCTCGGTTTTCATTAATTTTCAGCGTAGATTTTGTATAATATGTCACAGTTCTTATGAGTGAGTGCCCTTTCCATCACTTCCTTTTTCAATTGAATATATGGTTCTCATTTGGCTGCACATGTTTATTAAAGTAAATATATTTTTGGTAATAATATTTCTATATTTAAAATGTATCCTATGTGTAGATGTGTCATGATTTTTGAGTAATGTTATGGATGTACTTTGAATACAATCAAATAGGGAAGAATGTTTTCTTTTAAAATTATTAAAATTTTTTGAGTAAAAGTTTCTTTGAAAACTTTTTATTTACTCATTCGTTACATTAGAAATGTTCAGTTCAATACGAGTATGTCCTACATATATTTTTACCATGTAATGCAGTGTTGCCTATCTAATTTTACTACGATGTGTTATGGTTTGGAAACGCTAAATATGCAGAAGTTTGAATTTGACAATAATTAGGTTCTGGGTGCTTTAGAGGTCAAACATCAATCTCTAGACAGGAAGGTCCTGGGTTCGCATCCCACCACAGGTGGTGGGTAATTTTCTATTCAAATTTGTGGTTTTCCTTGAGGTTTTACCTTTCCTTGGTCTCCAGTGAGACATGGTTCCTAGACTTCTTGGATATTGACAAGTATGTCATGTATGTGCTTGTACGTGTTTAAGAAGACTTGGTAGTTAAAGAGAGTATGTCTAAAAATGGCTACCGCTCCTGTAAAATTATGATGTAAAATCTACCCATGTTGAAGACAGGTGTGTCATGCCAAAAGACGCAGATACTGTAGCTTTGCCATAAATTATCAACACACCACATCCATGTTCTCTTAATTGGTGAACACTGGGGAGATGATGATGATGATGATATTATATATTTTACATTTCCAAAATAGATAATTCTGTCCACACCAGCAAAATAATTCCAGAGTAAATGCAACATGTTCAAGTGAAGAACCATATTTGAATAGTTTTTTGTAGTAAATGGTTTAGTTGGAAATGTTTAGTTTAGTCATCAGGTCATCCTCAATGCACATTGGACAATAGCAGGAAACTCTTTGTACAAGCTTCGCAGCAGGATGCAATCTGATCATCAGAAGAAGGCACCCGTCAAGCAAGCGTTTCAGCCCTTTAGCTTCTTGACACTCTAGGGGAGGTGGGCCCACCTGGGTCATGACTCCCAGGCGTCTACCTCCTGCTGCATTGCCTCTAGGGCTTATACTATATGCCTGGCACAAAATAACTACATTTTATACGCAACACTAGAAAATAGTTTACCTGTCTTGGCTTACCCTAGCAAGTTGCTGTGCTTTCCAGTAGAAATGAAGTGGTCACTGCGACAATGTCATTTATAGACCCGTCGGCCTGGGGACTCCTTGCACCCATCCGGTGTCCGACTTACGTGAGAATTCAGAAGTCTATGATGCAGATTAGCACCTAGTTGTCTGATCTTCGGGTTATTCAGGACTTTATTGTTTGAACTCTCGATGTCACAAAACATCCTGTGGTGCTCCCCTATGGTCGATGATGTAATTTACCTGTCATTACGCCGTTGACTTATGTTGGAATTTGGAAGTTCATACACGCTCAAATCTCCTCTGAAGGATATCCATCTGCGTGTAACGACTAATGACACCATTTGGTTGACTAGTCTTCTTTGTATACCTGCATTGTGCTCTCATATGGCATCTCCTGCCTTGACATGATATAGGTTAAGTCTGTTCATGGTTTTGGATCCAGGGTCATAGTTTGAATTGCTTTTTTCCATCGAGCATCCCTGAGGGCATTCAGAATGTTATTGAGGTCCATTCCTCTTCTGCACTCAACATCAGCCAAACTGGCAAGTCTGTCAGCACATTCATTACCTTTTACACCCATGGCTTTTACAATAGACATAAATTAAAGAACACATGCTGAAAAATGTTACAAATATCTTGTTTGTGATAAGAAAATTTACACAGACAGTAATCTGTTGACTGCTCAAAAATGAATGAACACATGCATGAGTGAAACTTTGCAAATATGATATATGTGGTAAAAGATTACTCAATATAAGCAGGTTTGCATTCATGAAATAACTCACATCAAAATAAATAATAAACAAACGGGTATGGGTTTTACTCATATTAGTTAAGTGACAGGTCATAAAAGAACATTTTAAAAAGTGGAACCTTACAAATGTGATTTTTCTGGGATAAATTTTATAAGCCTTTGTTAAATTTACAGACGCTATTTTTTACAAATGTGAGCTCAATGTATATAAGTGTTTTATGTGAAATAGAGGATATGTGCACTTCTCTCCATTATGTGCACAGAAATGTTATTGACGTTTCTTGTGTGTGATATAGGATACTGTATCTTTGATTTCATGAAAATATTGTTTTAGTTCTTTTGTAGAGAGGATGTCCTTTTATTCTGTTTACCATGTTTGCTCATTGCTATGTGAAATTTAACTTTGTTTCGGGGGCCGGGTAGCCTAGTTGGGAAAACCATCCGACTGGGCTACTGACATTTGGACAACTCGTGTTCGATTCCCGCTGGAATCAGTGTGAATTGTACTTGTGGTTAAAAAGAAAAATACCCCCATGGTCGACCCAGCCACTGGCAAAAATGGATACCAGGATGGCACTCTGGGAAGGTGAGGAATGCCGCCTCACATGAGTTTGTATGCTTGAAGCGACACTATCCAGAAGTCTCTGAACACACCTGGATAGGCGACCGAGCACATATGGGTGAAAACTCGCATGCTAAGACACAGATTCAAATCGTGTTCTTTACCTTACATTTGTTTAACTGAATAAAATGTACAAATGCTTAAATAATAAAAAATTTATTGTGGACAATACAAAGTATGTCTTTTGTAATTAGTCATTTATGTTAAACCACGGAAATAAATGTTCATTAGTTTTCAATTACTCATTCTTTGTTTGTTTTACTTTTTGTAATAAATGGTTCACTTTACTAACTTCTCAAATGTATTTTCTGCTGCTGCATTACGCCTCATTTTCAAATCTTTAATGTACAAGTACGCCTGTCCTCTGAAAAATGTGACCTAGGATTTTATTTTCTGCAGGAAAATTTAAACTAAAAATGTGTATTAACTTTATACATAATTGGAAAATGAGGAAACTTTTTAAAATGGATATTTAACTGTGCTATAAAATATATTATACAGCAACACTAATGGCTGAAACAAGCTACCTCCATTCTTCTCTGTTTAAAACTACTCATTTATGTTTTGATGTAGAGACCTGTCCATCTTCTAATGTCATTTTTCTATCCTTTCTCTTCTTTCACATTTTCTTTTTCCTCACTCACCACTCCCGGCATGATGTTTTTTTTGCTAAATTCTATCAGTACGGATACTGATAGGTCTTACTACTTTAGTTTACATTTCTCCTTACTATATTCATACTTCTAGTTTGAGATTGTAAATAGAAGTTATCATTGTTTCAAATGAGTTACAAGGACATAGTTGATTGGAGACTCTTGGTGGACCCTCAGTCAATGCTATGGGAAGCTACAGAAATGATGTCACTGATATAAGTGTATGACATAAGCATGAAACCTGAAGAACCATGTACAGCCCGTGTAATGTGGGGATTGGTGGAAGAGCTGATAGGCTGGCTTTGGGCACACTCTTAAAATATGCACAAGGGCTGTCACCTTGAAGCCCTCAACAGCAATTATGGATTTTAATTCGTTTGCTGTGATGCCGAGGCCTTCCATAACCAATAATAATAATAATAACTATTTTTAATAGCAGAAAGGCGGGAAAAGATAATGAAAGCTGCATAGACAGCAATGCTAAATGTAAGTTAGAAACTTCTGAATTTTTATCAGGGGAAGGGCTTAGTTTGTGTCATTGTGACTTAGGTCATTTCAGCTAAAGAACGTGTCCCGAACTGGCATGTGTCCAATTCCAAGAAAATTGTATTGTGAAGAGGTTGTTATTACCTAAAGATTTTATTTAGAGTTAAATACACCAACTTTATTTCTGTTTATCTAATATATACCTCCATTGTCCCATGAACAACAGCGACATGCAACAGGGAGTTCTGCTTCAGTCTCAGCTGCCTCAACATTCTGGTCATGTCCTTGATGGCATACACAACGTCACTGGAATCTTCTGTAACATACACATCAAACAATAATCTTCTCTAAGATATACGTAAGATATACATGTATATCCTGGACAAAATAAAAAATACAAAACAAGAAAACCAAATTTAGAATATTCAACTCAAAATAATTATCAACACTTACCTATGCATTTCTACAAACACTACGGGGGGGGGGTGGAGTAGGATCTTAATCAGCTCTGTCGTGTGCTGATCCTGATGCAGGAACTATCTGCTCTCAACTCAGTTACTGGATGAGCAACTTGGTGCCCACCCCCATCTCATTTTCTTTAATACTTCTGCTACCCATTGCTAGAGGCTGAGTGAATCCAGGAGCCTTGTCGGTAAAAAAAAATCAAACTACCACTTCTGTGGATCAATCCCGTGCCCTTCTCATCAGGAAGCACGCTAACCACTCAGCCTCTGAGACTCCATGTAATGAAAGAATTCAGAAAAATTTTTGGGCTTACTTTCTTAAATAAAAGGACCGAGTATGACCCATCAAATTATATGTTTTATTATAATAATCTATATTACTAATGAATGAAGTAATAGATATATCAAAGAAACAATCATCACCATCATGCAGCATAAAAATAAACAAGACAAATCTGAAACAAGTGCAACTTTTCAAATACTTGGGCACATTAATAACATCAGATGGGAGATGCACCACAGAAATAAAAAGCAGAACAGCTCAGGCCAAAATAGCATTTCAGAAAATGAAAAATATCTTATGCAACAAATCTATGTCAATAAAAATGAGAAAGAGAGTTCATCGATGCTATATAGAACCAATTCTGACCTATGGATGCGAATCATGGACAATAGACAAACAAATGAAAAGACGATTAGAGGCCACAGAGATGGGATTTCTCAGAAGAATGTTGAAAGTTCCCTGGACAGCTAAAAAGACCAATGAGGAAGTTCTCAAAGAGGCCAACACAAAAAGGGAGCTCTTAAAAAACATCAAAAAGAAGCAATCAACATATTTCGAGCACATCATGAGAAGAGGAAAGTTGGAATACTTTGGTTACAACTGGCAAAATAAAAGGAAAGAGAGATCGCGGACGACAAAGAGAGAAAATACTGGATAGCTTGGCGTCATGGCATGGAAAACAGTCAACAACAGAACGGATACGATGCACTGTAGATAGAAGATTGTGGAGGGACATGATCACCTACGCCAACCAGTATGGCACATGATGATATCACTACTTTACATTTTTATTTTTTTTACACCTATATATTATAATGAATAATACTGAGAATTTAACGAATTGTAGGCACTCTTAATCAAATTACCAATATATTAGTGTTACCATATAATATATAATAATATAAACGGTAAAGGTCATGTTTAGTATCCAAAATATTTCTGTTAAATTAGTGATCCCCCCCTCACTAACCCGACATACTTAAATTATAAATGTTTCTAATTTTTAAAAATTTAATATTATTTTTACAACAAAATTTAGGTTTAGGGTTAGACCGTTAGGGTTAGTTGTAAGAATGTAGGGTATTAAAAAATTATTAAGTATTTCAGACCTAGGGGTGACTAACCGACCGGAAACAACATTGCTGATATAGACAATACTTCGAGCGAACGAAAGATAGATAAATGTTTCTAATTTTTTAAAATTTAATATTATTTTTACAACAAAATTTAGGTTAAGGGCAAAAAACCAGGCACTTAGGGTCATCACAGGAGCAATGAAATCAACACCAATATTGGAGATGGAGAAATTGTGGAGGATACCAGCACTGAGAGAACGGAGAGACACAAATGTGCTGATACAGGCAGAAAAATTTTTATGCATGCCGAGACATCCAATGAAGGACCGATTCCAAAATCTTGCATTGGGACGACTTAAGAGAAGCAGTTTTATCCACCAAGCCAAGCATATTAGTAGACAAACACCAGACATGCCAAGAGTTGTTAACCCCTTCTGCCCATACCAGAACAGACTCCCTGGACAGTAAAATTCATACAGGAAACGACATTGCTGATATAGTAGACAATAAAATACTTCGAGCGAACGAAAGATAGATAGATAAATGTTTATATTTTTTTTTTTATTTAATATTATTTTTACAAAAAAAATTTAGGTTTAGGGTTAGGGTTAGTTGTAAGAATGTAGGCTATTAAAATAGTAGGTACTTTTATAAAAATTCAAAATAGTCTGTTATGATTTAAAACAAGTTAGCTGGATAGCCCTTGATGAAAGCTAAACAATGATACCTTATTATGGCTGTACTACGACAATTAGAAAAAACGTTATGAATGAGCAGCGGCACGGGAACGTTAATCCAAACAGAAATAATTTGGGAGGCTACATTTTTTGTGAAAATGAAAGAAGATAAATTTTGACACAAAATTTACACAAGAAATTCAAATCAGCTGAAGATCGTATGATGTATTGTAAGTAAGGTACTTACTAAACTTACTTAGTATATAACTTAGCTTAACTTATATTATTTATTATACACGATGACTGGATCAACTTAATCCCTCGGTAAATATCTACATTACAAAATCCAAACTAAACACGACAATGTACAATACATAAATTTAAAATAAAATAATTAAAGCGCGAAAAAACGTTGGCAAATACCAGAAACCGTTAATTTTTGTGGCTTGGCTCCAGTCAGTTTAAGTTTATTTACATCAAACGCCATCATTATGGCCATGTCTTCAGCAGCAAATATAAAGAAGGTTCGGAAATAAGAGATTTAATTTTGGAGAATATTCTATAGAATAATTTGTTCTATATCTCAAGCAAAAGCAACTTTCTAAAAAAAATAGGAAAATACTGTGCAATTAATTGTTGACATTAGAAGCAAAAAAAAGAGAGTTCTTAAATGTTATGTAGAGCCAGTCATAACATATGGATCTGAATCATGTACAAATGGCAAGAAAATTGCTGGATTCTGTAGAGATGTTATTTTACAGAAGATTGTCGAGAATACCATGGATGACAAAGAAGAGTAATGCAATTTTTCTGAAAGCGGCCAAAGCTAAACATATAGCAAATTTCCAATATTAGGAAGAAACAATCATTTTTTTTTTTGGGGTGGGGGGGCATATAATCAGAAGGGACAGCTGGAATATATTGTGACACCTGAGAAAATTAAAGGATGCATGGACAGAGGGAAAGAAAGAAAAAAGAAGAAACCAGATAGTTTAACGAATGGCTTGGCAGAAGGTCAACAACAAACATGACAAATAACTGTTAAGATCAAGAGATATGGAGAGACATGATCCCCTACGCCAGCAGACATGGTACTTGAGAATGATGATGATTATATCCTAACATTTTACAAAAGTTTTCTCCATTATTTATACCCTAACTATAACTTAGTCAGTATGTTTATAACATATAACTTCTATCTAACTATAACTTAGTATGTTTATGACATATAACTCCTATTTAACTATAACTTAGTTTATCTATAACATATAACATCTATCTAACTATAACTTAGTATGTTTATAACATATAATTTCTATCTAACTATAACTTAGTTTGTCTATAACATCTATCTAACTATAACTTAGTCAGTATGTCTATAACATATAACATCTATCTAACTATAACTTAGTCAGTATGTCTAAGACACAACAAATATCTAACTATAACTTAGTCAGTGTGTTTATAACATATAACATCTAATCCATTTTATGCAGAATTGTGCTTTAATGTGACTACAACAAACTGTGTGAGTGAGAGAGCTATTAATATTATTGATTCATTTCATTTAGGAATTTAAAATAATAATTAGTAACTTAGAAATTATTGTAATAACATAAGATTGATGTTATAATTGTAATGTTGATTTTTACTTTTTCAATTTTAATTTTTTTAAATTACAAGTGACAATTATGACAAATAAACAATTAATAATAATGAATGCCTATATGCTTTCATTATGAAGAATGAAGTATCTAGAATTGTGACATATATTTATTTATAAAATTAAACTTAATCACTAGTTGAAGATATTCTTAGTTATTTTGTAAGAGAACCTAAAATGATATAGCCCTGTATGATCCTGAAAATATAATTTTTATTTTGAATTTACGTCTGCATTTGTTCATGATAAGATGAAAATAGTCACTTGTTTACATGGGACTGCATCTTGTAAACAACTGCTGTGGTTGTCAGATTTTTTATTAATATATATTAAATAATAAATAAATGAAAATATATAAATAATATATGCATATAAAATATAACAAATAATACTTATAAATAATATCCTAAAAAGGATACAAACAAATGTAAATATAATTATGTTATTTTATTTCATGAAATTAGATCTTACATACAGGGTGAGTGTCCTACCGCATAATTTCTAAATTGTTACCTTTAAACAAAATAGTTCATTTCCTATCTTTCTGGATCAAAGAATAATAAAGAACATGTACTGGCAACAAGAAGAACAGGAAATCAACTGGGAATGTCGAAAAAATAAAACAGGGTGTTAGGCAAGGTTGTGTGCTGTCACTATATTTGTTTAATATTTATAGTGAGATTATTTTAAGATCCATAAGGGGCATACCTGGAACAATCGGAGGTCATAATATAAGGTATGCTGATGATACAGTCTTAATCACTAAGAGTGAAGATGGGTTACAAGAAAGGATGGACATTATAGTGAAAAAAAGCAAAAATAAAGAACTCAACCTTAATAGCAAAAAGACATAGGAAATGGTAACAACAAAGAAAAAAACATCACCTCAGTGCAAAATAAAGACAAGTGGAACAATATTAAAAGAGGTAAATGAATTTAAATATTTGGGAACTTTGTTAACCTCAGACAGAAGATGTACAAAAGAGGTGAGATGCAGAATGGCTCAGGCAAAAGCAGCTTTGCAAAAAATTAGGAATATACTATGCAATCCCTTTTTGACAATAGAAACAAGAAAAAGAGTTCTTAAATGTTATGTATAGCCAGTCTTAATATATGGATGTGAATCATAGACTATAGGACAACAGACAAAAAAATTACTAGAGTCTGTAAAATGTGGTTTTACAGAAGAATGTTGAGAATATTATGGACAGCCAAGAAGGGTAATGAAAACGTTCTGAAAGAGGCCAAAGTAAAATCTATTCCAATTTCCAAAGTTAGGAAAAAGCAATATTTTTTGGCCATGTATTGAGAGGTGAGCAGCTGGAATATATTGCAACAACAGATAAAATCGAGGAACAAAGTGATAGAGGAAAGTAAAGAGAAAAGATACCAGACAGCTTAAGAGAATGGCTTGGCAGAAAGTAAACAACAGAAATGATAAATAACTGTCGAGATCGAAAGTTGTGGAGAGACATGATCACCTACTTGATGATGATGATTATATCCTGTTTTAGTTTCTCCATCTCACAGTAAACTCCAAATGGAAGACAATTTTATTTTTATTTTATTTTTAATAATGTTGTCCTAAATCAATCCATTGAAGATTGTCACACCAAATATGTTTGTGAGAAACTGTAATACAAAAAGAACACAAAGATTAGAATTAGTAAATAAATTAAAGTACTGTCTGTTTTTATTCAACAAACAAAGGAACAGTTTGATTTACTGTTTTGTACTAAAATTATTATATCTTTATTTTTTTTTTAAAGAAAGGTTTCTCTTTTATTTACATTCTGACTATAATTTAGTATGTCTATAAGGTACAACTTCTAATCCATTTTAACTAGAATTTCTCTTTTAACTTGACTGCAAAATAAAAGGTGTCAGTAAGAGAGCTGTTATATTACTAATTTCATTTCATTTTATTAACTTAAAATAACAATTTTGTAACTTAGAGTAATTACTATTATTTGTAATATTAGAATGACATTATAATCGTATTAATATATAATTTTTCCTTCAGCAAGCTTACTTAATTTTTTTTTATTTTTCATTTTCAGTTTAAAATTGAAGTTGAAGTAACTCGAACTGTGATATCATTGTTAATATGGCTCATCGTAATCACAACTTGAGGATATTCTGATTTATTTTGTTAGAGAACCTGAAATGATATGGCCTCTAAATTTCTGAAAATATTATTTTATTTTGACCATCTACCTTGCATTTTATGGGGAAAAGACGAAAAAGAAATATCTTGTTTACTTACATAGCCACCATCTTGAATTACCGCCATATTACCATCTTGAAATCACTCGAAGAGTTTTAATTGAATTGTATGCACACTGGATAATTTTAAAATCCTACCATTTTAAAGAAATTAATTTCATATAATTTGCACAAAACATATATGCACATTTATTTATCGCATTAATTTTAGTCTATATGCATTGCTAAACATGTTTAATGAGTTGATATTGTTTAAATCAAACGCTATTTTGAGTTCTGAGTACTAATTGAATTTTATGCATAGTTGATACTTTTAAATTACTACCATTTAAAAACAAATTATTCACATATAATTTGCACAAAACTTAGAAGCACATATATTTATCATATTTTTTAAATCTATATGCATTGCTGAACATGCCTAATGATTAATGCTTTAGAGAATATTATTAACTGTCTAAAAGTTTAAAGGAATTACCCCTAGGAACAATAACTTGTACTTTACACCTTTGCAGTGGCTTCCCTTCATAAGCAAGGAAAATAATACTTTAAAAAATTCATATAAAAGTAATATTTTTAGTTGCATCATAAATTAAAGGCACATACACTTTGATTGATAAGATTTAATATTAGTGCATTTAAGACACATTGCCTAATATGTTTTTGTATATTTAAACATAAACATTTTTTAAGAAAATATATTTTTTTCAAATGATATGCAAAATTGTGGTACTCTTAAAAAATTACAATAGCGAGAGATTTATATAATGAACTATTTTGTATGTAGTTTTCAGTGGCCGGGTTTATGAAATTCTAGTGAATATTTATAAACCAACTGCCCAATTTTTCTCTTTGGCTAAGACGCAAGGCTTATAAACCTTGTCCTAGGTGCAAAGCCGTGTTGCCTGCTCTAGCAACACAGACTGTGTCACGTCGGCTACGTGACACAGTAGTCTTTGGGTACTGCTTTGCTACCTCCCATTATGTCAAAGTTTGAACAGAAAAATTGGGGGGGGGGGGGGTGGAAGATGCGTGGTCGGACTAGGGTAACACCCGATGTTCTTAGTGCCGAGATTGCAATCGGCACGTCTGTGTGCTGTTGAATCTGGGCTAGTTTCCACTAGCTAGGCAGCTCTAGCCTAGGGCATTAGTCCTAGTGAGGTGGGGATCCTGGGGACAGCAGCCCTTCCATTTACACAAATGACATGAATGGTTATCCCCTTAACTTCTGTTCCCTACATTTCCTGTGGAGTGTGAAAATACATGAGAATGTGCCCCTGTATGACGTAGGCACATGTAAACTACTCCTCGCCAACATTGGTAAATCCTCAGACCTGTTTGATGACATTTCAATTAAATACTATTTTATAACGCGTGTATTCTGCCAAACAATAACAATTCATTAAGTTCCATTTCAACAATCAATTCAAAAGGACAATCAATCGATTCATAAATATAATGAACTAAGTAAGTAATTCATACTTAATAATCCTTGGAAAATGAAAGAAGACACTCGATGTTTATGTTTCTTAAGCCAGAAGTAGGTTACACTTACACGGTCACGTGATTACACGGATGTCTCTCCAGACACAACGTTTTAAGTTCGACGATCTCACAATGTCACACTGTACCCTAGTTAACCTGGATTTGTCGTACGCTAATTGACAATTGACGATTTCAATCTTAAACGTGTTCTGTTGTCTTGCAATATTCGGGAGTTTCTCGTGACACGACGCGCTGAAGTAACTTGAATTCTTTAGTTGTGAACTTATTGTTGACATCAATTTGACTTGTCACAACAACTTGAGCATGTTTTGTCTTGAGCTTTCACGATAGCTTGCTATTTTGAGTCCGTGATCAGTTCATCATCATCATCGAGTGCCATCTCCGCATCGAAGTTTGGCTATCATGGAGCGCCATTCTGCTCTGTCTCTTGCTTTGATGGTGCTGGTTCTCATAGGCTGGTTTGTCCATCTTTTGATGTTACCCGTCCATGTTAGTCTTGGTCTGCCTCTTTCTCTTTTACCTTGTATTTTCTCCTCCAGGATTACTTTTATTGTCGTGTCTTTTAACATGGCCCAAAAATCGCATTTGTCTTGTTTGAATTGTGTTTAGTAGTTTTCTTTTCATTTTTAGTTGTTTTAAGACTTCATCTTAGTAGTTGTAGCTCTGGACTGTCTCCAGATGTATTCCCTCAACTGTGATATTTAATTGTAGGTCTTGAGAATTTTCTTTGTTTATGATCATAGTTTTAATTTTTTTTTATATTCATATCTAGCCCATATTTTTTGCTTGTCATGTTTATTTCATTAAGTAATTGTTGTAGATCTTTAGGATTTTCAGCTAGTAGTACAGTATTATCAGCATATCTTAGGTTATTGATTATCGTTCCATTAATTTGTAGGCCTGGCATCTCTCAGATGTTTTTAAAGATTTGCTCAGTGTATGGATTGAACATGCTTCGTGATAGGATGCATCCCTGTCTTACTCTTCGTTTTATATCAATGGGTGCAGAGTTCTCTTTGTTATATTTTATTTTTGCTGTTTGCTCCCAGTATAGATTACATATTAGTCGTATGTCCATGTCTTCTAGATGTATCTCTTTTAGGCATTCTATATGTTGTTTGTGGTGTACACCGTCAAAAGCTTTGGTGTAGTTTATGAAGAAGGCATATATTGGTTTATTTCTATATGCATTCCTCTTAAGTCTTGTTTGCTTTCCATAGTTTCTATTTCTATACATTTTTTGGCTGAGCCAGTCTTCTTTTACCTTTTTGTACATTTTGCGTATTTCATTATCTATTTTATTGTATTTGGCAGTGTCCTTCGCCTGTCTCCTTTCTTCAATTTTTCTCTAAGATGTCAGTTATTCATTTTTGTTTTTTGTTCTTTTCTTTTTTGTGTAAGGTGTCACAGGTTTCTTGTATGCTTTTCTTTATGCATTGCCATTTAGTTGTTACTTTTTCATCTGGATTCTTCTAGAAGCTTCTGATATGTTTTCTTTACTTGTATTGAATAGGTATCTTTAATATCTTTTTGATTTAAAGCTGTTATATCTGGTGGTATTGTTGATGAATTAGACTTTTGCTTCTTTCTCTTTAGTTTGATTTTCATGTTAATCATTACAGGATTGTGATCTGAATTAATATCTGCTCCTGGATAGGTTTTGACTTTCTTTACGCTGTTACGGAACATTTCTTTTATCATTATCTAATCTATTTGATTCCTCTTATCTCAAGGGCTTTTCCATGTGTATAGTTATCTTTTCTCTTGCTCAAAGTAGGTGTTATATATTATTAGCTTGTTTACTTCACATAATTGTATTAATCTTTCTCCTGTCATTTCTTTTTTCCTACACCATGGTTTCCTATAATGGTCTTATATTTACCTTTTCCTACTTTAGCGTTCATGTCACCCATTACAATCAAGATGTCCGAAGATATCACTTACTTCATAACTTTATTTAGGTCTTCATAGTATGACTCTATTTGCTCATATGTGTAGTCTTGAGTAGGTGCGTATGTCTGTATTATTGCTATGTCGAATGGTTTTGCTTTCATCATGAGTAGTATAATCCTATCATTGTATGTCCAGTGGGTACTTATATATTTTTGTAGCTCTCTTTTTATTAGTATTCCTACCCCTCTTTGATGTTCTGTTGTGTTTCCTGAGTATATAAATGTATATTTTTCGTCCTCTATGTACCCACTTTCTTTCCATCTTTTCTCTGATATGCCTAAAATATATATGTTTATCCGTTCTGCTTATTGAATTAGATTTTCCAATTTCCCGTGATATATAACTTGCATATTCCTTGCATTGAACGTGACTTCTTTGCTACTTGATTTACTTAGATACAATATCAACCTTTATACTGTTAATATAATTCGTATTTTCTAGATATACTTTGATAACACTGTTTACATATTTTTGATAGCTGGCTTGATAAGTAACTACTACGTCGGCGATTTTTGTATTAGTTCATTCACTTGTCTCGTTGAGCTTCTATTATGTGTTATAGTGCTGTTATTATTGGTCCCTACTGTCGGACATCTGTAGTGAAATGTATGACGCATTCATGCTCGCAGAGAGCTGTCCTTTGACGAATGATTCAGCGGCGACCCGCACAAGCAGTGGGCCTGTGGGGAAGAAAATGTAGATAAAACTCTACTGTGAGTCGATCCGGCTCAACCGTTTTGTTCTATTGCATGGCTCTCACTGAGGTCGTCAAATCCGCGAGCGTTATCTCAGCGTTCAATGAGTGGTTGTCTGTTTCTGTCAATAACTTTGTGTGTTACATACATTTGTCTTTTACGTCTTCCCGTGTGTCTTCTTGTGTATAGAGCTTCCGGTAGTAATACTCGAAAGCTTTGGCAATCTCTGCTGTGTCCGTTTGTTTCATCTTCTTCTACGATCATTGCTCTTTAAATCTATGACTCCGGACTCTCTTATGATGGTAATCTTCCTCTCTCTTTAGCTAATTTGTCTGCGCGTTCGTTTCCGTGTACATTACTGTGTGATGGTACCCACTGGTTGACCACTCTCTGGAAGTTATTGCACATTTATTGGCTGCGTTCACTATCTTTGCGGTCTCGCCTTACGTCTTCTGACATGTGCTGAGACTGCTATGATGGGGACTACAGCCACCTTTCTTTGTTTGGGAGATGAGTTAGTAATTCGGATGATTCCACTGGCATGGGCGGTTGAGCAATTATGGATTTTAATTCGTTTGCAGTGATACCGGGGCCTTCCATGACCAAAGAACCAAAGTTGCCCCGTATAGTTTCTCTTCCATGGAGGTGGGTGTGGCCCACATTGTCCTCAGGTCTGTAAAAGTGAGGGCAATCCTGTTGAACATGTTTTGTTGTCATGTTATTCTGTGTACAGTGGCATTGGCTGGTAGTTCCTATTTTGAGTTTAGTGAACATGTGATTTCTCATTCTATTGTGGCCAGTAGGAAGTATGATGACTTGATCCCTCCTTGATAGTTGGAGGTATCCATCCCTCTCGTTACACTTCGAGTGTTCTTGTTTCCATTTTTCATGATACTTTCTTTTGATGATGGATTTGGCTTCATCGTAGTT